>PKMM01026923.1:173396-381365 GCA_002933915.1 Eutrema heterophyllum | reverse complement strand
TATGTTTTCAGTATACGTTCTTGGGACTTATTTTCTGAATGTTGTTGTCTTTGAAACAGTCGTGGATAGTTATGGAGAAGCAGACATCGGATGGTTTTCCTACGCAGTGTGTTGTGAGAACTGCAAAAGCTGTTGCAAAAGATAAAGATTTCCCTGCTTATAATGAAACAGATGACTTGATCGACATAACGGAGGAAGTGGCGAAAGCTGATGCAACAATGAAAAAACCTGATTCATATTCTACATTATCCAACTCCTTAGAGCGGGAAAAATGCAAGAAAGTGGACATGGCTTTGGATGCACTTGTAGGTGCTCTAGCTGTTGTTGATACACCCGTGGAGAAGCGAAAAACGCAGAAGGCCCCTCCCCTATTGTCTCCTTATCTTGGAAATTCAGCAGTGACGCGCGTGATGAAAGGTGTATTGCAATCTCTTAAGTATATGATCCGTTTGGGTCTATAAATCCGTCTAAAATGAGACAATTGATGGAGAGGATTCAAGAAGATGAGTAAGTCATTTATTTCGTTTTATATTAATGCTTTAATAATTGATTTCCGTTCTTTCAACTAACGTGTTGTAAATGTCTACCTAATTTAAGGGAGAATCCTATTGGATCTTTCCAACCAGGGACAAACTTCTACAAAAGACTGCTGACTCCAAAGGAACACTGGCCTAAGGACGACTCGAAATATGGATGGTTGGGTGAATGCGTAAGCCCTAAAACTCAGTTGGAATTTTTTATGTTGTTATGACTTCTTCGTAGACTTATGAGAACGTTTTAGGAGACTTATTAGATATCGTTTGACATGGTTGTAGACTTATTGATATGTTCGTTATGACATATTTGCCATTAGAGTAGACTTGTTATCTGTAAATGTAGACTTAATGGTAGATAAATCTTACATTAAGGTAGACATATTTGCCATTAGAGTAGACTTGTTATCTGTAAGTGTAGACTTAATGGTAGATAAATCTTACATTAAGGTAGACATATTTGCCATTAGAGTAGACTTGTTATTTGTAAGTGTAGACTTAATGGTAGATAAATCTTACATTAAGGTAGACATATTTGCCATTAGAGTAGACTTGTTATCTGTAAGTGTAGACTTAATGGTAGATAAATCTTACATTAAGGTAAACATATTTGCCATTAGTGTAGACTTGTTATCTTTAACCTGATTCCTTTTTTTCCAGCACATGTCATCTTTTCAACATTTGCTGAGGAAAAGATCTTTGCGGGACCCAACTCATTTCTTCAGCAGCAGGATTGCTTTCCTTGACCAATGTTGGGTTAATTCTTGGCATCACGACTATAAGCAATTTGCCATCAATCCAAAGAACTTTATGTTCCGCGAAACATATGTTGAGGTAATGAACGGCGCTTACCCTTACTACGCAATAACAAACAAAAAATGGGTGGAGGATGTCAATCATCTGTACTTTGCGCACAGCATTAACAATCGGCATTGGATAGCTGTTCATGTTAACTTCGTAAGGAGACACATTGATGTTTATGATAGCATCATAAGTGCCAATAGTGACAAGGAGATTATCGACCAGGTGAAGCCGTATGCGAGAATAATTCCGTATATGCTTAGAGCTGTTGCTCCACTTGCAAAAAAGAAGGAAATCACTCTCAAGCCGTACACAATTTACAGGATTATGTCCAATGTTCCACAGAATGTACAAAGCGGTGATTGCGGTGTCTATACGTTGAAGTTTATTGAGTGCCTTGCTCTAGGGTACTCTTTTGAAGGGATATCCGATAAGACCATGCCATTTATTAGAATGAAGCTTGCAGTTGAGATATTCGACGAGGTCCTCGACACTTACAACGAAATGTCTGATCCTAATCCTCGAGGCAACAATACTGACCGTTTGTTACTACTCAACGACTCACAGCCATAGAGGGAATTATGTGGTCGCTGCCTTTTGCGTAAATACTAATTTGTTTTGAAGCAGCAAAGTAATTGTAATTGCCAAACACTATTCTTTTGAGGCAACCTTTTGATTCTCTGTACTTGTAGTCTAATTAGCGCCTTTGGTGCAAAACTCATGTAATGACATACTAATTTGCGCATTTTGAGCAAGAATTAGTATGTCATTAGGTTGCCTAGCTCATTTTTTTGTAAATGTCTAATTGCCTTATCATTGATCTTGCTTAATCAGGTGATAATGTAGATTTATTTAATACTTCAGCGTAGGCTTATAGTATATTTTATCGCAGGCTTATAGTATATTTCATCGCAGACTTATTTAATACTTCAGCGTAGACTTGTTAACCATATAGCGAATTTAACAACAATGGATAACATAAGTCTACCCTCAAATGTAACAAGTCTGCGTTTATATATAGCATTTGAGCGCAGACTTGTTTTCCATATAGCTAATTGAAAAACAATGGGCAATATAAGTCTACCCTGATATGTAACAAGTCTGCGTTTTAGCAAAACAACTCTAAGAAGAACATGTCCTTACATTATGGCCCGTTTGACCACATTTTGAGCATGTAGGAAGTTTTCGAGGCACTTTCTTCTGCAATGCCATTTCCAACGCTGATTTATATCTCGACTTCTTTGGCCTTCCTAGAGGTTGCCGTACCGAGGGAGGTAGGCATAGCTTCGCTTCGACCTCTGCTGGAACAGGTAATGCTCTATCCCTAGGGCTTATCGATGTCGCGTATGCGTTACTGAGATAGCTCGTGGTATAGTATTGATGACATAGCTGTATCCGTAACTTTTTATTAGCCTCTGCAGCCGCAATAGCATGTACACACGGTATCTTGTCGATGTCAAGCATACGACATGTACACTTCTTCGTAGTCAAATTGACAACATTAACATATGCTCCATAAGTAACTTCAAATTGGTGGGCATCAATCTCTTGGACTGTTAGATCCCTACACCTTTCCACACGCCCCTATATAAGCGATTATGTGAATCTTAATCCTTAGCAAATGTCATCACCACAATAATAAGTATATCATGATTAGTATGTTTACCGCTAGCATTTTCTCTACGCCACGAGTTAGGACAGTTTTCATTTGTCCTGCAACTTTACGGCGCTCTGCAAACCATCTTGTCAACATTGACCTTATTGCATCTATGAGTTGCATAATAGGCAAGCTTCTAGCATCAGATAATACTTTGTTAATTGACTCAGCTATGTTAGTTGTAGTGAAGTTGTACCTATCTCCAACAAAATAAACTCGCGTCCAGTACCGTACATCAGCCTTTACCAAATATGCGTGAAGTGCAGGGTTGACATGGCGAATCTCTTCAAAATAGTAGTTGAACTCATTCATTCTATAAGCATTTGCCGCTTTTTTAACCAGCCGAAATGATTCACCACCTCTAAACCTTTGCAGTATGTTCTTATACAGATGGTAAGTGCAAATTCCTCGAGTTGCTAGAGGGTATACCTTTCCTATGGCGTTACCAATTGCTCTGTGCCTATCTGAGATAATGGCAAGTCCTCTGTCATCCGGTATGACAGTACTCAATTGCTTAAAAAACCAATCCCAAGATTCGTCATTTTCAGTATCAACCACGCCAAAAGCAATTGGAAATATACCAAAATTTCCATCTTGAGCAGTTGCTAGAAGGAGAGTACCCTTGTATTGGCCTTGTAAATGTGTGCCGTCAACAACCACGACTTTCCTCATGTATTGAAACCCAATAATACTTGCACCAAAAGCTATAAACAAGAACTTAAATCTGTGGATATCGTCAACTACGAGCCGTGTATAACTCCCAGGATTTGCTCGCCTTATTTGGTATAGATATGTGGGCAGGTCTTCGTATCCACTTTCTGGTGTTCCCCTTACTAACTCACGTGCATATCTCAAAGCACGGTGCGCCTTCCAGTAATCGACCTATAGTTGGTGTTCATGATTATCATAAGATGAACAAATATACAACACGAAAGCTATATCATGATTATTATATAACAAGAAAGCTATATCATGATTATTATTAGATGAACAAACCTTAAGATGGTTCGTTTCTGTAATGCATCAGATACATGATTGGGCAAAACTGATGGACCAACACCTCCTACGAAATCTTTGTACAGTTGACCAAGTATCTCATAAGTTCCTTGTCGACTCCGTTCAGAACATTCAGTGACCGAACATGTATGCTCTCCGACAAAGATCCGAACATAAAATTTTCGACCAGCTCCAATTGGTGAAACCCGCAATCTCCATGAACAATGCTTCACCGAACAGTTTACCGTATACAAAACCGAAGTTGATTTCTCGACATCAAAATCAAAATGATGTATAACTGAAAGAATCTTCAGCCGTGTCTCCAGTGCCTCTTTGTTTTCATATCGTTGTCCAACAGCCACATTGAAGGCAGATATTTCAGCAATCTGAAAATCGTCCGGAATATTTGGCTTTCTCGGTGGAGTTCCGTTTATCAAATGCATAGTTTGGTTCTCATCTTCTTCTTCAATTCAGTCTTCCCATAAACTGGGTAATCATGATCATCCTCTGAAGCTCTATCAGAGTCGTCGCAACAATCAAATATATCTCCTTCTTCATCGTCACGTTCTGCCTCGATTACAAATTTGATCCGTTTTTGACCATCATTGACATTGTCTTCAACCGTTGAGCTCCTCGTGTTCCTTTTCCCTTCTTTTAATGTGACACATAACCGAATGGATGCTTCCTTACACTGATCTAAAAACCTTTGAAATTGTTGATTATTGCCAACAATAACGAATGAAGTATCTTGTGGTAAGTTTGACAACACCTTCTTCGAAAGCATGTAACTCAACTCGATCCCTTGAACGAACTTCTCAAACCGAAAATCTTCATAGACAATTGAAACAAAATCTTCAAAACTTGTTCCACGATCTGCATCAATAACTCGAGATCCCCTCCAGCTATCGACGAAAAACACCCACCTGTTTTTCTGAAATCTCCACTCACCACAAACAACGACAATTTGCCCCATATATCTTCAAAATCAGCAAAGATTTTGAACTATAAAAGAAGAAGACCGCTATATAACCATCGATCCAACGCGAGAACAACCAACCGACAACAGCCAACCACCAACAAGCAAAGTATTTAATGTTTGCAGCTGAAACAAATCTACACGTTAAGTCTACGTTGTTGAACAATATTTCTACGAAGTCTGCGAACAAGTCTACGAAACTAATCCTATAAATCTACACCAAATAACAATAAGTCTACACACTAAGTCTGCGTGCACGTAACATTCTCGTACAAGTCTACGAAGATTTTAAGTCTACAGAACTAATCCTATAAATCTACAGGCAATAACAATATGTCTACAAACTAAGTCTGCGTTCACGTAACATTCTCGTACAAGTCTACGAAGATTTTAAGTCTACGAAACAAATCTTATAAATCTACACCAAATAACAATAAATCTACACACTAAATCTGCGTTCACGTAACATTCTCGTACAAGTCTACGAAGATTTTAAGTCTACGAAACTAATCTTATAAATCTACAGCCAATAACAATAAGTCTACAAACTAAGTCTGCGTTCACGTAACATTCTCGTACAAGTCTACGAAGATTTTAAGTCTACGAAACAAATCTTATAAATGTACACTAAATAACAATAAGTCTACAAACTAAGTCTGCGTTCACGTAACATTCTCGTACAAGTCTACGAAGATTTTAAGTCTACGAAACTAATCCTATAAATCTACAGCCAATAACAGTATGTCTACACAAAAAGTCTGCGTTCACGTAACATTCTCGTACAAGTCTACGAAGATTTTAAGTCTACGAAACTAATCTTATAAATCTACAACCAATAACAATAAGTCTACACACTAAGTCTGCGTTCACGTAACATTCTCGTACAAGTCTACGAAAATTTTAAGTCTACGAAAGAAATCTTATAAATCTACAGCCACTAACAATAAGTCTACACACTTAGTCTGCGTTCACGTAAGTTTCTCGTACAAGTCTACGAAGATTTTAAGTCTACGAAACTCATCCTATAAATCTACAGCCAATAACAATATGTCTACACAAAAAGTCTGCGTTCACGTAACATTCTCGTACAAGTCTACGAAGATTTTAAGTCTACCAAACTAATCTTATATATCTACACCAAAGAACAATATGTCTACATACTAAGTCTGTGTTCACGTAAATTGATGACAACAAGTCTACGTAAAATATAAGTCTACAAATAAAATATAAATCTACGGTAACTAAGTTGGTAGACTTATTTTGGGATAAAATAAAAAAGCGGTAGCAGTTTTGTAAATAATCGTCTCGATCTATTAAAAAATTAATGGCAATTTCATTATTACGTTTTTGGTTTCAAAAACAAATAAGGGTGTTATAGATATTTTTGAGAATAAAAAACATTCTAGTAATTTTTCAAAGTTTAGATCTATTCTAATAATAAAATGATACTTTTGATACTTTATAGTTATTCTCTCTCTAAACAAATTTGCGTGGATGCTAACTCAAACAACGATAGAAAGGTCGTCTGGCTATCTTAAATCGTAAAGGGGCATCAAATTGACAGCTATCAATCCAATACATATATTGTAATAGGAATAATCTATATCCATATATATTCTTATTCTATTTCTAATTATATTTGGTCGTGCGTGCAAGGATTCTCTCGAATGCAAGAACCATTGGGAAAAACTTGTAATAATTTGACAAAGTATCATATTTGGCAACCCCAATTGTCCTATGGAGATGAGCAAAAACGGTTCTTCAGGGATGACAAAATTAAATCTCTGTATTTTATGGAAAACGGTAAAAAACAAAAAAAAAAGAAGACTAATTGTCCTTGGAAAATGAATAGAATAGCTAGAGAAACAAATGCAAATAAAAATATACATTTGTAGTGGTCATTCGTTTAATCACATCAGCTGAAAAAACATCATTAGGGACGGAGATTCTGTATTTTGGTGGTATTTGTGATCTGTTTTGCCGCGTTCGGATTATTACTTTTCCGATTCGTACCCGTAACTAATTGGATATCCGTTAAAATTCGGATATTTAGCCGAATATTCAATCTATTCCGTTATAATTTTTTAAAAATATAAAAAATCAAAAAAATATAAATAATTAAAATTTAACCCAAAAATGACAATTTATTAAAACAAAATATTTTTAATTTTTGAAACTTTTATATTTAAATAATTAATATGCTATTATTATAAATTCATAAAACTTACATACACATATATATTTATATAACAGAACGGAGCGAATATCCATCCTTTAAAAATTAAGATTTTTGATTTGTTTTTTTTTAACGGATATTTATTTTTAGTATTTACTTCGTTTCGTAGAATTACGAATATCCAGATTTTTTGGATCAAGTCAAAACTAACAACGGATCAAATAGAATTTAACATATAGTTTACCAAACCATAATCTTCGTAAAAGTTATAAACAATACAGTCAAACTTCTAAAAATCAATAGGTATCATGGTGTCAACACTACAAGAAAACACGCGCATTTCCGACGGCGTTTCCGACGGAATACCGAGGGCAGATCGAGGGAATTCCGACGGATTCAATTTCTCGGAAATCGGTCGGAATATTCCGACGGATTCAATTTCCTCGGAAATCGGTGGGAATATTCCGACGGATTTCCGAGGGAATATCGACGAACCTATATTCCCTCGGAAATCGGTCGGGATTTTCCGACGGATTAGCAGCCGTCGGAAATCGGTGGGTAATTTCCGACCAATTTCCGACGGATATATATATACTTGCTTTGTAAATACTTCTCCCCTTGTATATACGTTCATTGCTTTGTTTGTAAAATATATATACGTTTCCGCTGGATTCAATTGTTTTACAAGAGTGCTTTGTAAACATTCCTTGCCTCTTTTTCACATGTCGTCCTTGTTCCCAGGTTGTTCCAATGTTTAATTCGTGTGTTTCCTGTCTCTGGTCTTTTGAAGATTCATGTGTATAGTTGCAGAGAACAAACAAACATTTATCTATAAATACTTCTCCCCTCATTCATAACATTCACAACAAACACAAAGCAAAAAAAAATTACACAATGTCTTATTTTCGATCGTGGATGGACAAACCTCCGCGTGATCCCGCGACGGGGGAATTGACGGATGAGTTCGCACAAGGTGTGGAGGAGTTCATGAACTTTGCGTCAAACAATAACATGACATCGGAATACGGTAATATGTATTGTCCTTGTACTAAATGTCGGAATCATAGATTAGTCTCTGTTAGGGAAGTAAGGAAGCACTTATATAGGACTGGATTTATGCCTCGTTACAAGATTTGGTATACCCACGGAGAAACTGATTCAATGGTGCAATATTATGGTAATTATGGTAGCACATCGGATAGGTTTGGTAGTACTTTGGGTACTATGTTAGAGGAACCAACCCCGGAAGTAGATGTAAACGCAAATTACACTCAAATGGTGAATGATGCGTTTCGTGAAAACATATCATCTTATCATGTTGAGGATGGTAACAGGATAGAGTAACCAAATTTAGAAGCGCGGAAGTTTTTTGATATGCTAGATGCGTCTAAGCAGCCAATATACAAAGGATGTAGAGATGGAATATCGCCTCTATCAACTGCCAGCATGTTGATGACTATAAAGACGGATTTCAACTTGGCCGAGGATTGTGTTGATGCGATAGCTGATTTTGCGAGAGATATCTTACCTGAAGATAATATTTCACCGGCTTCATACTACGAGATTCAGAAGCTTGTAGCTGGTTTTGGATTATCAGATGATAGATGTATGCATCGACAACTGTATGATTTACTAGAGAAATGCCGAAAACTGGTTAAAGTGTCGCTTTTGTTACAAACCTCGGTATCAGGATACAAGTGGCAAAGTACCTGTTCCACATAAACGGATGTGGTATTTGCCCCTAGCTGATAGGTTGAAGAGGTTATATCAATCCGAGCGCACTGCATGGCTTATGAGATGGCATGGAGAACATAACTCAAATGGAGCGATTGTGCATCCCTCAGATGCAGAAGCATGGAAACATTTTAAAGAGGTTTATCCTAGTTTTGCGTGTGAGCCAATGAACGTATACCTTGGGTTATCTACGGATGGATTCAACCCTTTTGGAAAGCATGGGAGGAAATATTCGTTGTGGCCAGTTATCGTCACACCTTACAACTTGCCACCAAATTTGTGCATGAAACGAGAGTTTTTGTTTCTCACGATCCTCGTCCCCGGTCCAGAGCATCCTAAGAGATCACTCGATATTTTCTTGCAGCCATTAATTTATGAGTTGAGAATGTTGTGGGAAAATGGTGTTGAAGCGTTCAATGTTTCCCTGCAACAGAATTTTATGATACGTGCGGTACTTATGTGGACCATAAGTGATTTCCCAGCATACGGTATGCTATCTGGATGGTCGACGCATGGAAGGTTAGCGTGTCCGTATTGTCAAGATAACACTTATGCTATCCAATTGAAGAACGGACGTAAGACTTCTTGGTTCGATTGTCATCGACGATTTCTACCGCATGATCATCCATATCGTCGGAGCACAACATTGTTTAGAAAGAACAAAAACGTTCTTGATGGTCCACCTCCTGAGTTAGATAGGAATTATATTATGACTCAGTTGAGAGATTTTGGTGCTGATAAGACAGTTTCATGCGGGGGTAATGGGCATTATCCCGTAGAGGGTTGTGGCGAGTACCACAATTGGCACGAGAAGAGTATTTTCTAGGATTTGCCATATTGGAATGACCATTTGTTGCGCCATAATCTAGATGTGATGCACATTGAAAATAACTTTTTCGACAACATCATGAACAGTACTGTTATAAATGTGCAAGGGAAGATATTTGTTCCCGTAAGGAGTTGCATGTAATGGCGAATGGGAAATCACTACCCCCTGCTTTCCGGTTGGATGCGACTTCAAAGGACGAGTTCTTCGATTGGATTAAGCACGGTGTCAAATTCCCAGACGGATACGCATCTAACCTTCGTAATTGCGTTGATAGTTTAGAAGGAAATTTTTATGGGATGAAGAGTCATGATTGTCATGTTGTCATGCAGTGCCTCCTTCCATTTGCATTTGCATATCTTCTTCCTAGAAACATCCATGGAGCTATTGCAGGTATATACGTATACATTTACACTATTATGTATGTATGTTACCATATTTTTATTTGTCATTATACGTTACGTAATTTTGTATGTCTACTATATATGCCGGGATCGCTGCTTTCTTCCGGGATCTATGCACGAGATCAACTACATCATACGGTATCAGAAATTTGGCGGAAAACATACCGGTTCTCCTTTGCAACCTCGAGAAAATATTTCCTCCTACCTTTTTTGATGTTATGGAACATCTTCCTATTCATCTCCCTAGAGAAGCAACACTTGGTGGGCTGGTTCAATACCGATGAATATACCCTTTTGAGCGGTATATGTTCCACCTAAAGAAGAATGTGAAAAACCTAGCTAGAGTCGAGGGTTCTATCGTCGCTCAAAGCATTAATGAAGAAACTTCCAACTTTGCCGGCTCCTACTTTCCAGCGCAAGTCCAAAAAAAAAAGTAGACGCCTAGCACGGCATGATGAGGGAGGGAAAAGGCAAGGATCGGCGACTATTAGAGGAGGAGCAAAGGCATTTGCATATGTATATTCTGACTAATTGCGACGACGTTTTGGAATATGAGAGGTACCTAAAATTTAATTTTTGAATTTGTTAACAAAGTTTACTAATGCTATTTGCTAATGCATTTGTTCATACATAGGATGTTCATGTCCCAAATACGCGATTGTTATCCAAATTACACAGAGGATGAGCTTCTTGTCGTCAAGCAGAATGAATTTGCTCCTTGGTTGCAATATTATGTAAGTGTAAAACGATATATATATATATATATATATATATGCTTTATAATTAAATTGTACATCCTTATATAAATATTTTGTCGATTATTGTCGAAATACAATTTTTACATGTAGGTTGGTCAGATGACTGCTAGAGGTGAATCGTTCCGACGTGGTTAGTTGAGATGGTGAATGGCCCGAAGTTTATTGCAAAGTCTTGCCCGATGTATTGCACCCGAGGGTATGCTTTTAAGGCTCATCGGGAAGGAAGCTCAAAGACAACTAGTAATTCTGGTATATCATCTCAATCTGGAGAATTTGTCTACTACGGGGTCCTTCGCGAAATATTGGAGGTCCATTATCCGGGAATGATCGATTTGAGGTTAATTGTGTTCTACTGCGATTGGTATAATCCAGTGGATGGTGTACGTCAAGACGCATTTGGTGTTACATCTGTCCACTCTCGATGGCGACTTCAGAAATACGATCTTTTCATTCTTGCTTCACAAGCGGATCAGGTTTCCTACATTCGTTTCCCACGGGTTACGAACAGGCATAACCCTTGGATTACTGTTACGTCGATACACCCAAGGGGAATAGTTTTTGGTGTTTCCGAGCACGAGCCTTTGCAGGAAAACGCAATTGGTAACTTAGCTTCGATCGAGCATTCTCTTGAAGATGACCTCGTGGTTGATTTCACCATGGACATGGAGTACGAGGTATTTGAGGATTATGAGGAAGAGCTCGGCGAGGACGAGGATTCTGATTCAGCAACGTCAGATTATTCATCATTGATATATCATGTCTTTTACCCCTTTTAAGCCATGATATAAGTCCGTTTTATAAAGTCTTTCTACTATTTTGTAGTGTTTTAGAGCATTTTACAGGTTTTAGCACGTTTGGAGCATAATTGGAGATATTGGAGCTTTTTGGAGCATTTTGGAGCAAAGCAAAAGTTCGTGTAGCTGAGTACCCGATTTGAAGCCCCAGTATCGATCGACACTACCCTAGTATCGGTCGATACTCACTGCAGCAAGACACGAGTCGCGACTTTTATGAAGAGTTGAAGAATTGCAAAATTGCCCAGAAGACTTTATTATTTATAATTAAGCCCATAACGTGTTTTAGGAGTTTAAGTTAGGTTTTTAAGCCACTTTGGCAAATGACACTTGATTACGCTTGATTCTATTCGGAGTTTTTGTGAGAGAGCTTTCTGAGGGAGACAAGTCTGAGACTCTGTTCGTCCGGGAGAAGATTTCGAACCCTCTTGTTACTCTACTTTTTATTATTTATCTGAGTATTATTTTCAGTCATGTTTATTGTTTCAATTACCATGTCTGAGTAGTTCTCTTGTTAGGTTCAAGGTTCTCATAAGGGTTTTCTCTGAATGTTAGGTTAACTGATTGATTAGGATTCACCATCTGAATTAGTTTTTCGTCTTAGGTTGTTCTCAAAACTAATTCTAGACTGATCACCTAGAACTTAGATCTTAGGATAATTGGTTAGGCACGAGAGTGCGATTAATTACCTGAATGAACTTAGGGTGAGCAAAATATCTATTCGCAAAGAGATTTGGTTTAGTTGTTTTGTGAACAAATCAAACTTGAACTAAAAGCTGGTTTAGACTTTAGGATTCGCAAAGAGATTTGGAATTATAGGATTTAGACTTAGATAGTTTTCGCAACGAGAGTTGGTTAGCTATACTTTAGTGATTTGAGTTCAAGAACCGCGCTAAATCTGAATCATGTTAGCTAGTTTATCTACATTCATTGAATTCCTGAGAATTGCCCTGAATCTATCTTTCTTCCAATCGACTTACAACACTTTTAATTTACGTATTGCTTTCGATTACATCTTTTGGTTTAGCTTAATTCGAATCTATATAATCTATTGCGTGATATCTGGAGTTCTTGTGTTCGACCCCTACATATACTACAACAACTGCTTTAGTACTTTTTAGAGTATTAATTTGAGCATATCAAATTTGGCGCCGTTGCCGGGGACTCAATTTCGCCATTAGATTTTAGCTAAGAGTTTCGACTAAATCGTTGAGTATCGATCGACACCCTAGGGGTATCGGTCGATACCCGTCATGAATTTCAATTACTTACGTTCTTGATCTTTTGTGTTTCAGGTTGCATGCCTAATCGCGAAACCAGGAGAAACAAGAACACTCAGGTAGTTGATCTGTCAAACGAGCAGCTAGCACTTCTGGAACGCACACTCAGAAAAGCAAAGAAGCCAGCAAAGATGAACAACAATCCAGTGGTTTTGATTCGTGATGATGCTGGAGCTTTCAGAGACCGAGAGGGCCATTTGTGCAATGAGAGAGGGCAACGACTTGATGGAGATGGAAACATTATTGCCCCTCCAACTGTTGTAAATGCTGAGAACGCTGCGGTTGAGCGTGGTAGAACAATTGATGAATGCAACAGACCTGATCAGTTCTACGCAAATCGATCAGCGATTCGTCCTCCTGCCTTTCAGAGAAACGACTTTGAGCTGAAGCCTGCATACTACACTCTTGTGGGTCAGCACACTTTTCATGATCTTTCTAATGAACACCCCATGTATCATATTGAGAAGTTCGAGGATTTGGTCTCTAGCATCAAATGCAATGGAGTGTCCTACGACTACCTGTTCTGTAAGCTTTTCCCATACTCTCTTGGTGGGGATGCTTCTTATTGGCTCAAGCAATTACCAGCTGGGTCATTGACTACCTGGGATGAGACTAAGACTGCTTTCATGAATAACTTCTATGACGATGTTTTAGGAACAAGATTTCCCAGTTTTCTCAGGGAATGACTGAGGCTTTCAAGGCTGCTTGGGCGAGATTCAGATCGTATCAGAGGGATTGTCCACATCATGGGTACATTATGGTTCAGTTGCTAAGTTTCTTTTTCAGAGGGATTGATTGAAGGTACCAGATGGCGTTGGACTGTGCGAGCAATGGAATCAATACAACAACAACCAAAACTTCAACAACAACTTTCAGCAAGGAGGATTCAAATCTGAGGGTAATCAAGGTGGTTCTGGGTCGAATCAGTTTGGCCAGAAACCTTTCCAGAGCAGTGGTTACACAAGGAACTATGGGAGTTCGTCCTATCAATCTCCACCGCCCAAGACTCAGGAGAGTAAGATCGAGGCTATGCTTGAACAGCTGGTTCAAGGGCAGGATAAGATGACAGTGAGCTTCAATGGAAAGTTGGATGATCTTTACACGACCTTGAATGGAAGGATCGAAGCTCTCAGCATGAGCAATAAGAAGTTGGAAATTCAGGTTGCTCAAACTTCGGAAGATGTGAAAAGACAAGAGGGTGTTCTTCCAGGTAGAGGAGAAAACCCAAGGAGGGAGCACATCAATGCAATCACTCTAAGGAATGGAAAAGAGGTGGATACAGGAGTGAAAGGTGGCTTATCTGCAGAGAATTTCGTCGATCTCGACGATGAGGATTCTGAAATCCCCAGGGTATTGATCGATACACCCCAGTGTCGATCGACACCAGTCAAAATACTGAAACGGGACAACTCCAAAACCCGTGTATCGAACGACACTCCTAAGGTGTCAGTCGATACTGAGCCTACTGTCGAAAAGACACCTGAGATTTGGAATGTGGTGCCTAAAGTAGTTGCAGAACGAGTCTATATACCGAGGATACCTTATCCCAGAGCTGTTGGGAAGACTAAGAAGGAGGTAGAAGACTCTAGATGCAAGCAGATATTGGACAAGTTGATTGTTGAACTTCCTTTCCTTGATGCTATTAAGACTTCTCCAGCTTTCAGAACATATGCGAAGAAGATGGTGTCTAGCAACGTGAACCTTGAAGAAGGATGTGTAATGCTTACTCAGGAGTGCAGTGCAATCTTGACCAACATAATCCAAAAAAAACTTCCAGATCCAGGGAGCTTTGTGTTGGATTGTATGATATTCACCGAAAGGTTCGAGCGTTATCTATGCGATCTTGGCTCGAGTGTCAACCTCATGCCATACTCAGTTGCCAAGAGGATGGGTATGACAGACTTCACATCCACCAGGATATCTTTGATACTTGTTGATCGCTCAGTGCGACTTCCAGAGGGGCTACTCGAAGATGTCCCTATTAAGATCGGGAATTGCTTGATCCCGACTGATTTCATTGTCCTGAAGTATGATGCTGGGCCCAAAGATCCTCTTATCTTGGGCAGACCATTCCTTGCAACCGCTGGTGCATTGATTGATTGCAGGAATGGGAAGATAGCTCTTAACATCGGTGATTTGGTCATGACTTTTAACATGGAGAAGATGATGAAGAGACCAACCATCGATGGGCAGACTTTCTTCGTTGATACTTTCACGGACTTTGCTGAAGAGACATTCTTGGAGATGCATCCTAGGGATCCGTTGGAGAGGGCATTGGTCTGTTCAGCTGAATATGAGGTTTTCTTGAGTGAAGACGCTGCTGGTTATCGAAGATGCTTGACACTGCACCATCAGTATCGATCGATACTCCTTTAGTATCGGTCGATACCCTACGACCAGACAGGGAGTTGGCCGAATGTTCCAAGTAAGCTGCTAAGCTTGGAGATTGGAGCGAGGAGAAAGCTCCTAAGGTGGAACTCAAGCCACTTCCAGCCAATCTGAGGTATGGTTTTCTTGGTCCTAATTCCACATACTATGTGATTATTAATGCTTCTTTGAACAACGCAGAGGTTGCCTTACTGCTGAGCAAGCTGTGCATGTATCGCAAAGCTCTTGGCTATTCTCTTGATGACATTTCAGGTATATCACCGGATATGTGCATGCATAGGATTCATCTTGAGGACGAGTCAAAGGCTGTCATTGAGCATCAGAGGAGGCTGAATCCAAATCTGAAAGAAGTGGTTAAGAAGGAGGTTATGAAGCTCTTGGATGCAGGGGTTATCTATGCCATCTCAGACAGTTCTTGGGTTAGTCTAGTGCACGTTGTTCCTAAGAAATGAGGGATAACTGTGGTGAAGAATGAGAATGATGAGTTGATTCCGACCAAGACTATCACTGGGCATCGAATCTGCATTGACTACAGGAAGTTGAATGCAGCCACAAGGAAAGATCACTTCCCATTGCCTTTCATTGACCAGATGTTAGAGAGGTTGGCTGGTCATCCCTACTACTGTTTTCTCGATGGGTATTCAGGTTTCTTCCAGATTCCGATTCATCCAGATGATCAGGGGAAAACGACTTTTACATGTCCTTATGACACATTCGCATATAGGAGAATGCCATTTGGATTGTGTAATGCTCCAGCTACTTTTCAGAGATGCATGATGTCTATCTTCACAGACATGATTGAGGACTTTATGGAGGTGTTCATGGATGATTTTACAGTATATGGATCATCGTTCAAGGACTGTTTGGCTAACTTGTGCAAGGTGGTATATCATGGTTTTTACCCCTTTTAAGGCATGATATAGGTCCGTTTTATAGAGCCTTTCTACTATTTTGTAGTGTTTTAGAGTCTTTTACAGGTTTTAGCACGTTTGGAGCATAATTGGAGATATTGGAGCTTTTTGGAGCATTTTGGAGCAAAACAGAAGTTCGTGTAGCTGAGTACCCGATTTGAAGCCCTTGTATCAACCGACACCACCTGGTGTCGATCGATACTGATATCATGAAGGAAGGAAGCACCTCACTGCCCGAGTATCGATCAATACTACTTAGGTATCGGTCGATACCGTCATCCATGGGGAAGGAAACGCGACTTTTATGAAGATTTTAAGAATTGCAAAATTGCCCAGAAGACTTTATTATTTACAATTTAGCCCAAAACGTGTTTTAGAACTATAATTAGGTTTTTGAGCCACTTTTGTTGGCTAGACTTGATTACGTTTTGATTAAGTTTGATTTTACTCTGGTTTTTCGAGAGACAACTCTGAACTCCTGTTTCTTATTGATTTCTTGATGATCTATTCAATCATGTTGTTTTCATTCTCCATGTATGAGTAGATCCCTTGTTAGGTTCAGGGTTCTCATAAGGGGTTTCTCTGAATGTTAGGTTAATTAGTTAATTAGGATTCACCATCTGAATTAGTTCTTCGCCTTAGGTTGTTCTTATAGCTAATTCTAGGTTGACGAATCTAGAACTTAGATCTTAGGATAATTGATTAGGCGCAAGAGTGCGATTAATTACCTGACAGAACCTAGGTGAGCAAAATAACTATTCGCAAAGAGATTTGGTTTAGTTGTTTTGTGAGCAAATCAAACTTGAAATAAAAGCTGGTTTAGACTTTAGGATTCGCAAAGAGATTTAGAATTCTAGGATTTAGACTTAGATAGTTTTCGCAACGAGAGTTGGTTAGCTATACTTTAGTGATTTGAGTTCAAGAACCGCGCTAAATCTGAATCATGTTAGTTAGTTTATCTACATTCATTGAATTCCTAAGAAATACCCTGAGCCTATCTTCTTTCCCATTGATTCACAACTTGTTTACTTTACGCACCTGCATTTAATTTCATCTTTTGGTTTAGCTTAATTCGAATCTACATAATCTATTGCGTGATATTATGAGTTCTTGTGTTCGACCCCTACACTTACTACAACAATTGCTTTAGTACTTTTAGGGTATTAATTTGAGCATATCAAATTTGGCGCCGTTGCCGGGGACTCAATTTCGCCATTAGATTTTAGCTAAGAGTTTCGAATAAATCGTCGAGTATCGATCGACACCCTAGTGGTATCGGTCGATACCCGTCGTAATTTTTTTTTAAAAAAATTTCGGTTACTTACGTTTTTGACTCTTGTGTTTCAGGAAAAGCAAAGAAGCCAGCAGAGATGAACAATCCGATTGTCTTGATTCGTGATGAGGCTGGTGCTTTCAGAGACCGAGAGGGTCAATTGTGCGATGAGAGAGGGCAACGACTTGATGGAGATGGAAACATTATTGCCCCTCCAGCTGTTGAGAATGTTGGGAATGCTGTGGTTAATCGTGCTAGGACGCTTGGAGAGTACAACAGACCCGATCAGTTCTATGCCAATCGGTCTGCGATTCGTATTCCCACTTTTCAGAGGAATGACTTTGAGCTGAAGCCTGCATACTACACCCTTGTGGGTCAGCACCCTTTTCATGGTCTTCCTCATGAGCATCCTATGGATCACATTGAGAGGTTCGAGGACTTGGTCACTAGCATCAAGTATAATGGAGTGTCCTACGACTACCTGTTCTGTAAGCTTTTCCCATACTCTCTTGGTGGGGATGCTTCTTATTGGCTCAAGCAATTACCAGCTGGGTCACTGACTACGTGGGAGGAGACGAAGAATGCGTTCCTGAATAATTTCTATGATGATGCGAGATCCGAAGAGCTCAGGAACAAGATTTCCCAGTTTTCTCAGGGAACGACTGAAGCGTTTAAGGCTCCTTGGATCAGATTCAGGTCATATCAGAGAGATTGTCCACATCACGGGTTTACTCAGATTCAGTTGCTGGGTATCTTCTTCAGAGGGATTGATTGGAGGCATCATATGGCTCTAGATGCTGCGAGTAATGGAAATTTCAACACCAGATATCCTGACGATGCTTATGTGCTGATTGAGAACTTGGCATCTAGCAATAGCACCAAGAATGCAGACTTTGAGTGGAAGAAGCATGCTGCGAATTTGGATGGATCACAGATTGCTGAGGTTCAAGCCAAGCTGAATTCAGTGCACAATCTCCTGATGGGTAAGACGAAAGATGTTCACTTTGCTGATGAGGATGAAGTGAAAGATGTTAACTACATAGGTGGTGCTGGATTTCAAAGTCCAAGATATCAATACCCACCTCACCCACCCAACACTCCAGAGAGCAAGGTTGAGTCTATGTTTGAGCAGTTTCTTCAGGGACAGCAGAAGATGACAATGAGCTTTAATGGGAAGATGGATGCTCTGTACACATATCTGAATGGGAAAATCGAGGCTCTCAGTACTAGCCACAAGATGCTGGAAACTCAGGTAGCTCAGGTTTCAGCAGCTGTCAAGGGAAAGATGGTTCATGCACAGAATGAACAAGTCAATGCGATCACCTTAAGCAGTGATGAAGAGGTTGATCCAAGAGTGAAAATTGGCCTAACTGCAAAGAATCTCGTCGATCTTGCTGAAGATGACGACGATGAGGCTCCTGAAATCGCCCCAGTATCGATCGATACCACCCAGCATCGGTCGATACCCGTCCAAGGATCTGCCAAGGACATCACAGAACCCCAGTGTCGATCGACACCACACTTGTATCGGTCGACACCACATCTGAAGAGACGACAGAGAAGCCTTGTATCGATCGATACCATTCTAGTATCGGTCGACACCCCTCGCCGACTGAGCCAGGAACTGAGAAGACACGTGCGTTGACGCGAGAAAGGGTTTACAAGCCTAAAGTGTCATATCCTATACCACCTAGGCATCTCATGAAACCCATAACTGCGGAGAAGTTACTATCTTTTGAGAAGATGGTCAGAAGGATCCCCCACACTATATCTTTTGAGGAAGCTTTTGAGAACCGTCATATAGCGTGTTACTTCGAAAATTGCAGAGAAACTGAGGAAGAGATCAAGGCACTCTTCATCAATGCCAGAAGTACACCACCTCCACTGAAGCAGCTGCCTAAGAGGGAAGACCTAGGAAAATTTTCAGTTTCATGCTCCATCTCTGGAGTCGAATTCAAGGAGTCTCTCGTTGATTCAGGGTCTAGCGTAAATGTCATGTCAAGGGCAATTGCAGAGAGGTTGAGAATTGGTATTAGATCTGCTGAGATGACTCTGACATTCGCAAATTCTTCACAATCAACTCCATATGGTACAATCCCTGATTTGCTGGTTAAAGTAGGAGATTGTCTGGTTCCTACTGATTTTTAGGTCGTAGAGATGAGTGAACGTTCTAGTACGCCTCTGATTCTTGGAAGACCGTTTATGGCTACCGTTGGTGCGATTATAGACACGCCTAGTAAGAGAATCTCGTTCTCATACATCGACAAAGAGGTCTCCTACAAAGCCATTCCTTCTAGAGGAGCTCCCAAACATTTCCAAAGTATCACCGTTGCTACAGGAGAGACGTTGATGGTTGATCTTTTGGAAGAGCCTCCTGACGAGCCCACTGCCATAGACCTTCCAGATAGTCATTCTGTCATCACCAAGAAATGCATCAAAAAGGCTAAGGCAAAAACCGAGGGCACACAGAACTTGCATCGACCACGAAGCCCTGGTATCGGTCGATACCCCACGCGCAGTGCTACCCATGTGACTTTAATCCTTCAAAAGTGTGATGGGGACTCGATTGAGTACAAGGTGAAATGCAAAGGAACCTTAAAACCATTCTCCAAGGCTAGAGTTATTCTTACTACGGAGCTGAAAGAGAAAGGAACGGAGGTTGTGGATAGCATGTTGAGCAGAACTCTGAAGCTGGTGATGTCTAGTTGTGGAGCTTGTTTTGGCGCAAGTTCTCATTCCTATCCCGACTAATACATGAGCCAAAGTCAAGCTACTGACTTAAAACAAGCGCTTGATGGGAGGCAACCCATTGGTGAGTCTGTACATACCTCTTTTTTATTTTCGTTTTTAATTTTTGGTTTTGTGTCTTGTGTCTTGACGTGAAGCAGATTTAGAAGTGAAGTATCGACCGACACCACTCTGTGTCGATCGATACCACAGTCGCGGAGAACGAACAGGAATATGCCATAAGTATCGACCGATACTACATGGTGTCGATCGACACCGCGCGGGCAGGTAAGTTTTCTTGAAAAACCCTAGGGTTTTTCTTTCACGTCTCTTTTCTCCATCGATCGATACCGCCTCCTTTCTCCCTCTCAAATCGCATCTCTCTCGTTTCTTCACCGATTTTGGTGATTCAAGTGCCTAGATTCATTGGATTTTCATCCTCTATCTCTTTCTAGCATTTGTTTTTCCGATCAGCAAAGGTATGTATTCGAAATTCCACCTTTTCAGTCTGAATTTCTTTCTTTTAGGTTTGAGGTTTGTGAGATTTTACTCCTTAGCACTTGTTTTTCTTGACAATTGTCATTTGCTGAGATGCTCTAGAGTAGTTTTGCACCCTGCCTTACATTCGATTGCCTTTAGTTTCGACTTTTGGATGATTTGGATTGTGGAGATTCGATGAACTCGAAAATGGCAATGGTGTCGATCGATACCCTTTAGTATCGATCGACACCATTCGTGTCTGATGCTACGATTTTGCTGTGATAGCTGAGAGGTGTTGGATTTATGCTGTGTCTTTTTGTCTTTGTTTGCAGATGGCATCTAGGCAAAAGCGAGCAAGACCTTCAGACGCGTCGAGCTCCAACCCATCATCTCCTGGATTTCTTGCGCCTACTGCAGCCGCTCCATCTGCTCCTGCCGTTCCTGTAGCCCCACGCAGAAGCCCTTGGCCTAAGGTGAACGAGAAGGCCAGGATCCCTTGTCATCGAGATTGGCACAAGACGAAGAAGGAGGTCGTGCAGAGTGAAGCCTGCATTTATAGACCCATCTTGGATGCGTGGGATGATTATAACACGCTGCACTATAACGCGTGGTTGGGAGTTGTTATCGAGCCTACTCGGTTTGTTGACGGGGTCTCCATGCATTGCTTGGGCCTTGACACAGAGATGGCCCGTCTACTTAAGAAGATTGGTCTTGCCCATATGGCTACTCAGCAGTATGATCTTTACCCGTACTTGGTTAGTCAGTTCTTGGCGACAGTTCGCGTTTACTACCAGGACGAGGTTCTCCGGGATGCACAGGGGGGTACTTTGACTTTCATGGCTTGTGAAGTGAGGTACAGGTTACCACTCCCTAATCTCTGTGACATCTACGGTTTTCTGCGAGATTGCAGGAGGGTTACTCTTCCCGCGCAGCATCCTGACATGCAGACATTTTGGGAGCATTGCGGGAATGGTGCTTATTACTCTAAGGAGTCCACTCAGATGGATATACGACACCCGGTCCTGCGTTGTTTGGTTAGGATCCTGAGCACCACTCTCTTGTGCAAGATGGAACCAAACAAGATGAGGGTGTCCGAGCTTCTACTTCTGTGTCTAGCTATCAGAGACATTATTCCTGAGGAGGATTTCGCATGGCCTGAGCTTTCAGAGGTCAACCTTGGAGCTGTATTTGCGCATCATTTGGTCTCTTTGAAGACCAAACCATTCACAGGCATGAGCACAAAGGCCAAGACAGAGACAGTTGGTAGTCTGCTCACTCCTATCTTCCAGCACCTCGGGATCAGTACTACGAGCTGCAGGATAGTCACTACGCGTCGGTTTATGGATGAGAGTCACCTGAAGAACCTTACGTGGTTGAAGCCCCAGAGGCGTTGGTTCTTTACTACATCTGCTGGAGATTTTCTGGTGCAGCTCCCTAACGACACGCTGACAGACATTCTCGAGGATCCTTCTCAGCTTCGTTTCGAGCCTCCTCCGGCCCTGTTGATTCGAGCACCTGCGACTAGACGACGAGCTCCTGCACCTGCACCTGCTGCTGCTGACATTCCATCTACTTCACGCCAGAGAGGACGAGCCCAGCGATCGCGAGCAACGACTTCTTCTATCCCTGCACCATCATTTCCTTCTCCGTCGGAACTTCCGATGGAGCCAGATGCCTTTCAGAAGGTGATGATAGAGAGTATGAGGAGCATCTGGACTGCTATTTCTCGCTGCCGCTACATGATTGACACGGACGCTGCTCCTTCATCTCAGCCTGGAACCTCGCAGACTCCGGTTGATCCCTCTCCTGTTGGTGATCCAGATGCTGATGGTGATTCTGAGGCGACAGAGGATTAGTCTTCTTCTGTTTTCACGTTTGTTTTTCTTTTTCTTTTCCTTTCTTTTTTTTTTTAATTTTTTCGTTTCTTTTGAACCTATGTCAGTTTTATTTTTGCATTTGAACTCATGGATTTATGCTTGATTATCTTGTTGCTATTAACTTTGTTTTGAGTGTTCCTAACAGTGCTAACTTCTAACACTTTGGATCACTTTCCCTGGTTAAGCAACTCGATGCCACTGATTTGATATCAATGTGTCGACATACAGCTGGTATCGATCGATAACAGGCTGTATCGATCGACACTCATCACCTTCCCAGGTAAGATTTTCGATTTTCACAATCCACTTAGTTCATTTGTTTTCTTACACCAAACTTCGGCTAGATAATACTGGGGACAGTGTTGTTTAAGTCTGGGGGAGGTAGTCGCTGACATCGTGTTTGTTTTTCTTAGAGTCAGTCGTTTTGTGTCAAATTTGTTTTATTGAGTCAAAACCTGTTGGAGATTATGATCTTGTTCTTGAATCTATTGTTCTGACTTTGCTTATGAGTGTCCACTGTTACAGAATCAGTTACAGATCGACTAATGAAAAATCCAAAGGCTGATCAGTTAACTAGAAGACACACATGTTTCCAGCAGAGTTCTTTTAAAGCCGGAGCCAAATTTTTGCACTTCATCGACGTGGTTAGTATTCACAGAGCTTGATTCCTCATTCATATATGACAAAGGAACTCATGTGTTTAAAAGTAATAGTATCTCTCTCCCTTGTTATAAGTTAATAAATAAGAGCATAAAAGATGAAATGATTTTCTTCTAAGTAGAGGGTTAGGAATGTTTCCAGCGATCACATTATTCTACTTGGTGAGGGATGATCAAATAGAGGATTGGAAGCGAGGCTAGGATTTTCCTATGATGCCATTATTCGCCTACACCCTTTGATACATAGAGAGGGAAGAACCGGGGATTCGGTGGCAAACACCATCAATACTCGCGTCTCAAACCTTGATTTGTATATGCGAATAAATAAGAAAAAAAAAAAGAGAGAACGAAATAAGAAATAAGTCTGGGGGAGAGAAAGTGATACAAAAAGTGTGAAATTGGGTGGTTCCTTGTCATGATATTGTATGAGAAAGAATCTAGAAGGTTCTTGGTATTAATCACATCGATGAAACTGGCGATGATGGGTTTAATTGAACAATGTTGCGAAATAATGTGTGTAGTCTAGGGAAGCTGCGAATGTCTACGGAGAAATACATGGTGGTTAGATTTGGATCTGGTTAGGTGACATTTGGGTGCTTGGAAAAAGGGTCATTGCAATGTTTCAGGAACAGGTGAGTCTCCGTGTTTTCAAACTTCTTTCTCTGGTTTAGTCTTCTATTTGCTTGAGGGCAAGCAAATGCTAAGTCTGGGGGAGTTGATATATCATGGTTTTTACCCCTTTTAAGCCATGATATAGGTCCGTTTTATAGAGTCTTTCTACTATTTTGTAGTGTTTTAGAGTCTTTTACAGGTTTTAGCACGTTTGGAGCATAATTGGAGATATTGGAGCTTTTTGGAGCATTTTGGAGCAAAACAGAAGTTCGTGTAGCTGAGTACCCGATTTGAAGCCCTTGTATCGACCGACACCACCTGGTGTCGATCGATACTGATATCATGAAGGAAGGAAGCACCTCACTGCCCGAGTATCGATCGATACTACTTAGGTATCGGTCGATACCGTCATCCATGGGGAAGGAAACGCGACTTTTATGAAGATTTGAAGAATTGCAAAATTACCCAGAAGACTTTATTATTTACAATTTAGCCCAAAACGTGTTTTAGCACTATAATTAGGTTTTTGAGCCACTTTTGTTGGCTAGACTTGATTACGTTTTGATTAAGTTTGATTCTACTCTGGTTTTTGGAGAGACAACTCTGAACTCCTATTTCTTATTGATTTCTTGATGATCTATTCAATCATGTTGTTTTCATATTCATGTCTGAGTAGATCCCTTGTTAGGTTCAGAGTTCTCATAAGGGTTTTCTCTGAATGTTAGGTTAATTAGTTAATTAGGATTCACCATCTGAATTAGTTCTTCGCCTTAGGTTGTTCTTATAGCTAATTCTAGGTTGACGAATCTAGAACTTAGATCTTAGGATAATTGATTAGGCGCAAGAGTGCGATTAATTACCTGACAGAACCTAGGTGAGAAAATAACTATTCGCAAAGAGATTTGGTTTAGTTGTTTTGTGAACAAATCAAACTTGAAATAAGAGCTGGTTTAGACTTTAGGATTCGCAAAGAGATTTGGAATTCTAGGATTTAGACTTAGATAGTTTTCGCAACAAGATTTGGTTAGCTATACTTTAGTGATTTGAGTTCAAGAAACCGCGCTAAATCTGAATCTTGTTATTTAGTTTATCTACATTCATTGAATTCCTAAGAAATACCATGAGCCTATCTTCTTTCCCATTGATTCACAACTTGTTTACTTTACGCACCTGCATTTAATTTCATCTTTTGGTTTAGCTTAATTCGAATCTATATAATCTATTGCGTGATATCTGGAGTTCTTGTGTTCGACCCCTACCTATACTACAACAACTGCTTTAGTACTTTTTAGGGTATTAATTTGAGCATATCACAAGGTGCTACAGAGGTGTGAAGAGAAATACTTGGTCATTAATTGGGAAAAGTGTCACTTTATGGTTCAGGATGGCATCGTGCTTGGGCACAAGGTCTCTGAAGCTGGAATCGAGGTTGATAAGGCTAAGATTCAGGTTATGACAGGTCTGCCACCACCGACTTCTGTGAAGGATATTAGAAGTTTTCTGGGTCATGCTGGGTTTTACAGGAGATTTATCAAGGATTTCTCCAAGATAACCCGCCCACTCACCTCCCTATTATGCAAGGAGACCAAGTTCGATTTCACACCAGAGTGTCTTGCAGCCTTTGAGGCGATTAGGAAGGCATTGGTGAGTGCTCCTATTGTGCAACCTCCTGATTGGACTTTGCCTTCCGAGATTATGTGCGACGCCAGCGATTTTGCTGTAGGTTCTGTTATGGGTCAAAGGAAGGATAAGAAGCTGCATGTCATCCACTACGCCAGCAAAACATTGGACGATGCTCAGAGGAACTACAGCACAACATATAAGGAATTACTTGCAGTCGTTTTCTCTTTTGACAAATTTTGACCATACTTGCTTGGGAGCAAAGTAATTGTTCACACAGATCATGCTGCTCTCAAGTATCTGATGCAGAATAAGGATCTCAAGCCTCGTCTTTGTCGTTGGGTTATTTTGCTCCAAGGGTTTGATATTGAGATAAAGGACAAGAAAGGAGTAGAGAATGGGGTTGCTGATCATCTTTCGAGGTTGAAGATCGATGCAGACGTGCCTATTGATGATCAACTACCTGAGGAGTCAATTTACTTCATTGAAACTGGGTTTCAAAGTGGTTTAACCGAAAATCTGCAATTCCCACGAATTGCAGGTTTCGGTATCGATCGACACTCTCCTGGTGTCGGTCGATACTCGTCGGTTTCTGAACCTGTTTTGACCGTGGAACACCTTGGTGCTTCTGAGGAGTATCTCGTTGCTGCAGATGACTCCGATCTACCATGGTATGCTGATATTGCCAACTTCCTCGCTGCAGATACAGAGCCAAAGCACCTAAAGAAATATACCAAGAAGAAGTTTCTGCGAGACATAAGGCGCTACTTTTGGGATGAGCCTTACCTGTATAACCATTGCTCTGATGGTATCTACAGGAGATGCATTGCTGAATCGGAGGTACCTGAGGTTTTGTTTCACTGTCATGGTTCTGAGTATGCTGGACACTTTGCTACTTTCAAGACGGTGTCCAAGGTTCTTCAACCAGGCTTCTTGTGGCCTACTATGTTTAAAGATGCTCATACCTTCATCTAGCAGTGTGATGTGTGTCAGAGGAGAGGGAAGATCAGTAAGAGACATGAGATGCCACAGAATTTCATCCTTGAGGTTGAGGTTTTTGATTGCTGGGGTATCGATTTTATGGGTCATTTTCCTTCGTCATACAAGAACAAGTACATTCTAGTTGTAGTGGATTATGTCTCCAAATGGGTGGAGGCAATCGCTAGTCCAACCAACGACTCTTCGGTGGTTCTTAAGCTGTTTAAGACCATCATCTTTCCACGATTTGGCGTGCCTTGTATTGTTATAAGTGATGGTGGCAGTCATTTCATCAACAGAGTTTTTGAGAAGTTACTAAAGAAACATGGTGTGAATCATCGTGTGGCTACTCCATATCACCCTCAGACCATTGGAAAAGTCGAGGTCTCCAACAGGCAAATCAAGGAGATTGTGGAGAAGATAGTGGGTACTTCTAGGAAGGATTGGTCTACAAAGCTGGACGATGCGCTGTGGGCTTATAGGACTGCTTATAAGACACCATTGGGCACTACACCTTTTCACTTGCTGTATGGGAAAGCATGTCACCTTCCTGTGGAGATCGAGCATAAGGCAGTATGGGCTACAAAGTTGCTGAATTTTGACATCAAGCCTGCTGCTGAGAAGCGATTGATCCAGCTGAACGAGCTGGATGAGATTAGGCAGCATGCCTATGAGAACTCGGAGCTGTACAAGGAGAGGACTAAGGCGTACCACGACAAGAAAATCCTCGACAGAATTTTTGAACCCAATGATCAGGTACTTCTGTATAACTCTCGTTTGCATTTGTTTCCTGGTAAATTGTGTTCTCGTTGGTCAGGTCCCTTCACAGTCAAGGAAGTTAGACCACATGGTGCACTTGTCCTGACTAACCCCTCCGGCGAAGAGTTCACTGTCAATGGACAAAGGGTGAAATACTACATTGTGAGAACTGAGATTCCAGATGGACACATGATGCCTCTGGATGATGCACCCACTGCCTGAAAGGCGGTACAGTCAAGCTAATGACGTTAAACGAGCACTTGGTGGGAGGCAAACCACTGGTAAGTTTGTACATAAGTTTCTCTATTATTTTATTTTTGGTTTTTGGTTTTTGGTTTTGTATTTCACGTGAAGAAGCAGATTCAGAAGAGCAGTATCGATCGACACCCACCCGGTATCGATCGATACCATCCACACGACAAAGGAGCTGGGTATTTCTTAAGGGACTGTGAGCTACAGATCGATCGATGTCAAAATTGCATCGACCAATATCCCTTGTATCGATCGATACCAACACGGTATCAGTCGATACCCGTCACCCAGGTACGTCTCCTTCGATTTTCACCAATCCACTCAGCTCTTCTGATTTCTTTTACCAACTCTAGGCTAGATAACACTGGGGACAGTGTTGTTTAAGTCTGGGGGAGATAGTTGCTGACAACGTTTTTGTTTTTCTTAGAGTCAGTCGTTTTTGAGTCAAAATTTGTTTTATTGAGTCATAACCTGTTGGAGATTATGATATTTTTCTTGACTCTTTTGTTCTGACTTTGCTTCTAAGTGTTCACTGTTACAGAATCAGTTACAGATCGACTAATGAAAAATCCAAAGGCTGACCAGTTAACTAGAAGACACACATGTTTCCAGCAGAGTTCTTTTAAAGCCTGAGCCAAATTTCTGCACTTCATCGATGTGGTTAGTATTCACAGAGCTTGATTCCTCATTCATATCTGACAAAGGAACCCATGTGTTTAAAAGTGACAGTATCTCTCTCCCTTATTATAAGTTAATAAATAAGTGCATGAAAAGATGAGATGATTTTCTGCTAAGTAGAGGGTTAGGAATGTTTCCAACGATCTCATTATTCTACTTGGTGAGGAATGATCACACAAAGGTTGGAAGCGAGGCTAGGATTTTCCTATGATGCCATTATTCGCCTACACCCTTTGATACATTGAGAGGGAAGAACCGGAGATTCGGTGGCAAACACCATCAATACTCGCGTCTCATACCTTGATGTGTATATGCGAATCTAAAAAAAAAATAAAAAAAGAGAACAAAATAAGAAATAAGTCTGGGGGAGAGAAAGTGATACAAAAAGTGTGAAATTGGGTGGTTCCTTGTCATGATATTGTATGAGAAAAAATCTAGAAGATTCTTGGTATTAATCACAGCGATGAAACAGGCGATGATGGGTTTAATTGAATGAAGCTGCGAAATAATGTGTGTAGTCTGGGGAAGCTGCGAATGCCTAAGGAGAAATACATGGTGGTTAGTCTTGGAACTGGTTAGGTGACATTTGGGTGTTTGGGAAAAGGGTCATTGCAATGTTTTATGAACAGGTGAGTCTTCGTGTTTTCAAACCTCTTTCTCTGGTTTAGTCTTCTATTTGCTTGAGGGCAAGCAAATGCTAAGTCTGGGGGAGTTGATATATCATGGTTTTTACCCCTTTTAAGCCATGATATAAGTCCGTTTTATAGAGTCTTTCTACTATTTTGTAGTGTTTTAGAGTATTTTACAGGTTTTAGCACGTTTGGAGCATAATTGGAGATATTAGAGCTTTTTGGAGCATTTTGGAGCAAAGCAGAAGTTCGTGTAGCTGAGTACCCGATTTGAAGCCCCAATATCGATCGACACTACCATAGTATCGGTCGATACTCACTGCAGCAAGACACGAGTCGCGACTTTTATGAAGAGTTGAAGAATTGCAAAATTGCCCAGAAGACTTTATTATTTACAATTAAGCCCAGAACGTGTTTTAGGAGTTTAAGTTAGGTTTTTAAGCCACTTTGGCAAATGACACTTGATTACGCTTGATTCTATTCAGAGATTTTGTGAGAGAGCTTTCTGAGGGAGACAAGTCTGAGACTCTGTTCGCCCGAGAGAAGATTTCGAACCCTCTTGTTACTCTACTTTTTATTATTTATCTGAGTATTATTTTCAGTCATGTTTATTGTTTCAATTACCATGTCTGAGTAGTTCTCTTGTTAGGTTCAGGGTTCTCATAAGGGTTTGCTCTGAATGTTAGGTTAACTGATTGATTAGGATTCACCATCTGAATTAGTTTTTCGCCTAAGGTTGTTCTCAAAGCTAATTCTAGACTGATCACCTAGAACTTAGATCTTAGGATAATTGGTTAGGCACGAGAGCGATTAATTACCTGAATGAACTTAGGGTGAGCAAAATATCTATTCGCAAAGAGATTTGGTTTAGTTGTTATGTGAACAAATCAAACTTGAACTAAAAGCTGGTTTAGACTTTAGGATTCGCAAAGAGATTTGGAATTCTAAGATTTAGACTTAGATAGTTTTCGCAACGAGAGTTGGTTAGCTATACTTTAGTGATTTGAGTTCAAGAACCCCGCTAAATCTGAATCCTATTAGCTAGTTTATCTACATTCATTGAATTCCTGAGAATTGCCATGAATCTATCTTTCTTCCAATCGACTTACAACACTTTTAATTTATGTATTGCTTTCGATTACATCTTTTGGTTTAACTTAATTCGAATCTATATAATCTATTGCGTGATATCTGGAGTTCTTGTGTTCGACCCCTACCTATACTACAACAACTGCTTTAGTACTTTTTAGGGTATTAATTTGAGCATATCAATCATCGGGCTCAGAGTAATTAATTATGTAATAAATTTTATTTCTCTATGTATTTTTTAATTTCACAAGTCATGTTGTTTCGAGTCTTTTATTTCATTGACTCTAAGCTGATAGGACCATTAATTATATAAGGTCCCCTTGCAGCCGTGTAATGTTTTTCACATTTTTATGAAATAAAAACCTATTTTCACCTTTTGATGATGCAATAACACATATATAGTTTACCCTCCGAGGGATTTCCGATGGATTCATGCATTTCAGTTTTAGCCGAGACAATTTCAGGTTTTAGCCGGGGATTCATAAATTGTCTCGGCTAAAACCTGAAATTGTATATTTCCAGGGATTTCCATTCTAGCCGGGTAAAATATATATGTTTTATTGCATCATCAAAAGGTGAAAATAGGTTTTTATTTCATCAAAATGTGAAAACATTACACGGCTGCAAGGGGACCTTATATAATTAATGGACCTTATAGTTCCCGGGAATTTAAACCGCCAAACAAAAATTAATTAAAATCGAAGCGGTTAATGAAATTTCATTTCCGACGGATTCCCGAGTGATTTAGTCTGTCGGAAAGCTTTATAAATATCGAAAGGTCCTTCTTCTTTCTCATTTTCTTCTCCGGTCTTCAAAATCCTCTCTCATTCTCCTCTACTCGCCGCCGATTGCCGCCGATTGTAGCCTCCGCCGACTCCTTCTCTCTTCCTTTCTCTCTTCTTTTCTTCTTCTCATCTTCTTCCGAGTCTTCTTCTTCCGCGTCTTCTTCTCTCTTCTTACTCGGCCACCATAGCCTGCCCACCGCCTCCACCGTCGCCTGCGCACCGCCTCCACCGCAGCCCATCCCACAAATGTAAGTCCCAATTTTTTTTTTTGTTGTTGTTAGATTATATTGTTAGATAAGGCTGATTTTTTGTGGAATTTGTGGAATTAGATTAGGTTGTTAAATTAGGTTGATTTTTGTGGATTTGTGGAATTTTTTGTGTGGATTATGTTGAATATGTGATTATATTTTAGATTAGTTTTGAGATTAGATTTTGTTGAAATTCTTAGAATTATTAGCTTTATTTAAAAATGTTTTAATACATATAATTATAAATAACGTTTTTTATAAATATATTTTTAAAAACGTTTTTGATAAATTTATTTTTTTTTAAATGTTTTTGATAAATATATGTATTAAAAATGTTTTTAGAAAATGTATTTTTAAAAAACGTTTTTTATATATGTATTTTTTTTTTTAAATGTTTTGGTTTTTTAGAAAAATATTTATGGTTATATATAGTTTTTTTAAATGATTCGGTTTTTCTGTTTTTATATTTGTAGGTCTTATGGTCAATTCGATCGAGACCGTCATGGCGGTTCGAGGCAATCGGGGCGGAGGAGTACTTCCACAGATCCGAGCCCGAGTACTTTTCCGCCTTCTGCGCCTCTTGTGCCGTCTATTCCGGACATGGAGAGTGTAGCTCCTCCGGGGATCATGACCATCGAGGAGCTCGACCAACAGTCGGGACGAGAATTACTCATAGTTCTCGATCCGGACCTCTGCATTCCGAGATCTACTTGGTAATATTTTTTTTTTCTTATTTAATAAGTTTTTTTGTTTAATTACCGATTTTTAATTTGTTTTTTTATAGATTTGGAATATCCGGGAATGGCATTAGCAAGTCGATTCTGAAGATGTTGCACTCCATCTTTGATTTCCGAGGAATTTCCGACGGATTATGATTTCCGAAGAGATAGATCCGACGGCCGAAATCCTTTGGAAATCCGTCTGGAAAGGCAGTTTCCGACGGTTTAATTAGGCCGTCAGTTTCAGGCAGTTTTCTTGTAGTGCGACAAAAAAATAATAACAATGCCAGGAATATGGCATTTTATTTATTTATACAATATTAATTTATTGAAGTATTATGTGGTTGATAAATTAATTTACGGACCAAAAAAAAATATTGATTGATAATTTATAGACATTTTATTGTACTATCATTAATTCGTATAGTTAATAGGTTTATTTAGATAGATGATGATTGGGAGCTTAATTAGGTAGGTCATCGTGATTTTTTTTATCGACGAAAAACCTACTCTCCACTGTTTTGCGTTTTTCTCTGTTTCAGTTTTTGCAATAAGTTTTTAATTTTGTTCACATTTCATGTAAATAACCTTTTTGTTGAACAATGAAGAAATTTACGAAAATGCCTTTTATTGATCTTAAACGTGATATACACGCTGTAAAAAAACGTGATATAAAGATATATATACACAATTTTATGACGATTTAACTTACAAAACCGTGTACCCTAGCGTAATCTATACAAGCCTAATAGACTAAAATATACTCCAATACTCCTCTCAAATTGGAACATAGAAATTAATAATGGTCAACTTGGATACTAAACGCTCATAACGTTGACGATCAAACACCTTTGCTAACAAATCTGCAAGTTGATCTTCCGTCCGAACATGTATAGTAGAATTTCGTCCTGAATAACATCACGGACTGCATGACAATCGGTCTCAATATGCTTAGTCTATTTATGAAATACTAGATTTGCTACAGTGTAAATCGCTACTTGACTATCACGAAATAGACGGACTGGTTCGTGTTGAAGAATACCTAGATCCAAGAAAAGTTGGCTCATCGACATCATTTTGTAGAGAGCACTATGCATAGACATGTATTTAGCTTCAGCAGAAGAATGAGAAACAGGGAACTGCTTTATGGTTTTCCAAGATATTGGTGAGCCTCCAAGCAGCCCAATTAGAGTTACAATATGCCGTGAGATTCAAGTTAGAATCAGAACGAAACAAAATACCTTGACCAACAGTAGATTTAAGAAAACGTACAATAAGATATGGTAATTAATGTCATTCTCCATTTTAAATTATTTACACAGGTCATTTTTGATTACTTAGAAAGAAAATGTGTTTTGATAAGAATATGTTATGGCATTTCCACGCGCACGATCAGCCGTCCGATCATTGACTTAAACCTAATCAAATCTGGTTGGGTTTTTTTTTTTGTCAGCTTATAAATAGTCATTAGTTGTATAATCTACTTTTCCGTTCTGATTAATGCGTAGATTAATTACTAATATCAAAAATAAATGTCACGTTTAACAATCGAGTCACCTCTTCACATTCATTTTCGCTTCCCTCAAAACATTAGAGTTATATAAAAACTCACATCATCATACATATTTGTAGTCTACCTTAATTGATATATTAACTCACAATATTTTATTACTCAAATTTCGTTTGCATGAACTTCATCTAAAGTGGTACATCATTAATATTTTTTTTTTTTTGAATTTAAACGAATGATTGTTTTTAGGTCTTGTAAGAAAATCTTTGTAAAATAAAATGTGATTCACTATGGCCGATCCTTCCATAAAGCAAGTGAAGCTAGAGGTTTAGGCCACATATTATTAACAAATTTTGGGATCATGTCCACAAACAATGATTGTAGTTTAGTGGCTAGAATAACATTACTTTTGACTTTTCATTTTGAGTTGGAGTGTTACCCTTCCAATATTATGTGTTTCCATTTTGTTTTGTTGGTGGACGTGTTTTTTCTTTGGGTTATTATATTGTTGTTCCTTTTGTTTTCTATTATTTTTTTTTATTTGAAGTTACCAAATAATAATAGTTTAAGTGAATTAATTAAAAACTAAACTTTTAATTATTGATAAGAAACTAAATATTTAATTTAGAACAAAATATCAACTAGCTATCTAATATTCATCTAAAAGTTGATATAGAATTAAATCAATATATTATTTTACATTTTTGATAGAGAAACAATTAGATATATATATATATATATATATATATATATATTTATACAAATGTATTTTACCGTTTAAAATAGGCCACCACTTTTAAATATGATTTAGGCCACTAAATTTATCGGGACGACACTAATCAAATGGGTCTTAGGCTAGTGGAATGGGTCCCTCCAACAAGAGATTTGCACCCTAGTTTTATTTCTACTTGGGCAACCACGTATATTTCCGATCAATGAGATGTATAAGACTGTACGTTCTTAATTTTACATGGACAATTGCATTACCTAAGGACTAAATAGGTGAGAAAAGATTCATATATCTCCTTGAGGTTTAAATGGTAATTTCCCAACCCTTATTTATGTACAGCAAATTCCAAAAATATAGTATAGAATCAAATGTCATTAGTTTGATTGAAAAAAGAAGTATTTGCGTGTACGGTCACTTTTTCAAAATTCTCTTAGTTTTCTAACATTTTCCAAAACCCATAAAATGATCTAACACTTTCTCTTGCAAAATGACGATTTTACTCCCTGTTGATACACGCGTGTACAGTACACCCCTTGCTTTCGCGCAGTACTGTACAGTGTACAGGGGTTTGACTGGACAGTCAAACGGTGTATAGTACACAAAGTGTTAGATCCTTAAATAGTTTTTGTAAAGTATTAGAAAACTAAAAAGGTTTTGAAAAAGTGACAAAATAGCAAAGAATCCTTTGAAAAAACACCGAAGGCGAAGTCTAGAATCAAGTGGCATTTGGAACGTTACCCTATTACATGTTCTAGTCTTGAAATTCCAAAAAAGTAGCACTATAAGAAAACAAGGGAAAACCAACGATATTTCTGATGGCCTTCGACGGTTTTTTAAAGGCGCGAGGAACTGTCGGAAATCCTACTAATCGAAAAATCCGTCATAAATTTTTGACCGTGGATAGAGTTTTTCTTTTCTTTTCATAGGGTCTTTCTTTTAAGTTCTTAATCTAGAGTTTGTCTTTTTAACCAAGGGTTCTTTTTCTTCTTTTGTTTCTCATATCACTTTAAACCGTGAGCTTATGTTCCCCAAAACCCAATACCGTTCATTCCCTTTTGATCCCCTTCCTAATGCTAGACCTTTTCTTTGAACAACTTAGACTAACTAAAAATAAAAGCTAACCTTTGTCGTTCCCAATACTTATGAAATTTTACACACTATATCATTATCAAGAAAAGGTCTCACTCAATCAAATAAAATTGGGGTGAAAAAACTGGTTAAGGTTAAGGTGGGAAACCATTCTAAAGATAAGAATGGTCACTCGGGTTATTAGAGAGGGGTAAAAAAAAAAGAATAAGATAACCCGAGTGTTTGTTCGAACCATGGTTATGTATCACAAGCCCATAAGTGAGAGAATTAGATTCATTTAAAGTCCATTATCAAAGGAGTTGGTGTTGAATTAAACAAGTATTTACAAGATAAAGAGTTAAGAGTGGAGAGATCAAAGCAAAGAGTTTTCACATTTCAAAAGGATGTTCAAGCAACATGATAATATTACTAAGGGTATCATATCGAGTTCTAAACTAAGTTTTTGGTGGTTTTAATCATTGCCTTCTATGCATATGCAATGCAATCTTATATGCTTCTAAACTAAATCCTAAAGAAAAGAATGCAAAGATGAAAAGCTACATGATTTCTTTTTGTATTTTTCAAAAAAAAATCAATTTTTGTTTTGTTTTTTTTATAGTGCATAGGTTTATGTACAATGCAATGCATGAAAGACTCAATGACAAATAAAATAAGACAAAGAAAATAAAGTTAAATGATAAAGACCTCTCCCGCATACTTAAATCACACCGTTTCGGTGTGAAATGAGTCCAAAGAAAGAGTAAAAATACAAGAAAAAAGAAAAGGACAATGCAAATAAAAAATATATACAAGATGTCAAGTGGTACCCTCGAGCTAGAAGTAACTCATAGGCACATGGTGGGGATTAGGTGGCCAGAATGCTATGGGGTGTGGGATGCGGAAGTTGAGTGTGTCATAGGTCCTCGTATGCGTCCACCGTGGAGAATGGAGAGTTGTGCCTCTTGTATATCCATCCGAGGCTAAAAAGAGGTGAATGTATGTCCTCAGATTCTCAAACTGCCCAATGATTGACTTTATATGGAGGAGGTGTTCGTGGTCCAAGTTAGCTCGCTCCGGGAGTTCCTGGTGCTTGCTTAGGTCTATCCCACATTCCGTAAAAAGTGGGGTGAGCATGCCTCTGAGGTAGACGCTAGGGTATCATGGCCTATTCCACTCAAACTTGAGGTTCAGAAGCTCGGAGAGAAAAAAGATGCCAGATTAAGTGACATTACCTCCTCCTCCACTTTATCTACCGGTGCAACTCTCATGATGTCACTAATTGCCGGGTGCAAAAGCATGAGTTCCCTTTCTTGGACCTTGGTGCATCTTTCCCTTGCAAATAGGGTGTTTGCCACTAGTTTGAGAGTGTAACGCACTGTCGGGTTCTTCACCATAGAAAATTGAGCCTCCTCTGGATCAAATTCATCTGGCAATGGTATGTTCCTCCATACATTCAAGGTGTGCCCAAAGGTCGGTCTCTCTTCAAAAACTATCTCTGAGAAGCCATAAATTATGCAGAATATATTGAACGAGAGAATGTACTTCAATGTTCCGACATTGAAGTCTATGTTCTCCTCCCCGAGGTAGTTCTCTGAGAACCTTATCGAGGAGACATTTTCTTTGCACGGTTCAGGGAACACCGGCTAATCCATTGTGGATAGCTTCTCTAGTCTCATCCTTGACAAGAGCTCATCGGCATTGTGGCTTATCCCAAGCTTTCCTAGAGTTTCCCGGCAAATGATTTTTTTCGTGTTAATCACCATGTTGGCAAACCCCTTCTTATAAAGGAAGCTTTGCTTTGTCCAAATGCTTGGTGCATTAGCGGAGGAGGAACCACAACGGTTGTCGCTTGCTCTTGTCGATGCACTCATGGTTCTTTGCGAAAAATACCTTCAAAAACACTTAGAGAAAGTGAGTAAAATAAGAAATGTGCAAGAAATCTAACATGGAATCACATTCAATATATAAATGTTCATCACGTCATAATCTAAATCATCAAATGCATGCAAGAATTCCATTTCAGTGCTACACAAGGCATCTAAACACATGCAAGTCAAAAATTTGGGATTTTTCTACTAACTTCTCAACATGAAATCTTTGCAAGCATCAAATGGGATCATCAAGAACCTAGCTAGTAAGCAAATCACTTCGAGACATTCACTCACTTAGCAAATTTCCAAAAATTCTCAAATTTCAACACTTAGAACCATATATTGTGAATTTCCAAAATTTTGAGATAATCTTGTCAAATGCTCGTGAAAATCTAACTAGAGACAAGTCAAAAAAGTCGGAATCAATCAATCTTAACACCCTAACTCACTTCATTCATAAGAACTTTGGATTTAGAGACAAACCCTGAGAGATAGAGAAGTTCATACCTTGTTACGAGAGAGGGTGGTCAAAAATGAAGAAGAAGATTGGGCAAACGATTTCTTACGAAATATCGAAGAAGAATCTTGAAGAGATCGAGGCCAAAAATTTGAGAGACAAAAGAGAGAAGAGACGTTTTCTTTTTGAAAACTAGAAGAAATGAAGAAGAGGAAAGAGTAATATACATTTAGAGAAGAAAACCAAGAGAAAACCGATCGGAAATCGCATTTAAACCGGATAAGAACCGGGACACACCGTTTGAAATCGCGAAAAAGCTGAAGGATTTTGGTTTCAAGAGGACTTACCCGGTACATCAGTCGGTCACATTGGCATAGTGACCGATGCCACATACCACTGAAGAGCGTTTTTGATTTGTCTTATTCGCTCTGCAACGGTCCGTTTCGGCGGTTATGACCCGATGTGTATGTCCACATAAATCCTGAATTTGGGGGTTGAAATGCGTCCATTTTGACGGTTGTCCCCATCGGCGTTTAGACCGTTTTCCTGGTCATTGATAACACCGTATTTTTACCCATTTTACCGCTTATTTTAGAATACTTTAATAAGTGTTTCACTCGCTTTTATATATTTTTATTACGGTTTTCGCATATTTGTAGTTTCAAATCTCTTTTCATGTTACTTAGGCAAAAGCATTGCAAATTGGAGAAAAATCAGATTTTTGGCTCAAAGTCACACCGTCAGAAGTTAAACTGCCAAAGAGGTTTTTCTCACCGTCTGATCCAGCCCAATTTTGGAGACATCAAATTCGAATCAGCTACCTTACCATTCCAATTGAATTGAGGACGATCCAACGGTTCAATGAAAAGATACTTGAAGATCAAGACGTCCCGTTCGGCCACGCCCCTATAGGAGCTCTACCCACGGCCAAGAGGCAGTTCACCGCGGGAAGAAGCTCTCCACCTGCGGCCAAGGAGTGGTTCGCCCCAGTCAGAGACAGTGGACCCGCGGCCATCTCCTGTTTTGATCTCGAAGCCTGTTTGCAAGCCCATTTGAATCCCGTCAAGTCCAATCACAGAGAAACCCTAAAGACCGACAAAAATGAGGGAGAAGACCTATAATATGTGTTTTAGGAACACTGTTTTCGGGTGCTTCATTTGTGCCACCTTTAGATTAGTTTTGTTTTTACTTTTTGCTTTTACTTTCAAGATTTGTAGAGAAGTTTTCTCCCGCCTTTGGTCTTAAAATCGAGAATCTTCTTCTTCAATCTCTTGTCCATTATTTAATTATGTTTATGGTTTCTTCAATTATGTCAGAGTAGTTTAGTCGTTGGGTTTAAAAGGATTATCAAAGGGGATTCACATGTTCGATAAGGACTTCACTAGGTAAACCTAGCCGTATTTTAGAACTCTTTCCTATAGATTTTTGTTAATGCATGGATCTAGCGTCATGAACAAGAGACTGATCCATAGGTGTAGTAAGAACCACCAAAAGTGTTGAATCTAATCACCCGAACTATTAATCTATATGGAGCGTGTGGCGCTATAAGATTTCGAAAGTATACTTATAGAGTGTCGTGAATGTTTATGAACTTGTTTGTGTCATCCTAATTTTCTGCACGGCTAGAGTCGAAAGCTACTGGTCGAGTATATAAATTATAGGTGTGTACGGTGTACGAGAGTAGGCTACACATATTTTTTTGTTCCAGTTTGTGGAGTTTACTAGAATCAGAGCTTAGGTACCGTGTTTGAATCGAATATTCCCCGGAGATATCCCTGTCGACCCAACATCGTTTTATTATAGTTTACAATCCGATTTTCTTTTTTACTTTTAAGCCATCGATTTTCATTCTTACTTTTCAAGCAATCTTTACTACTACGCACTTTACAATTTTTGATACCAAAAACCTTATAAAAACCTCTTTCGTTTTAGACTTCCTTACTAACTCTCTTTCTAAGGTCTCACCGAAAAGCTTTCTCTCCCTGTGGATCGATACCTAAAGTTCCACAACGCACATTTGTGCACTTGCAGACATTAGGGTTTACAAATTTAAAACTTGAAGCTAGGAAACAAAACCATGCACATCAGTCACCAGAAAATCCTAATTTGGTGTTGCGGAAGTGTTGCCACATCGGTTCGATTCATCGGCCTTCAGGCCGATGGGCTTCTTGAAACACCTCAACCCGGAAATAATACTAAGATGCTTTAAAACCATAGAAATCATCGGACAAAACATTTTATCAAGTAAAAACACAGCAGAATTTGAAAGTGTAATGTCGAGACTTTATTAAATAAAATCGAGACCATAATGACATAATGCCCGAAGGCTACAATACCGTTTTAAATAAATAACCCAACAAATCCTCCAAGTTCCAAACACCCAATCCCCGATGGTCTCAATAGTCTTGCGCTCCAACTCAACAACTAGTCCTCACACGCATCATAAAAGAGGCGTGAGTATAATTACACATTGAAAACGATCATACCCGCCCACATGCAAACACGATATACGAAACAATTCCATTAAACTATGCATTCTATACTAGCAACCTATCAAACCGTTTACATTCCTACTATCGTATTACTTAGCAATTTCTACAAATTTTCCGACCCCAAAGGTCACTTACGATATGAGGATCCATATAGATCCGAAGATCCACATTGACCCTAAGGTCCAAAAACGACCCAAAGATCCACATCGACCCGAAGGTCCCAGACGATCTGAAGATCCACATCGACTCAAAGGTCCTAGATGATCTGAAGATCCATATCGACCCGAAGGTCCCAAACGATCCAAAGATCCATATTATCATGTTATTCGTGCTTTCCTTAATTAACTTTAACACTTATTTAATCTCCTTTAACATTTTAAGTTATCCTGCCATGATCACTTATAATCAAAGTCGTATTTTCCTTCATAAAACATCTTAACTTAATCCCTCAATAATCACACAGAATCTAGCAAACTTATTCCTAAGAATGTGAAGAACGTTCTTCAAATCCCAAAGAATCACCTTCAAGAACCGAAGAACGAACTTTCCATAAACATCATAATAAGCCACAAAATATAGAAAACATAGATCAAGGGAAGAATTTTGTAACATCGCGTTGTCACGAGTCACATCCTCATCTTATATGAATCTAGAAGATTAGAAGACTTTGAAATCTCAAGCGTTTTCCGGCGAGAATTCCTGCGATCCTCCTCGTTCTATCCTCCTCTTACACTTCTCTCTCAAAAACCGTGTTTCTGTTCTTGTTTCTCTGTTTTCAGTTGTGTATGAAATGAGAGCTCAAGTCCCCTTTAAATATGACTCTTGGACTTACTCACCAAGCTTGGCATTTAATGCCGGGTTCCTTATTTGGCTTGTTCTTATCTCTCCCGTTAAATACTGGCTCATCCTCTCCAAGACCTTCCATAACCAATTCCCGCAAACCCGACTTTCCTTTATTAAGTCTCCACATTTGCGGTCTATAAAACCTGCCTTAATTGGATCTCGTGTTTCCTCTGTTTGTTAGTCAAATCTTAAGTGACTATGCGGTTTAATTCTTTCCATTTTAAAATCCTGACTTACATTTGTAACTCCATAATATTCATTCAATGCGACTAAACGGTTCTTCCGACCTAAGTCACAAGATTATGTCAAGTACTCTCAAAATTCTAACTTATTTATCAATGACTCAAAGGGTTACAAGTGTTCCACCACTTAGAAAAATAATTCCCCTTATAACAAAAAACCCCTCATGGTTCCTTCCAATAAAATAAAATTATTTCTAGAGCGGGTCATTACACTTCTTTCCTGCAACTCCCCCAAACTTTGTTCCTTACGTCGGTTGGTGGCATCGGCTAAGCAGCCGATGTTCTTGCTCCCAGAAAGTCTCTTCAGTTTGCATTAAAGGGGAGGAGACTTTGGTGGTCTCCAACATTAGTTTGTTGACTGATGATCTGCCCCTCTGCATTTCTTCCTTGAGTTTCTTCTTCTTCTTGAGTTTTCTCTTTTTCATCACCTATCTGAGATCAAACACACTTAAAATAGTAAAAAAAAATCTAAAAATAATAAATAAAAAAAATGTATATACAAATCATACCATGGGATTGCCTCCCAAATGCGCTTATTTTGAGTCACTTAGCTTGACTTTGCTCTCTTTTGGGATTAGGCTTAAGAAGAATGAGCTCCATCCTTGAAGGCTGGTTCCCATCTGATCTCTTGAGTCTTGAGGGTGTCTCTCACAGCTTTCTTAAAACTGGGTTGGATGTAGCCATCCTCCCTTGACGGTTTTCCATCTTTCATCCATTGTTCACCGGAGATATCTTTTGAGTTTTCTCTAAACTGAGGTCGATCTCTTGCCAACCATTGGTGCTTCTTTAAATCTGTCTTCGTGTTTATCCCCAGTAGTTCAAATCTTCTCTTCTTCCCCAAACATTATTGCTCTTCGATAAAGACCATTCCACAAGTAGGAGAAGAAGGTGCTTGAATGGGGTAACTCACGTTTGGATCAATGTGTTGGAAAATCACTATCTTCTTGTTGAAGTCCATCACTGCTCCAACGGTTTTCAAGAATGGTGTTCCTAAAAGAAGTGGCTGCTTCCTTCCTTGCATCACTACAACAAAGTCTGTCGGGACTAAGAAGTCTCCAACTTGTAGAAAATAGCCCCATATTAGTCCTAAAGGCTTTTTGGATGATGCATCAGCAAGCATCATTGAAGTGGAGTTGGAAATCATTCCATTGGCTCCTAGTTGGGGCACAACATCAAGAGATATTACATTAACACTTCCTCCGGAGTCACAAAGCGCTGTTTCCATTTCAAGATTATCAAGCTTACACGGGATGACGAATCTTCCCGGATTTCCAAGTTTGGGAAGCAACTTGATATATCATGGTTTTTACCCCTTTTAAGCCGTGATATAAGTCTGTTTTATAGAGTTTTTCTACTATTTTGTAGTGTTTTAGAGTCTTTTACAGGTTTTAGCATGTTTGGAGCATAATTGGAGATATTGGAGTTTTCTGGAGCATTTTGGAGCATTTTGGAGCAAAACAGAGATCATGTAGCTGAGAAGTCGATTTGAAGCCTCAGTATCGATCGATACTGACTAGTATCGGTCGATACTCACTGCAGCAAGACACAAGTCGCGACTTTTATGAAGAGTTGAAGAATTGCAAAATTGCCCAGAAGACTTTATTATTTACAATTTAGCCCAAAACGTGTTTTAGCATTATAATTAGGTTTTTCAGCCACTTTTGTTGACTAAGCTTTATTTTACTCTGGTTTTTGGAGAGACAACTCTGAACTCCTGTTTCTTATTGATTTATTTGATGATCTATTCAATCATGTTGCTTGTTTCAATCTCCATGTCTGAATAGATCCCTTGTTAGGTTCAGGGTTCTCATAAGAATTTTCTCTGAATGTTAGGTTAATTAGTTAATTAAGATTCACCATCTGAATTAATTCTTCACCATAGGTTGTTCTCATAGCTAATTCTAGGTTGACGAATCTGGAACTTAGATCTTAGGATAATTGATTAGGCACGAGAGTGCGATTAATTACCTGATAGAACTTAGGGTGAGCAAAATAACTATTGGCAAAGAGATTTGGTTTAGTTGTTTTGTGAACAAATCAAACTTGAACTAAAAGTTGGTTTAAGCTTTAGGATTCGCAAAGAGATTTGGAATTCTAGGATTTAGACTTAGATAGTTTTGGCAACGAGAGTTGGTTAGCTATACTTTAGTGATTTGAGTTCAAGAACCGCGTTAAATCTAAATCATGTTAGTTAGTTTATCTACATTCATTGAATTCCTGAGAAATACCCTGAACCTATCTTCTTTCCAATTGACTTACAACTTGTTTAATTTACGCACTCGTATTTAATTACATTGTTTGGTTTAGCTTAATTCGAGTCTATATAATCAGTTGTGTGATTTTCTTGAGTCTTTGTGGTTCGACCCCTACATATACTACAACAACTGCTTTAGTACTTATAGGGTATTAATTTGGGCATATCAAATTTGGCACCGTTGCCGGGGACTCAATTTCGCCATTAGATTTTAGCTAAGAATTTCGTCTAAATCGTAGAGTATCGATCGACACCCTAGTGGTATCGGTCGATACTCGTCGTAATTTTTTTTTTTTTGTTACTTACGTGCTTTGACTTTTGTGTTTCAGGTGTATGCCTAATCGCGAAACCAGAAGAAACAAGAGCACTCAGCTAGTTAATCTTTCCCTTGAAGAACTAGCACTTTTGGAACGCACAATTAGAAAAGCAAAGACGCCAGCAGAGATGAACAATCCAGTGATTTTGGTTCGTGATGATGCTGGAACTTTGAGAGACCAAGAGGGTCATTTGTGCAATGAGAGGGGGCAACGACTTGATGGAGATGGAAACATCGTTGTCCCTCCAGCTGTTGTGAATGTTGGGAATGTTGTGGTTGACCGTGGTAGGACGATTGGTGAGTACAACAGGCCTGATCAGTTCTATGCCAATCGTTCAGCGATTCGCCCTCCTGCTTTTCAGAGGAATGACTTTGAGCTGAAACCTGCATACTTCACTCTTGTGGGTCAGCACCCTTTTCATGGTTTTCTTCATGAGCACCCCATGGATCATATTGAGAGGTTCGAGGACTTGGTCACTAGCATCAAGTACAATGGAGTGTCCAACGAATACCTCCTATGTAAGCTTTTCCCGTATTCTCTTGGTGGGGATGCAGCTTACTGGCTTAAGCAGTTGCCGCCTGGATCACTGACTACCTGGGAAGAGACTAAGAATGCCTTCTTGAACAATTTCTATGATGATGCCAGATCAGAGGAGCTTAGGAATAAGATCTCCCAATTTTCTCAAGGACCAACTGAAGCGTTTAAGGCTGTTTGGATCAAATTCAAGTCATATCAGAGGGATTGTCCACATCACGGGTTCACTAAGGTCCAGTTGCTGGGTATCTTCTTCGGAGGGATTGATTGGAGGTATCAGATGGCCTTAGATGCTGCGAGTAATGGAAATTTCAACACCAAATATCCTGACGATGCTTATGTGCTGATTGAGAACTTGGCGTCTAGCAATAGCACCAAGAATGTAGACTTTGAGCAGAAGAAGCATGCTGGGAATTTGGATGGATCGCAGATTGCTGAGGTTCAAGCTAAGTTGGATTCAGTGCACAATCTTCTGATGGGTAAGACGAAGAAAGCTGTTCACTCTGCTGATGAGGATGAAGTGAAAGGTGTTAACTACATTGGTGGTGCTGGATTTCAAAGTCAAAGATATCAATACCCACCTCACCCACCCAAAAATCCAGAGAGCAAGGTTGAGTCTATGCTTGAGCAGCTTCTTCAGGGACAGCAGAAGATGACAATGGATTTCAATGGGAAGATGGATGCTATGTACACAGACCTAAATGGAAAGATTGAAGCTCTTAGCATTCATCAGAAGAGGCTGGAAACTCAGGTCGCTCAGACTGCAGCAGCTGTCAAGGGAAAGATGGTTCATGCACAGAATGAACAAGTCAATGCAATCACCTTAAGAAGTGATGAAGAGGTCGATCCATGAGCCAGAAACTGTGAAAACACCCAAGATTGTCGAGGAAAGAGTTTACAAGCCTAAAGTGCCATATCCTCGACCACCTAGACATCTCATGAACCCTATTACTGCGGAGAAGTTGCTCGCTTTTGAGAAGATGGTCAGGAGGATTCCCCACACTATATCTTTTGAAGAAGCTTTTGAAAACCGCCCTTTGGAGTGTTACTTCTAAAACTGCAGAGAAACTGAGGAAGAGATTAAGGCACTCTTCATCAAGGCCAGAAGTACACCACCTCCACTGAAGCAGCTGACTAAGAGGGAAGACCCATAAATATTCTCAGTTTCATGTTCTATCTCTAGAGTTAAATTCAAAGAGTCTATCGTTGACTCGGGGGCTAGAGTAAATGTCATGTCAAGGGAAATTGCATAGAGATTGGGAGCTGATATTCGTCCGCCCAAGACATCCCTCACATACGCAAACTGTTCCACCTCAGTCCCATACGGTACAATCCCTGATTTGATGGTCACAGTAGGAGATTGTCTGGTTCCTACTGATTTTCAAGTTGTGGAGATGAGTGCAAGATCTACTACGCAGTTGATTCTTGGAAGACCGTTCATGGCTACGGTTGGTGCCATTATAGACACACCCAACAAGAAAATCTCGTTCTCATCCATTGACAAGGAGGTGTACTACGAAGCCATTCCTACTAGAGGAACTCCCACACGTGTCTCTTGCATCAATGTTGTCACAGGAGAGACGTTGGTAGTTGATAATCGGGAAGAGCCTTCTGACGAGCCTAATACCATAGACGTTCTAGATAGTCCTTCTGTCGTCACCAAGAAAGACGTCAAAACAGCTAAGGCAAAGAAAAAGGAGTAAAAGGTGCTCCCTATGTGACTTTAATCCCTCAGAAGTGTGATGGAGACTCGATTGAGTACAAGGTGAAATGCAAAGGAACCTCAAAACCATTCTCCAAGGCTAGAGTCATTCTTACTCCGGAGCTGAAAGAGAAAGGAAAAGAGGTTATAGAGAGCATGTTAAGTAGAACTCTGAGTCTGCAAATGTCTAGTTGTAGAACTTGCATGGGAGTGAGTTCTCCACCTCGCTTTGACTGATCACCTGAGCCAAAGTCAAGCTAATGACTAAAAACAAGCGCTTGGTGGGAGGCAACCCACTGGTAAGTCTGTACATACGTTTTTCTATTATTTTTATTTTTGGTTGTGTGTCTTGTGTTTCACGCGCAGCAGATTCAGAAGAGCAGTATCGATCGACACCCACCCGATATCGATCGACACCATCCACATGACAAAGGAGCTGGGTATTTCTTAAGGGACCGTGAGCTACAGATCGATCGATGTCAAAATTGGCATCGACCAATATCTCTTGTATCGATCGATACCAACATGGTATCGGTCGATACCCGTCACCCAGGTACGTCTCCTTCGATTTTCACCAATCCACTCAGCTCTTCTGTTTTTCTTTTACCGACTCTAGGCTAAATAACATTGGGGACAGTGTTGTTTAAGTCTGGGGGAGGTAGTTGCTGACAACGTGTTTGTGTCAAATTTGTTTTATTGAGTCAAAATTTTGTTGGAGATTATGATCTTGTTCTTGAATCTATTATTCTGACTTTGCTTCTAAGTGACCATTGTTACAGAATCAGTTACAGATCGACTAATGAAAAATCCAAAGGCTGACCAGTTAACTAGAAGACACACATGTTTCCAGCAGAGTTCTTTTAAAGCCTGAGCCAAATTTCTGCACTTCATCGACGTGGTTAGTATTCATAGAGCTTGATTCCTCATTCATATCTGACAAAGGAACCCATGTGTTTAAAGTAATGGTATCTCTCTCCCCTATCATAAGTTAATAAATAAGAGCATAAAAGATGAAATGAGTTTCTTCTGAGTAGAGGGTTAGGAATGTTTCCAGCGATCCCATTATTCTACTTGGTGAGGAATGATCACACAAAGGTTGGAAGCGAGGCTAGGATTTTCCTATGATGTCATTATTCGCCTACACCCTTTGATACATTGAGAGGGAAGAACCGGGGATTCAGTGGCAAACACCATCAATACTCGCGTCTCATACCTTGATGTGTATGTGCGAATCTAAAAAAAAAAAAAAAGAGAATATGATAAGAAATAAGTCTAGGGGAGAGGAAAAGTGATACAAAAAGTGTGAAATTGGGTGGTTCCTTGTCATGATATTGTATGGGAAAGAATCTAGAAGGTTCTTGGTATTATTCACAACGATGAAACTGGCGATGATGGGTTTAATTGAATAAAGCTGCGAAATAATATGTGTAGTCTGGGGAAGCTGCGAATGCCTAAGGAGAAGTACATGGTGGTCTTATCTTGGAATTGGTTAGGTAACATATGAGCGCTAAGTTGAAGGGTCATTGCAGTGTTTCAAGAACAGGTGAGTCTCCGTGTTTTCAAACTTCTTTCTTTGGTTTGGTTTTCTGTTTGCTTGAGGGCAAGCAAAGGCTAAGTCTGGGGGAGTTGATATATCATGGTTTTTACCCCTTTTAAGCCGTGATATAAGTCCGTTTTATAGAGTCTTTCTACTATTTTGTAGTGTTTTAGAGTCTTTTACAGGTTTTAGCACGTTTGGAGCATAATTGGAGATATTGGAGCTTTTTGGAGCATTTTGGAGCAAAACAGAGATCATGTAGCTGAGAAGTCGATTTGAAGCCTCAGTATCGATCGATACTGACTAGTATCAGTCGATACTCACTGCAGCAAGACACAAGTCGCGACTTTTATGAAGAGTTGAAGAATTGCAAAATTGCCCAGAAGACTTTATTATTTACAATTTAGCCCAAAACGTGTTTTAGCATTATAATTACGTTTTCCAGCCATTTTTGTTGGCTAAGCATTATTTTACTCTGGTTTTTGGAGAGACAACTATGAACTCCTGTTTCTTATTGATTTATTTGATGATCTATTCAATCATGTTGCTTGTTTCAATCTCCATGTCTGAGTAGATCCCTTGTTAGGTTCAGGGTTCTCATAAGAATTTTCTCTGAATGTTAGGTTAATTAGTTAATTAGGATTCACCATCTGAATTAGTTATTCACCATAGGTTGTTCTCATAGCTAATTCTAGGTTGACGAATCTGGAACTTAGATCTTAGGATAATTGATTAGGCACGAGAGTGCGATTAATTACCTGATAGAACTTAGGGTGAGCAAAATAACTATTGGCAAAGAGATTTGGTTTAGTTGTTTTGTGAACAAATCAAACTTGAACTAAAATCTGGTTTAGACTTTAGGATTCGCAAAGAGATTTGGAATTCTAGGATTTAGACTTAGATAGTTTTGGCAACGAGAGTTGGTTAGCTATACTTTAGTGATTTGAGTTCAAGAACCGCGCTAAATCTGAATCATGTTAGTTAGTTTATCTACATTCATTGAATTCCTGAGAAATACCCTAAGCCTATCTTCTTTCCAATTGACTTACAACTTGTTTAATTTACGCACTCGCATTTAATTACATTGTTTGGTTTAGCTTAATTCGAGTCTATATAATCTATTGTGTGATTTTCTTGAGTTTTTGTGGTTCGACCCCTACGTATACTACAACAACTGCTTTATTACTTATAGGGTATTAATTTGAGCATATCACAACTTTAATTTCTTCTTTGACTCTCTTGATGGTTCATACATCAACATAACCTTCTTGACCTCTTCATGGTTGGCCAAAATGTCCCTTATCAACTTTATGTGGGTAGGGACTAGAGATAGATCACCTTGAATAGGGAGAACGATCCTTAAGTGGTCCATTTCTTTGTTGAATTTAGAGAGGATGTTCTTCTGAGCTCTAGTGTAGCTTGGCCTCGGAAAGGGCAGCTCTGGTACATAAGGTTTTTGCTCAGCTATTGGGTCTCCTCTTATTTCTTAGTCCCTTTGGAGCTTATCATCTGCATTTCCTCAACTTGGATTGCCTTCTCTTGAGTTGGCCATCCAAGGAGTCTTTCAAGATCTTACAAATCTCTCTCATTTGCTTCAGCTTGTTCCTTATCACTCAGCTTCAAGGGCATCACATTCACAAGAAGATGGCATTGCAATAGTGTTTGGGATTAAACTCGGATTTTCAATGTAAAACTCCCTTCTGAGCCTTAGCATTTGTAGCGGTTTGGACTACTTGAAGATCAATAGTCTTGACATGTGATGCCAATGTTATAATTTTTCCATCCAATTCATTATAGATCCCATCCATCTTGTTGTGGACTTCCAAAAATCTCTTCCCATTGTCGGCACTACTCTTGATTTATGTTTCAAGGACTCTTTGCACAAGTATCTTGACATCCCCATCAATTGAGGTGGGCTGACTTGAGGTGCTAGCTTGACCTTGGTTTTGATTACCATGGTTCCCTTGATAGGTGTAGTTGTATTAAAACTTAGGCTGAAATCCTGGCGGTGCAAAACCTTGTTGTTTATTTTTTGGTGGGCAAACTTGATCTTCGGGGTTTTCTACATTGTTGATTCGGTAAGAGAGGTTGGGATGGTTCCTATAGTTCATATTGAACTGTCTTTGTACATAGTATCCACCTTGTCCTTGGATATAGCTGACCTCTTCTTGTCCTTCTTGGCTAGCATCAAACTCTAGCTCTTGATTTCCCTCAAAATCTCCAACAAAGGTCCAAAAACCTGATGTGCTTCTAGTTGAGCTCAGATTTTAAATTTATAAACCCTAAATGTCTGCAAGTGTACAAATGTGCATTGTAGGACTTAGGGATCGATCCACATAGAATCTACGTATGATTGCAAAAGTCTGTAAGAGGTTAGAAGAGAAGTCTAAGACAAAGATGATTTTGAGAGTGTGTCACAAATCTTAAATGCAAGCAAAACGAAAATACAAGCAATGTAAACTATGATAACTAAGCGTTATATCTTCCATGCATATCGCAGAGGTTCATATTGATTCAAACAACATAACAAAGCCCTAATCGATTCTAGCTCAAAGTTCCCTAAACTCGAACACGGAATTGTGTTTAACCTACTTTCGCAGCACTAAACACATATTCTCTAACAACTTAAATACTCATCTTTCGTTAATAGCTACGCAACAAATCATGCAATAGATTCAAGTTCATTAACGTGCACAAAGCCCAATAAGTATGCTTTCGTATCTTATAGTGTAATTGTTCTCCTAAGCTAGTTTTGGTCAATAAATTCAGCACTTTCGTGGCTATATCAATCCTAAGATCAGTAGGTAGTCATGACGAGTACTCCATGCAATATGAACAAACCTAAAAGAAAGAACTTCTAGAATTCGAGTTATGTTCAATACTTGTTATCCTTATCAATCATAAAATCTCCTTTGACATAACCCTTTAAACCCCAACTAATAAACTACTCGGACATGACTAAGAAAAGCAAAAACGAGATTGATGAATGCATAATCAATAAATCATAATAGAAACAAAGAGGGTTCAAGAGAAATTCATATCTCCCTAAACTAAGAACAAAGAAGAAAAGCTAGGACAGCTTAACGGGGCTTCAGTAAACTTCATGTATCTTGAGATTGAACCGTTGGATCATTCTCAAACAAATTAAATATGAAATTTGGTTGATCCGTATATCTTTTGTCCAAAATTGGGTTTGATCAGACGGTGAAAAAGTCTTCATCGAAGGTCTAATTTCTGATGGTCCGAATCTGTCCAAAAATGGCTTTTTTCTCCAATGCAATGTTTTTGCCCTAATAACCTAGAAAGAGTATTGACACTAAAATATGCTAAAATCATAATAAAATGCTTGAAAACCGAATGAAACACTTATAAAAGTGCTAAAAAAACAAATGTAAAATGGGTAAAAACACAATTATATCATCAATGAGTAAGCTAAGGGTCAAACAAAAAGAAGGCTAATTCCTATGAAGAATGCAAGAAACCTAGCAGTTTTGATCTAAGTATGTGAGGGTGGTGATGTCTAATCCTAAGCAAATGAAATGCAAAATAAAATGAAACAAGCCAAGTTCATGAAAAAATAATTGGCAAAGATGTAAATATATGAAATGAAATATGGGAATTGAGATAAGGTCAATGACTTGGGTGAATATTAGTTGGTTAATGGTGCTAAAAATCTCAAGCAAGTTTAATCCAAAATGTTAACTAAAGTAGACTAATCTACTCCCATGGACTAATCCTTTCACTAATCACTTATCAAATCAATTTTCCAATAGTTGTTAAGTGCCTTGTGAACTAGAGAACAAAAACCTATCAAGCTTACAAGTCATCTTAAGCATAATCTCCCATTGGATTACGAATGAAATGCATGGTTAAGGTTAAGTTAGACATTTCATCAAACACCTTTAGTGCATCAAATGTCCACCAAGCTAGATCTAGATTAGCTAATTCAAACCCTAGTATTAAAACTCCCTAACCATTTGGACATGAAAATATATGCACTTAACACCATTAACTAAACTTCTTATCACCCTAACCTACCTAGCCCAATGCCCATGAAACTACTCACACAAGAAAACAAAGGAAAATGCATAAAAGAAAGACATAATGAGATGGAGATTAAGAAGATTAATATTAAAACAAGAGAAAGTTTACTAGATCATGAAAGTGGTTCAAGATCCAACAAAAACCAAGGGTTTATAGAGTAGAGAGCTAGGAGGCTAAGAATAGCATAAAACTTAGGCATAAAAATGTGCCTCTTAATATTTATAGAGGACACAAATTCAACCGGGTCGACCTGGGACAAACCGGGTTGGGTCGAAAATAATTAATAGAGCAATGTTAATCACGACGGTCAGGTGACCGCCATGTTGATCATCAGAGCACGGTCTTTTTCTTCTTCGTCTTCAGATTGATGACATCGGTTGAGGGTGGCGGTGTGTAGGCCGGTGTGAACGTCTTCATATTGTTGTCTTCTGCTCATAGCTTGGCTCGTTCCATTAGTCGCCTCTAACGCCTTTTGGACCAATGTTTTCTTACCAGAAACTTCTGCTTCATCTTCAGCACTTCTCGTCTGTTTTCTGCATTGTTCCATCAACCGATGCAGACGTCTCCTGGGACTTGGATGAGATTGCTTCTCCGTGCTCGTTATAGCACATTCCTCCATCGATTGCTCTTGTAACCGATGCAGGCCTCTCTTCTCTTGTTTCATTCATTTATTTGACTCCTCTTCATCTCCATGCTTCTCTCCTTTAAGCCTCTTCTCCTCTTCTCTAAAAGTAACTAAAAATGACAAAAATTCAAGTGAAAATGCAATATATACATTATAGGATTCTAATATGCAAGATGAGAGAAAATCTAGACTAAAATGCATGAATGATGATGAAATGGATGCAAATGTGAATGAAACTAGGTGAAAATGATGTAAAATATACTCATAATACTCATTGACAACAGTGCATAAAAACACTAGAAATGGCTTCTTCAAATTCCTATGATTATTTTCGGTCTTGGATGGACAAACCACATCATGAACCAGCGACGGGGTAACTTACACTCGAGTTTGCAGAAGGTCGTAGACAATTAATGGAATTTGCGTCAAACCAAGACAACCTTGAAAACCAGTAATATGTATTGTCTATGTCTGAAATGTCGGAATCATAGTAATATGTATTGTCTATATCCGAAATGTCGGAATCATAGATTTATCTATGTATATACAGTACGGGGTCACTTGTTTAGGAGATGATTTATGACGGCTTATAAAGTTTTGTATTTGCATGGGGAAAATGATTGAATGGAGGATTATGGTAGGACTAGTGAACATTATATTGCGGATAGGTTAGAGGAACCAACAACGGAATTAGATGAAAACCTAGGTACTGTTCAAATAGTGAATGATGCGTTTCGTGAAAACATAGCATCGTTCTTTGAGGATGGAAATATAATAGAGGAACCTAATTTAAAAACTCAGAGGTTCTTTGATATGTTAGACGCAGCTAAGCACCCGTTATACAAAGGTTGTAGAGAGGGGCATTCGCCTTTATCAACTGCAACAAGGTTGATGACAATAAAGACGAATTTTAATTTGGTCAAGAATTGTGTTAATGCGATAACTGAATTTGTGAAAGAAATTTTGCCTGAAAATAATCTTGCATGCATTTGTTCGTACTATGAGGTCCAAAAACTAGTTTCGGGTCTTTGTTTGTCGTATCACATGATAGATGAGGTTATATCAATTCGAGCGCACATTTGGGCCTAAAAGATGGTATCTAGAGCATACAAGAGAAGGAGAAATTGCACATTCTTCAGATGATGAAGCATAGAAACATTTTTAATCAGTGTATCCTAGTTCTGCGTATGAGCGAATGAATGTATAGCTCAGATTATGTAAATATAGTTTCAACCCTTTCGGGAACCACAACATGAAATATTCCTTGTGGTTAGTAATCGTGATACCTTACAATTTGTCGTCATCTTTGTACCTGAAATGAGAGTTTTTATTCCTCACAATTCTCGTTCCCGGCTTAGAGCATCCTAAGAGATCACATGATGTGTTTTTCTGCAGCCGTTGATTTAATTGTTATGGGAGAATGGTTTTCGAACGTTCGATGTTTCCTGCCTACAAGATTTTCTTATGAGTGTCATATTATGTGGACCATAAGCGATTTCCCAGCATATGGTATGTTATTCGGTTGGTCAACGCATGGAAGGTTATTGTGCCCATATGGTCAAGATAACATTGATGAGTTCCAATTGAAGCACATACGAAATTTATGTTAGTTTAATCGTCATAAACGATTTCTACCGAACGACCACAAGGTTTAAGTAGAACAACAAATATTTGATGGTTCACATCTTGAGTTAGATGGTAATTATTTGATGAGTTAGAGATTTTGGTGGTAATGTGCATTATCCGGTTAACGGTTGTGGCAACCTACACAATTGGCACAAAAAGGGTATATTCTGGGATTTACAATATTATAAGGATCTCTGTTTAGCCACAACCTAGATGTCATGCACATTGAGAATAACAATTTCGACAACATCATGAATATCGTTTGAAATGTGCAAGGGAAACAAAAGACAATTTGAAATCTAAATTAGATTTGCCAGATATTTGTTCTCGTAAGGCACTTCATGTTATGGTGAATGGGAAAGTTTCGATCCCTATATTCTGGTATGATGCAACTTCCAAACAATAATTTTTTGATTGGATTATGCATAGTGTAAAATTCTTTGATGAATATGCATATAATCTACGTAATTGTGTTGATAGTGGGGAAGGGAAATTTACCGGGATGAAAATTCTTTATTACTATGTTGTCACGCACCACTCCTTCCATTTGCCTTAAGCCGATCTTCTACCATGAAACGTCTATTGAGCAATTGCAGGTTTACACTAATTTAATTTATGTAATAAAATTATACCATAATTTCATGTATTATTATATATCAATGTGTTATTGCTTACTATGTAGGGATAAGTGCATTCTTTCGGGATATATGCATGAGATCATTTACAGTAAACACTATCCAAAATCTGGGGAAAAAGATACCTCTAATCCTTTACAATCTCAAGAAGATATTTTCACTGTCCTTTTTTGATGTTATGGAACATTTTCCAGTTCATCTCCCTCGAGAAGCAGCACTTGTTGGCCCTGTTCAGTACCGATTGATGTATCATTTCGAGAAGTTTATGCTCCATCTCAAGAAAATGTGAAAAAAATAAGCAAAGTTGAAGGTTCTATTGTTGCATAAAGCATTAATGAGAAGACCACATACTTCTCTAGATACTACTTCCAACCACAAGTCCAAACGAAGAGTCGAAAACATGTCCAACACTATGATGGAGGCGAACGTCCAATTTATCCAGTCCATGTTCCTAATATCTTTGCACAGATTGGACGACTAAGTGGAATATGCAATAAGTGAAGGCTAACATCATTTGTATATGTATATTCTTACAAACTGTGACAAAGTTCTCCAATATGAGAGGTAATAGGTTGAATCTATTATGGTTAAGTAATAAATATATGTTGTACCAATTTGGTAATTATGGATTTATATGCTTATTCATAGGGTTTACATGGGGCAAATACGCTTTGAATATCCGGATTATACAGAGGATCAACTTTGTGTCCTCAAAGATAGCGAGTTTGCACGTTGGTTGCAATTTTACGCAAATATTGTTAACTTAATATTGTAGTTAATGTAAATCTTACGACATGCTCTAGAAGAGAGGAATCATTTCCAATGTGGTTATAACAGTTGGTCAGCATGCCACTCTATAATTTCTAACTGATTTCTGACGGTTTTTTTTTTCATTTTGATCGCCAATAATTCAAAAAGATGAGAATTTGAGGTGGGTTTTTTGGGAAACCGACGAATTTCCGATTAATGAGTAGGTCGGAAATTTTCTTATATATATTAAACCGAGGTTTTTTCCTCACCTCTCATTTTTCTCTCACTTTCTCTCTCTAAAAAATCCGCCGACTCATCATCTTCTCTCTACAAATTCTGAAAACATGTATGTTTTCTTTCCTATTTTTATGTTTATTGTGTATGTATTAGATAATATTTTGTTTGAAAATAGGATTTGGAATGTATTTTTTTTGGATTTGGTGGTAAGAATGTTTATGAAATGTAAATTTAGAGCGTAAGGATGTTGTTATTTGTTTTTTTTTTTTTTTGCTAAGGTGTTGCTCTTGTTGAATTTAGATAGAAAAAAGGTTTTTCTAAATTTTTTTGGAATTTTTACAATTGTTTTTATAATTTTAAAACGTTTTTCATCTAAGTGATTTATAAAAAGTTTTTCTAAATTATATTAAAACATTTTTGTTAATTTTAATTTTAAAAACGCTTTTTCCCTAGTTTTAGTTTTCTAAAATGATTTTACAAATTTTTGTAAATTTTATAATTTTAAACACTTTTGTAAATTTCAATATTTAGAAGGATTTTACAAACGTTTTGTAAATTTCTATTTTAAAACCCTTTTAAAATCGTTTTGTAAATTTTTAATTTTTAAAAACTATTTAAAAAAACCTGTTTCCCTAATTTTAGATTTTTAAAACTCTTTTAATTTTTTTTTTGTAAATTGATAAATTTTTAAAGAGATTTTAACCCAATTTTTGAAATTTTCAATGGATTTTTAATACTTTTAAATATTCTAGAAAATGTTTAAATACTAATTAAATTTATTACATTGTTCTTTATAGGGCGTCGTACATGGAAGTTGTCTCTTAATTAAGATTCCCGGGTTTGGACGAGTTAAGGAGAGATGAGTTGTTCTGCGACACCTACTTCGTCGCCTTCTCATATTTATGATTCTCATACTTCCGCCACTTGGACGCAACTTAGCATTGAGGAGCTTCGGCGCACCTGACCTGACAGCATAATAGAATGCTCCACCCGCAGCGATTTGGCAGAGCAACTTGGTAATATTTTAAATATTAGTATTTTTATTTTTTCTTATTTAATAGTTATATTTAACAAAATTTCTAATACTAATATGAGTTATTTTTAGGGCAATTCTACAAAATAGCACCAAAAAACTTAAAGTTCAATAATTTAGCACCCAAATGTGAAAATCCCAAAACTAGCATTCATTAAAAGGGAAAAAAACTAAACTATCCTCTATTATTATGTACAATAAAAAAATCCTAAAAATTAAAAAGTGAAAAATAAATTTTAAAAAAAGGCAGATCTGAATCTACTGGGTTTCAAGCTTCGTCGCCGCAACTCTCTTTGCCGACTCCGGGATTCTCCATTTACTCTCCGATAGCTTCAGATTACGGGGCTACGGGGCTGCGTCAACGATGTCTATAGGATGCACAAATGCCTCGTCTATCGGTTCGGATTCTCCGAGAGAAACATCACTGAGCTGATCGATACTGCTTTCGTTTATCGAGCAGCTTTCGTTTTATGCTTCCAATTTGCGAGACCGGGACGTGATCTCCAAGGTTGGCTGTAATTTTCAAAAATTGGCTCCTCTAATTGTTTTTTTTGTTGGCTTTTTTATATGGTATGGAAATCGATGCTTGTTGCTTGAATATACTCATCAAAGGGTTGTGCGAGAGTAGGAATCTGGATGCTGCACACCAGCTGCTCGACGAATTTCCTAAACAAAAATCTCGGCCTAATGTGATGATTTTTTCACCCTTAATCTGCGGTTTCTGTAACAAGGGTAAGTTCGAGGAAGCCTTCAAGTTGTTGGAGAGGATGGAGAAGGAACGAATCAAGCTTTCAAATTTTATACAATTGCATATAGTTTTATACAATTTTATATATCATTAGTAGATTGATAGAGAAAGCTCTTGCACTGGTCAAAAATCGTAAAAAGAGGATGGAACACTGTATAGTTTTGGGTTTGATCAATAATATTTAGTTGGATAGTTACTTAATCTTCTTCTTTATGATCTTAGAACATTTAGTCTGGTTTTTTGAGGACTAAACTAAAAGTAAGTTTATCTTGTGTTGTTCATCATATATCCTCGTTTCTTTTTTTATGTTTCCACATGATGTTTTCATGTTTCTAATCTACAAGGAAAATGAAAAAAATTTAACTATGGTATCTTGTATGGTCTTAGCATCATAGATGCCTAATTTGTTTTCAGTTTTTTCAGTTAGTAATGCTTTGTAAACCTCTTAAAGTATTTAGGAACCATTTAGGAACATATATAACGTATTTAAGAAAGCCTTCCTAAATCAACATTCTACGTATTTAGGAACCATTTAGGAACCATTTAGGAACATATGTATTGTATTTAGGAAAGCCTTCCTAAATGAACAAGAAACAGAAAAACTATAAAAGACTATATTAACTGTTGATTTTCATGCGTAAATGAAGCATCAGAACATGTGTTGTTGTTTGCATACACAAAGAAAGAAAGATACAAATGATGAAAAATGATCCTTTCTGAAAATGAAACGTATTTAGGAACCATTTAGGAACATATATAACGTATTTAGGAAAACCTTCCTAAATCAACATTCTACGTATTTAGGAACCATTTAGGAACATATATAACGTATTTAGGAAAGCTTTCATAAATGAACAAGAAACATAAAAACTATAAAAGACTATATTAACTGTTGATTGTCATGCGTAGATGAAGCATCAGAACCTTCTTAAACTTGCTATTTCTCACCATGTGTTGCCATATGTTCTTGAGCTCCTCAATTCGAACCGGTTTGAGCAGATAGTCGATATGCGTAGATAACACTGCAAGAATTAATCACCATGTCGACTGTCAAAACTTTCACTCTAGTCTCTAGGAAACGTGAAAAGAATCAAAGAAGAACTAAAACAAGGTAGGTATTGTTCATACTAATGACAGGTAAGTCCATTTCAAGACCAACGAGCTCAAACTTGTTCTTGTTCTCCCTCAACAACTCCAGTGCAGTCTGTGTCACATGCCGGAGCAATTAAATTTGTAATAATTCCCCAAAGTCTCAGTTTTTATAGAGCAAGAGACTCTTTCAATTTCAACCAACTCAAAATAAGTAAATTGTTCCACCAGTGAAACTTGTAATTTGTATAGTAGAAAATCCAGAGAATTGGTAGCTTAAGTGGATAACCAATTCTATAGCTTAAGTGGATAACCAAATCTACAGAGGAATCGATTTATTGTGTTTGACAAGAAACAAAATCCGAGACTAAATTTTGTAGCTTAAGTGGATAACCAAATCCAAACTCAAATCAAAATCTAAAAAAACATTCGGAGGAATTTTATAAACAAATTGCAGAAAAACAAGGAGGGAGAGAGAAGGAACCGTGGTATTGGCAGCGATGAAGCAAAGTACATCGTAATCGCCATCAATTGAACGGAGTGAGATGGGAGAGAAGGGAGAGAGATGGTCAAAGGCGGAGATCTCGATGAGATACAGCGGAGAAGAGAGAGGCGTGAGGGATGAGGAGGAAAAGAAGAGACCGTTGGATCGCCGGTACGACGAGGCTGCCATGAGCTTCGGGGCAAAAAAGCTTCGAAGTGACGATATTGAGGCGTGATGACGGCTCAGGATTCCGGCAACACTATCTCCGACGATAACATGATCGATCGCTGGCGATGAAATCGTCGATAATGATCGATGAAGACCGACAGGATGATTAATTTCTGAAAATTGATAGAAATCAATATCTAAATTGTTTTGGGCAAAATTGTCTTTTGCCTCTTTAATGAATGCTAAAAATGTGGCTTTTTTATTAAGGTGCTAGTTTAGTCAGAAAGTTTTCAAAAAGTGCCATTTTGATCAATTTCTCTTATTTTTATTTAAATAGACTTTGTCAATATTACATACACAACTCGACGGGGCGTATCGGACGTATAGACACATTCCGATAGACCGGAGAGATATATGGTTCTGATTGTTTGCGGTAAGACAATTATTTTCTTTAATTTATTTTTCTTAATTCTTTTTGTATCAACTAACAATAATATATTTTTTTGTTTCTCACTCCAAGATTACAGTTGGGACCGAACCATACCAAAATGGTTCGTACCGAGTTCGACAAACAGGCCACATCCCAATACTCGCACCACATGAACGAGTAGAAGGAAAAGTGACTAGGCAAAGATAAGCCGAAAAACTTGAACAAGGACGTTTGGGATGGCTTGCAGTTGTACCAGGATTTTTCCGAGATGAAAGGCACTTCATCAAAAACTCAAAGAACCATAAGAGCGACCGGGGTGGTAAGGGAATAGCAATGCACAACGTTGGTGCGAAGAAGATCGAAACCGGGGAAGAGGAGCTGGTACGTTTAATTAAAAAAAATTATTATTTTATTTAATTTTTTCAGTTTACTAATTTTTTTTCTTATTTCTTAGACGATTGAGACTGGAGGGTTTCAGTCGTATTGGCTAACCTTGTTGGAGGATACACACACCAACAACAAAAAATCAGAGAAATTCAAAACCCGGTTACGCGAGATATCATCAACAATGTTAAGAAGAAGAAACTCGACAAATTGACACATCTCTCTTAGGATGGTGAAACACTTCAGGAATTACTCAAATAAAAACACTGCAAGAGAACAGTCTATCACAGTAGTATAGATGGGATCGAATCCACAAGGACCAAGGTCACACTACAATTCTCACAAAGTGAAACTAATCTAAGACGAGAATATGGTTTGAATTGCAAAAGTAATGAAAATAACTAAAAAAAATGTAAATTCAATAAGGAGAAAAACGTTAGGCCAATGGTTTCTTCGCAGGAATCCAAAGATCATGAACCAGACAATTATTCAGGTAACGATTTAACACAAGTTTTTAACTCAAACATAAATATTTAACAAATCCACTGTCGTAGTATTGATCACTAAATCTAACAACCTAAGATTTTAAACTGTCGTTTGAACTTATAATTCTAGACCAGCTTTAACGAATTGGTTTGATATGTTCACGAATCGCCTTAGCATCAGCTTTCGTTGGCTAAGGACGATTCGCTCGCTTATGTTCTTTCAAGCAATCTATAACACTTTTGATGAATAGATTAAACCCTAGACCAGAGACTAAGTGATCAATTTTGCCTAAGCAAAGACCACTAAAGATAAGTCCCTATTTATGTCTAATTCAATGATTCATAGATTCCCTTGAAACCCTAACTTAACTATGAAACTACTCAGACATGAAAGCAGAGAACAAGAAAAGAGATAGAGAGAAACTCATAATCGATAAATAAGAAATCAAAAAAAGGTTCAGAAATTCTTCTCAAAATATGTAGAGATTATTCACCCCAAAGCTTACAAAGTTCCAAAGCCAACAAGTCTAAATAATCATGAAAGCGTCATGTTAAAAGTGATAGAAAATAGGTCTAAATAAGTTTGGGGTCGTCTAGGGTGGAGATTAGGCAAATTTGGGCCAAAACAGGAAAAGCCCGAAATTTCCTCTCTCTTTTTCGTCACGAAGTGGTCTTTTTATTGGCCGGTTTTTATCCCCCAGATGGCAGATAAAAACACCTGGCAGGAGCTCAAAATTTTGTATCTCTTCGGCTTTTGGATGTTACGTTTTATCGGCCTCCTTTATCGACCATATGGGGGATAAAAATGCTCGGCAGAAGTGACGTCTTTGGATCTTCATCTGGTGATTCTATCGACCACTTATATCGGCCAAGTGGCCGATAGAATGGCTTGACAGTCTTTCCTTGATGTTATCCTCGCCTTTTTAGCCCAAATTCTCTCCTTAGTCTCCAAACTCCGTCCTAGAACTCTTTTTGACCTGAAACGACTCAAAAAGGACTAAAAGACTCGAAAACCATTCTAAACATGGGTTAGAATGCGTTAAAAACGCAACACATCAGATGGTTCGACGTCCTCAAACAGTTTGCCTCGATAGGAGATCAACCAATTTGTCATCCAAGTAAGTTTACTTTTTTAATTACTAGTAGGTTAGCCGCGCTTCGCGCGGCATTTTATATTATTGTTTTTATGTAGTTATAAAACAGATGAGACTCACATAAAAACTAATCAACCTTGTTGGAGTTATCGGCGTCAAGTCATATCCGCCAAAACATCCTACACTTTGATATCTAATGCTCATAACTAAGCACGACTAAAACTAACCACCAAATTCGATCTATACAGATCTATATCAGTTAAATCATTTGAAAATCCCTATATTTCAAACAATAGAAAAGGAGAATAAAGTTCTAAAGGTTCAAAACCCACATTAGAGAACAATTGATACATATACTTCACTCTTCTCAAATATGGATCGAATGTCTATTCATTTGACATTAATCTTATTCCTGAAACATATGACATGTTTCCACGATGCACTAATATCTCTCTCTTTCTCTTTCTCTCTCTTTCTCTTTCTCTCTCTTTCACGCACATTCACCAACGCGGCAAATTGAACCACATACCACATTTGATCTGATTTAAATATTATATTCACTATCTTTTTCTCGTTTTACGTTTTCCAAGTTTCGATATCTCTTGAACATTTGAGAATTTTCGCAAGAACCTCAACCATTCATCCTCTTGATGGTTGACTTGAAAATATTATCATTTTGGGATACCACAATTCGACTATCATGACATGCATTCTTGCATACCCATCAAAGACTCTAAGTTGTCATTTGAGTTTCTATAAACTCATGTGAGTATTCTTTTATTGAATGACTAGGGTGTGATTCGCGCTACGCGCGGGCGTCTTAAACACAATTTTAAACTTCTTTATCATCTAATATTTTTTTAGTATCGTTGTTAATTAATTTATCTAATGTTTTTTTAAATTTATTAAATTTTTTTATCATCTTCTTTATCATCTAAACTTCTTTATCATCTACGCGCGGGCGTGTATTATTTTTTTTAAATGTTTTTTAATTTTATTAAATTTTTGTTCATTTATCTATTTTTTTATTGGATTGTACATATTTTTACCTACTTTTTTCTTCTGTGGTTGTCCTTTGATTGTACATATTGTGAATATTATGTTTTTCCTTATTTATTTTTTTTCTTTCATTTTTTAATATTCTTTCCAATATTTTTTATGTACGATTCTAATCCTCTTTATTGTGTAAAAATTATTTTTGATTTTTAGGTTTATTTATTAGAATTTTCTTAAAATCTATCTCCATATTCAACTATAGAGAAATATGGTAATTTAACACACATAATAAGCTTTTCATTACCGCAATAATAGATTTAACAATCCATCAAATTGAATCAACTACCCCAAATCTCCCCGTGAGTAATTTAGAAGTCGTCATGGTCCCAAAACTCCAATCCAACAATTAATTGAGAATCGGTGATAATGGCCGCCATCATTGGAGGTAATATTCACGGCCGTTGCAGAAATTTCCTCTATTGGTTGTCTAACTAATCACATATCAACTGACAATTTTTTTCGATTGTCGGATCCACCAATTACAGCCAAAAGAAGCCAGATGCGAGAGTTTAAGTCACCGCCGATCAAAATTAATTCTCAAAGGAGCAAACTATTGTTGTCACGTGATTGTGGTTGGAAGAAACTTTGGTATATTTTATAATATGTTCGTTTATTACATGTTTGTTTATTTTTTTGATAATTTGTTCGTTTATTTTGTAGACAATATCTAGACGAAGAATCTACTATCGTTTGTTATAGTTGAATAGTTTAATATCAAAGTTTAGTTTTGTGTTATCCATGGTTAGTATTAGTATTATCCATGGATTATCATATATATCTTAATGGGCCAATCGACAGAGTAAAGCTTTCTTTTTATATATATAGATATAATTTTGATTATTTTTTTCTTTATTTTTTATATTTTAAATACGTTTTCCGCTTCCACATAAAACTCCGGTAAGCAAAAATCATCATTTCAAATTAGAAAAATTAGTTGACCGTGATGGGATTACTTTCGCTTTCCACCACCAAGATCCCGAGCTTATTGAAAAAGTCGAGAACCTGAACCAGAATTGGGGAAAAGGAAGTTCATATGAAGAATTGTTGAAGCAGAATAAGGAGAACCGTGAGTAGCTTCTTCAACGAAATCCTTCAGAAGCAGTTTCCGCAGCATTTTCTGCCAATGGAATAGACGTCAATTTCATTTAATTTTTTAATTGTTTTTTATTTTCTCTGTTTTTTAATAATTTTATTTTTGTGCTTTAAATAATTAATATTTTCGTATTTTATTGATCTTTCTATTTTAAAATTACAATATTTAATAAGTTTTGTAAATTAATAAAATAACAAAAAATACCAAAAAAAATAAATTATCATCGGAAATCTATTTAGAAAAAGATCGTCGGAAATCCGTCGTAACTTGGACTGTCGGAAATCTATCGGTTTTATTAAATGTCGGAAAACTAAAACTTTGACCCTTCGGAAATCCGTCAGTAATTTTGCCGTCGGGAACAGTTTGAAAAACGTTTCCAACGGAATTCCGATGGTATTTCCGATAGTACACGTCGTCGGAAATCCGTCAGAAAAAGATTCATCCGAATTCAATCGGAAATTGCCGACAAATATCCGACCAATTTGAATTTCTAATGACCTAGAATTGACAGTTTGAAATCCATCGGAAATGGCATGTTAGATATCCATCGGAAATAGCCATTTCCGACATATTTTTTCGTAAGAATTCACATGTTTTCTTGTAATGTAGGGATCTTGGTATAGCATAGAAAAATAACTCTATATAGCCAAATTTATAAATATTCGGAAAAAACTAATAATTAATTACCAAAAACCAAGAACATGTGGATTTTTCCAATAGACTGCACTTCAGCATCAAAAGTTTAGTTGTTCTCGGTAACAATCAAATTGAAGGTGAGGATTTTAAAGAAGCTTTTGCACTTGTTGCAAAGATACTTATGAGCGCTCGTTCCTTCAGTTTGCAGTCTCTAAAATTTGGGATATTCAGCAGATAGAAGAAGTTCACGATATCTTTTTACACAAATATTTAAATGAATATGTTTATATGCATCTTTCTCTTGGTTTTTGAGGCTCCGATAAATCCAAAGTTTGCCGTCTTCGTAAGGCCCTTTATGGTTTGCAACAAACTCCACATTGTTGGTTTGAAAAGTTATCTACAACACTATATGAGTATGGTTTTTACACAATCTGTCTCCGATTACTCGTTGTTTACCATGAAAACGTCTTAATCACGGATTCATATCCTTGTCTATGTCAACGATTTTATCATCTCCGGTAGTTCTCCACTCTCGATCTTCATAATTTCGTGTATCATTTTTCTTGCTTTATCGAATCCTAACAAATCGTAGCCGCAATAGACCGAATGTCACATTTTAAATATATTTTTAAAATTTGTATATATCTTTGTACATATAACTATACATTTTTAGGTATAATTAGTTATGTAACATATCATTAACGAGTGTAATTACTTAGAGAATTTTGTTTTCTGATTGTAGACTTGCTCAAACAATTGCTCAATATAACTATACACCAATGATTTTTAACACAAAAAAGTGAAAATAGTCCAAAATAGTACAAAATGACAAACAAATTGCCAGAATAGTACATCGTTTGAGAAAATTGTAAAAATGATACACTTTAAAAAAAAATACCAGCGCTACCCTTATGCCTTGGCAGACTATTGACAGACTTAATTCAGACTATTGGCAGGTTCTGCCATGATGTTATTGGGCAGGCTCTGCCTTGATGCAGGAGACTATATGCAGGCTCTGCCTTGATGCAGTAAACTATTGGCAAAACCTGCTTGTAGTCTCCTGCATCAAGACAGGCTCTGCCAATAGTTTACTGCATCAAGGCAGAGTCTGCCTATAGTCTCCTTCATCAAGGCAGAGCCTACCCAATAATATCAAGGCAGAGTCTGCCTAATAACATCAAGACAGAGCCTGCCAATAACATCAAGGCAGAGCCTGCCAATAGTTTGAACTAAGTCTATCAATAGTCTGCCAAGGCATAAGGGTAGCGCTGGTATTGGCATGCTCTGCCAATAGCTTACTGCATCAAGGCAGAGTCTGCCTATAGTCTCTTGCATCAAGGCAGAACCTGCCCAAAAACATCAAGGCATAGCCTGTCCAATAACATCAAGGCAGAGCCTGCCAATACATCAAGGCAGAGCCTACCAATAGTTTAACATGTGTCTACTAAATCGGAGATAACTCTTGAAATACACCTCGGAATGACTTGAACCTACTTTCATTGGAAACCTAACTCAAACTTCTATGCCATGTCAAAATTTGAGCTCTATTGAACATCCGTAAGGCCATCATCTGAGTTGATCTTTTAAAAATTTCTCGCAGACTTAATAAAATTAAATAATTAAGACAGCGCCTCCTTTTGTTGCAGCAATTTAAAAAGTCAGCGCCGCCTTATGTCGTACAGGTAGGTCAGCCCTGCCTTTTATTTTATTAAACAATCTGCCAAAGCACTGCTTTATATCTCAAGTTTCTCTATGAAACCTCAAACTAGTAAAAACGAATAATAAACAACGTTTAAGATTTGTTTAGATGTCTTAGCTCCAAAATCATGTTATATCCTAGTGATTAAAAGCTAATTTACCTTAAAAATAGAAGAAAAAAAAAACAAGACTCATAGTTTAAAAAAGGATTACAATACCAATGGAATAGTTGACATATTGTCGATAGAACAATGAAACATGATAATATTTATATAAAAATTAATTTTTTAAAATTTGTTTAAAAATTGTAAAGAATAAGAATTAATAATGTATAAAAGAAGTGGTATTAGACAAACAATAACAAATATAAAAACAAATTTTCCAAAAAATTATGTTATTAGTTTTTGTTTATGTTTATGTAGAATATTGACAGGCTATGCCTTGATGTTATTGGGCAGGCTCTGCCTTGATGTTATTGGACAGACTCTGCCTTAATGTTATTGGGCAGGCTCTGCCTTGATGTAAGAGACTATAGGCAGGCTCTGCCTTGATGCAGTAAACTATTGGCAAAGCCTGCCTTGATGCAGGAGACTATAGGCAGGCTCTGCCTTGATGCAGTAAACTATTGGCAGAGGCTGCCTTGATGCAGGAGACTATAGGCAAACTCTGCCTTGATGTTATTGGGCAAGCTCCACCTTGATGTTATTGGGCAGGCTCTGCCTTGATGTTATTGAGCAGCCTCTACCTTGATGCAGGAGACTATAGGCAGGCTCTGCCTTGATGCAATAAACTATTGGCAGAGCCTGCCTTGATGCAGGAGACTATAGGCAGAGCCTGCCTTGATGTTATTGGGCAGGCTCTGCCTTGATGCAAGAGACTATAGGCAGGCTCTGCCAATAGTTTACTTCATCAAGGCAGAGTGTAACCCCGCGTTCCGCAAATCTGCCAAATGGGGGAAATTGGTTAAGGCAGGAATGAGTCTTGCCGAGAAGAAATGGAAAAAAATAAAGGGGTTTCTGAGGGAAGTTGGAATACGGCTAAGGGAATCCGGATGTCGAAGAAAGGCTAAGTGGTTCGGGAGAAATTGTGTTTAGCCAAGGAAAATCAGTCAGTTCGGGTGATTGCCGAGCTGGAACGGACGTTCGCCGAGCTGGTCGAGTTTTTACCGAGCTAAAATCAGCTGGCCGTGATTTTCGGAAGTTTAGCCAGCTAAAATCAGCTGTCCGAGTTTTTCCGCACTTGGTCGGAATTCGGACAATTTTGGTCGGGATCAGACAACTCGTGTCGGCTTCAAACATGGTTGGTAAGCAGTTATTGGGGGAATGTTAATCATCCGCGGGAATGATTCAAGTGAGGACGGTTATCTGACTTAAGCGCTTGGGAAAAATGCGCGGAAACGGTTATTGATCTGATCGATCAAGGAAACTCGCGGGAACGGTTTTAGCCAACAGAAATAGACACGTGTGGGCAGTTTTAGCCGAGGAAGCGCGGAAATGTGATCGTGGTCAGTTATGAACGGTTTCTCGGGGAAAAAGAAATGCGCGGAAGCGGTTAAGGATTAGACTTATCAAATAAACCCGCAGGAACAATTATTTTTCGAGGAAGCGAGCATTTGTCTATTTAAAGAAGACCTTTGGCTCATTATTTCCCTTTCGCGCGACCAAGAACTCCGAAAGATTGAGAGAAGTTATCCAAGAGAAAGGTCAGTTTATCCGAGAGAATCTGTTTCTTGCCGAGAGAAGTATTTCTATCCGAGAGAGATATCCGATTCTAGCCGGGGAAATCTGTCTGAGGGATCATCCGTTCCGAACGCGGCAAGAGGTGTCAGAACGTTCATACCAAATTTGAGAAAAATCAAAGGTGAGTGCGTGACTGTGGCCATTAGTCTAGGTCGTTACATGCATAGATACTTAGTTCTGATTGCTTGATTGTTGCGCGTGTTGCTTGTCATGTTCTGTAATTCTGTTGGCTAACCGTGGTGATCGATCCACCTTATCGACAATCTAGACCGGATATCTCTCTCGGCTAGAAATGATTGAGAAGGGGTGTGAGGTGTATTTGGCTATAATCACGACCGCCGAAGTCGGGCCGGATGCGGAGTTGAGTAGCATCCCGGTGGTAAATGATTTCGAGGATGTGTTTAAGGCGTTGACTGGTTTACCACCATCACGTTCTGATCCGTTCACCATTGAGCTTGAGCCTGGAACGGCTCCAATTTCTAAAGCTCCATATCGGATGGCACCGGCAGAGATGGCCGAGCTAAAGAAACAGTTGGGCGAGCTGATGGAGAAAGGGTTTGTGAGACCAAGCAATTCACTGTGGGGCGCATCGGTGTTGTTTGTTAAGAAGAAGGATGGGAGTTTCCGACTTTGTATCGACTAATGTGGGTTAAACATAGTTATTGTGAAAAACAAGTACCCTCTATCGAGGATAGATGAGTTGATGGATCAACTCTGAGGTGCTACTTGGTTCTCCAAGATCGATCTGGCTTCAGGTTACCATCAGATCCCAATAGATGAGTCGGATATCAGGAAGACTGCCTTTCAGATAAGGTATGGTCACTTTTAGTTCGCAGTCATGCCTTTTGGGCTGACCAATGCGCATACGGCTTTTATGAAGCTCATGAACAACGTCTTTAGAGACTGCCTGGATGAGTTCGTGATTATCTTCATAGATGACATTATGGTCTACTCAAAGAACCGAGAGGATCACATGGTTCACCTCAAGACGGTGATGAATAGACTGAGGGAACATAAGTTGTATGCGAAGCTTAGCAAATGCAGTTTCTGGCAAAGGGAGATTGGATTTTTGGGGCATGTGGTCTCGGATAAGGGAGTATATGTAGATCCAGAAAAGATCAAGGCAATTGCGGATTGGCCTAGACATGTGAATGCCTCAGAAATAAGGAGTTTCCTTGGGTTAGTCGGGTACTACCGACGGTTTGTTAAAGGCTTTGCGAGCATGGCTCAGCCAATGACTCGGCTAACTGGGAAAGACGTGCAGTATGTGTGGTCGGCAGATTGTGAGAAGAGTTTCTCTAACACCCGCATTCCGCAAATCTGCCAAACGGGAGAAATTGGTTAAGGCAGGAATGAGTCTTGCCGAGAAAAAATGGGAAAAATTAAAGGGGTTTCTGAGGGAAGTTGGAAAACAGCTTAGGGAATCCGGATGTCGAAGAAAGACTAAGTGGTTTGGGAGAAATTGTGTTTAGCCGGGGAAAATCAGTCAGTTCGGGTGATTGCCGAGCTGGAACAGACGTTCGCCGAGCTGGTCGAGTTTTTACCGAGCTAAAATCAGCTGGCTGTGATTTTCGGAAGTTTAGCCAGCTAAAATCAGTTGTCCGAGTTTTTCGGGACTTGGTCAGAATTCGGACAATTTTGGTCGGGATCAGACAACTCGTGTCGGCTTCAGACATGGTTGGTAAGCAGTTATCGGGGGAAAGTTAATCATCCGCGGGAATGATTCAAGTGAGGACGGTTATATGACTTAAGCGTTTGGGAAAAATGCGCGGAAACGGTTATTGATCTGATCGATCAAGGAAAACTGGCGGGAACGGTTTTAGCCGACGAAAATATACACATGTGGGCAGTTTTAGCCGAGAAAGCGCGGAAATGTGATCGTGGGCAGTTCTGAACGGTTTCTCGGGGAAAAAGAAACACGCGGAAGCGGTTACAGATTAGACTGATCAAATAAACCCGTGGGAACAGTTATTTCTCGGGGAAGCGATCATTTGTCTATTTAAAGAAGACCTTTGGCTCATTATTTCCCTTTCGCGCGACCAAGAACTCTGAAAGATTGAGAGAGAACGTTTGAGAGAAGTTATCAGATCGCGGGACAAAGGCTGGAACGGAAGGATGGTTATGTTGGGTAGATTCGGTCTAGTAAACGATGTAATAGCTTATTAACAAACTCGCATGTTATACTAGAACCTCGTTTTATTAAATTCAAGTAATCTGTTTAGTTCACTTATGCTTGATAAATGACTATCCTGATCAAACCAAACGCGAAAAAGTTAAGAAAAAGTTAAAAATTAATCAGGCTAAAATTTGGCTAAGTGTTGGCTGAAAATGAAAACCGGGTTAGGGTTTTACACAGAGCCTACGTATAGTCTCATGCATCAAGGTAGAGTCTGCCCAATAACATCAAGGCAGAGCCTGCCAATAGTCTGAACTAAGTCTGTCAATAGTCTGCCAAGGCATAAGGGTAGCGCTGGTATTTTTTTAAAAGTGTACCATTTTATAATTTTCCCAAACACTGTACTATTTTGGCAATTTATTTGTCATTTTATACTATTTTAACAATTTTTCCAAACGTTTTACTATTGTAATATCTATACACCAATTATAGATAAACCATTTGTATAAGTCCATGATTTTGGGATTGATACATCACAATGATCTTTTCTCCTAGTTATTTCTTTTTTGATACATTCATTATTTTCTTCATCAATATTTATTTATAGAGTAGTAGGTACATTTGAATTCGGATTCATCTCCTCCGACGGATGTATCTAGTTATGAACTTCTTTTATTTTATTGTTTTTAACTTCACACCAAATATGAAAAACATGCTTATTCAATATAAATATTGGAGGATGTTTCGATTTACCAATGACTTAAGACAAATACTTTAACTCAAGCATAAAAGATATTGAGAAAGACAAAAGTTTCTTTAAGGTCAATAATTAGCTGTTCATATCTAAGGGTATCAAGACCTGGTTACAAAAATACTTTATTCCAAAGATGATTATAATGCTTGATTGGTTGACATATAAATTATATCCATTACTTCTCATGATCCTATATATATACACATCATCAAACTACTCTCAATCATACCTTCAATTCTCATATAATCGGGCTTTAATTAAAGATTATTTTCTTGATAAAGTCGTTTAAAGCTTTACTTCTAAAAAATATGGAAGCCATGGGAGAATGGGGCACCGGCTTAGGCGGAATGTATACAGAGGAAGCTGATTTCATGAATCAGCTCCTTGCCTCCTATGATCAACCCTGTGGCGGTTCGTCCTCAGAGACCACAGCTACAACCGCCGCATACCACCGCCAGAACATGCATTGGACTGGTGGCGGGTTTTGCTTTTCTCAGGAGAGCAGTAGCTACAGCGCCGGGCACTGTAGTTACTACGCGGTGATGCCACCGCAAGAAGAAAACAACAATGGGATGGAGGATGTGACGATCAACACCAACTTGTACCTGGTGGGTGAGGAGACGAGTGAATGTGACGTGGCGGAATACACTGGTAAGAGCCTTTTGCCTTTGGAGACTATCGAAGAGAAGCACGACGATAATATGCTGCAGTCTGAGATCTCACTGGCAACGACCGATGATCAGAAACTCTTCAACCCATGCGAGAGTTCCAAGAAGAGGTCGCGTGCCACATCAACAGACGTAAGTTGTGTATATATTGTTTTTTGTTTTATATAGAGGTGATCAAAACCATGCTTACATTTATACAGGTCCTAGGCGAATTTTAAGAAAACCCAAAAGAAAATATTACTAATACTTTTGACAGAATGTTCTCAATATCTTGCATAATTTTGTTCCAAATTTTTATTTACTCTATTTAATTTCTACCTTTGAGAAAACATGTAAGAGACTTTTCATGTTTAATTATTTCTTTTGTGAATTGAGATGACAAATGCACCAATAAGAAGAGAGTGATACCATTCTTCTATACATATGAGCTTCTACGATACAAATGGCCCCCAAGTTACTATTAAATTTTTAAAATACGGCCTTGAAATGTTTATTTTTTAAAAGTTGGCCCTAGACAGAATGTTTCTAATTAAATTTAGGCCATAGACACGGTTCGGAGTGATCTCACATACTAATTTCCAAAATTTGCGGTTGCGGCCATAATTATATATTTGTTTTGTTCTTATAACTAAATCAGAAGAACAAAAGAGCCAGCAAAGCACGGAGGAATCAGAAAAGCATAGAGATGAGTGACGATAATAACAATAGCGGCGAAGAAGAACAGAAGACGGAGAAGGCTGCAGGGAAGAGAAAGACCAAACCACTTAAGCTGCAGGAGACTTGTTGTTCAGATGATGAATCAAACGGTGGAGACACTTCCTTTTGCAAAGAAGGTGGCGACGACTCTAAAGCTCTCAACCTCAGTGGCAAGACTAGGGCTAGCCGCGGGGCTGCCACCGATCCTCAAAGCCTCTACGCAAGGGTATGTTTTACATAGATTTATATATTAAGGCTTCGATTTTTTCAAACGCATAAATGTACACAAAACATTCAAAGAAAAAGGTTACATATATAAATTCTTTTTTTGCAAAATATGAACGCAAAGGTGAAATCTAAATAAAAGTTCTTCTTTGTACATAGTAAATAATACTTGTTTATTATATTAGATGGTATAGATTTATTTGAACAATTACACACTAGACATTAAAAAACAATCGAGATGAGTCTTTCTTATAGTATATAAGATCTATGTATGCATTATGTAAAAATGATAATATTTATAACGTAAAGCTGAATTATTAAAACAAAGTTCAACCTTATGATGGTGCAGAAAAGAAGAGAGAGGATAAACGAGCGGCTAAGGATTTTGCAAAACCTCGTTCCGAATGGAACAAAGGTATTTCATGCAAACATATGTAGATTACTACGTGACGGCATCAATTATTATAACTCGATTATTATAATAAAAAAAAAAAACGATATTTACTAGATTTTTTTTTTTTGTTTTTGAATCGAATTTACTCGATTTTCATTTCTTTACTAAATGTGTTAAATATGAAACAGGTCGATATTAGCACGATGTTGGAGGAAGCAGTACAATACGTCAAATTTCTTCAGCTCCAAATTAAGGTACGCTAGGTTTTCAATGATTTGATGAAGTCATACTATATATAAACAATTATACCGTAAATAGTGTTTTAATAAAGGTAGAGAATTAAACAATATTTATAATGAATAATGTTACAGTTGTTGAGCTCTGATGATCTATGGATGTACGCTCCAATTGCTTACAACGGGATGGACATTGGCATCGATATGAAACTCAACTCACTCATATGATTCAAGAGAGACCTTTCGGATTTCTGAAATGTAATAGATTTCTCTTCTCTAACGAGTTTGATTATTTTTTTTTTTTTTGAATTGAATGTAAAATTGTATTCAAACAAAAAAAAACGTTTTTACAACCATTGTGTTACATAATTTTGAAAGTTAAATGATGAACACGAGCATAATTTTCAGCTTTGTGCCGAGAACCATAGTTGGAGAGCTTCTTCAAATTTCATGTCACCCATTTCCCTAATCGATGTTAGTCGATTACGAACCTCTTTGTCAACGAATTTGATCAAATTTCCAGTAGGTGTAGCAGGCTCTCCATGTCGGCGACCATTACGTTCCCTCCATAGTGTGTGAATTAAAGATTGAAACACATACCTTAGAAGGAACAAAGTTATACGATTGAGACTTGTGTCTGAAATCATCCGGAGGAGAAGGTGCCAATCCGTCGTAAAGCGATGATTGAGAAGCTTCTTCGTTAGTCGATTCCATATTTCTGCAGAGAATCCACAAGAGAAAAATAGATGGTTTCGGGTCTCTAGATGATTGTGGCAAAGAATACAAGCTGGGTTTGCCCCGACGTTCCAATTTTGCATTCGATCCCCCGTTGCTAGCTGATTATGAATAGATAGCCAAGTTAGCATCGAATATTTCGGAGAAGAGTACGAAAACCAAACTCCCTTATACCATTCCATTGCGGGCGATGAATCCCTTAGGAGGAGCCAAGTGCTTCGAGAATTGAAACGCGACTTGTATTTATCGACCTTGCTCTTCCATAGAGAGGCATCATCAATTTCAGAACGTGAGCGAGATTGCTGTAGTGCCAACACGTCTTCGATTTGGTTCAGGATGTCTGATCTCTGTCTCCTCCTTCTTCTTGTCATGACCACCTCCACCGTACTATTCTCCAAAATTCCAAGGTCCATAAATCCTCTTGGACCCGTTATGTCAAACAAGCAACCCAGGTCCGACCAGTTATCGTACCAAAACGATGCTGATTTTCCATTCCCAATTTCCACTTTATGAAATGTCCTTGCAAGAGAACGATACTTGAGTAATTTCTTCCACATCCAAGATCCCATGCTCGTATTCTCTCGTATAGCCCAAAAGGAACCTTTTCGAATCAAGTAGATATGAATCCACTTAACCCATAACGACGGATGATAAGATACAATTCGCCAAATCAACTTCAAGCAACATACCTTGTTTACCTCATTTAGCGGCCTCAAACCTAGCCCTCCTTCCTGCTTTTGTTTACACACTTCCTCCCATGAGATTTTAGCCTTCCTTGGGTTGAGTTCAGGTCCTGACCAGAGGAACGCAGAGCAGATTTTCTCTATATCGCGAATACAATCCCGAGGTAAATGAAAAGCTGATAGCCAAAAGTTTGAAATGTTGTGGAGGACCGAGCTTATAAGTTGAAGACGACCCGCTAAGGAGAGAAATCTGACATTCCAGGAGCTTATTCTATTTCGAATTTTCTCTATTAACGGCATGTAGTCGTTCACTGTCATTTGCTTCGAGAGTAGAGGTAGGCCAAGATATCGCATCGGTAATTGACCAGAATCAAAGTTGAATCGATCCTCGATTTCATCTATTACGTCCTCTGAAACGCCTGCTAGATAAATCGTCGACTTCTCCATGCTTATTTTCAACCCTGAAATCTTCGCAAACGTGTCTAAAACATCAACAATTCCCTCGATAGAGCGAACCTTTCCATCTGTAAGCACCATGATATCATCAGCAAAGCTCAGGTGAGTTAGGTTCAGATTCTTGCATTTAGGATGATATCCAATATGTTTCACCGAGGCTGCTCTATCCAGCAACTTTGATAGAACATTCATACTTATGACAAATAGATAGGGAGATAGAGAGCAGCCTTGGTGAAGACCACGTTCACTTCGGAAAAAACCTGCCAGCTCGCCATTAACTTGAACCGAGAAGGAGGCGGTGGTGATGCATAGAGAAATCCAATGAATAAATCTCTTCGGGAAGGACATTGCCGTTAGAGAATTCAACAAAAAAGACCATTGAACGGAATCAAATGCCTTTGATATGTCAATCTTAATAGCGCAGCGAGATGATATCGTGTCCTTATGATAATCCTTCACCAGCTCCGTTGCTAGTAATAGATTCTCAATTAGCAATCTATCCTTGAGAAAAGCAGATTGGTTTAAAGCAATGAGGTGAGGTAGAATTTCTTTCATCCGATTCGCCATGATCTTCGAGATGACTTTGTATATCACATTACAGCAGGATATTGGCCTGTAATCCTTCATTGAGGTTTCTGCGGTCTTTTTTGGAATAAGAGCCAGAATCGTAGAGTTCACTCCTTTCGGAAGAAACCCCTTCTCAAAAAAAGATTGAATTACGATGACAAATTCCGTCCCAACAATAGACCATACCTTCTTGTAAAACTCTGCGTTGTACCCGTCTGGACCCGGTGACTTATCATTTGGCATTGAGAATAAAACTCCTTTAATCTCCTCTTCCATTACATCCTTGATAAGCTGACTCTGATCTTCGTCAGAACACCTAAATGGTAAAAGAGATTCCAAGTCTTCCACCGAAATCCCCTCATAATCGGCTGGAGTATGTTGAAGGAATTCCCGGAAAAAACCCTATGCTTCCGCTTTGATCTCATCACAGGTTGAAACCACAGTACCATCTCGACATTCAATCTCACGAATTCTGTTTGTTGATTCTCTAACTGTTACCGCCTTGTGATAAATCTTGTTATTTCGATCCCCGATTTTCAGCCAATGGAGTTTGGATCTTTGCTTTAAAAAAATCTCTTCTAATCTTGAGACATGGTTCCATCTCGTATAAGCAGCTCTTTCCTCCTCCATCAATAATGCCGTAGGATTCTTTGAGTTTGCCTCTTGTTTCTCGCACAACTGTTGGTAAGCCTCTGTAGCCTTTTTCGTTAAATTTCCCATTCTCTCCTTTGCTAGCGACGTGATCATCGGTTTAAGAGCCTTTAGTTTCTTAGAGAGCCGAAACATTGAAGATGTAGAAAGGAAAATGGGTTGTGATGCTAGCCAGAATCTTTCCACCATTGGTATAAACTCCTTCAGTTCAGCAACTGCATTTACAAACTTGAATGGTTTTCTCGAGGTCCTCGTCTCCCCTTCCAAGTGAATTCTACATCGTAAGTGATCCGAACACCCTCATGCTTCGAATACACTATACGAATGCGGAAAAACCTGGCTCCAATTATTATTTCTCAAGACTCGATCCAATTTCTTATGGATCAATCCCTCATCCCTCTTATTACACCAAGTAAATAGAGGACCGTGAAACGCCATATCTTCAAGGAAGCACTCTCGCACAAGTCCTTGAAAGTCTCGCATTCCCGGAGGAGTGTGAGGCGAGCTCTCGTGATTTGAGTGTTCTTTAAACTCTAAAATCTCATTAAAATCTCCCATACACATCCACGGTCTTCTTCGAATCATAGGAGAATTCTGATGATCCTGAAGGTCTCCCCATAATTCACGACGATCTTCCACAAAATTAGAGGCATAAATAAATGAGCAGAAAAATTCCACATCATTGTCCTCTAACTTCACAGCACACGTAATCATCTGGGCACTTTTAAAAACCGGTGTTAACCTCGCCCTCTGACTCCATACCACCCAAATGCGACCCAATCGATTATACTCATAATTTGTTAACAAAGACCAATCTCTGAAAATCGAGGAAGCTATTCGACTTGAATTACCTTCCTTGACTCTTGTCTCCAAAAGGCAACCGAAATGAAAATCCCTGCTGCTCACCCACTTCTTTATAACGGAATGTTTTGTAGATTTGTTTAGACCGCGAACATTCCAAAAGAAGCCCGACATACTTAATTCTTCTTGGATTTCTTCAAGCCGGAAACACTCTGGATTATCTCCTTTGTGTTTAAAGCTGAAGTTTCTGAACCATATTTTTTATTCATGCCTTTTGAAGAGCGAGGTAGTGGTTTCCGAAGAATCTTTACCTCTTGCTTTTCAACTTGCATTACTCCTCCATTCTTTGCACATTCACCTTCTTCTCTTTCATTCTCCTCAAGATTTTCCCCAAACTCTGTTTTTGATTTTTCCCCCTTCTCTTTTCCTTCATCATCGGCCTCAACATCACCATTTCCCTCATCAATTAAGATTGAAAAACGTGAAGGAAATCCCACCTGTTTTTTTTCCGAGGATTTTGAATCCCCGATTTCCACTAAATCCGAGCTAGGACCTTGTTCCACCGGTGGAGTTGCCGCAGGTACAGTTTCTTTACCTTTCGATTGACTGATCTTAAGATCCTTTGTCTTCTCTCCAACCTTAACTGTTGAGCTTTTTTCTATCAAGGTTTCTATATCCCTTTTTGGTTGATCGTTTCTTGGTAAGATAGTTACTCTCTTTGATCCCCCATTCACAATGCAATCTTTATCCGTGTGTCCTCATTTTGAGCAGATGGTACATCGAGAAGGCAGCCACGGATACACAAATTCCACCTCTGCATCAATCCCCATCCTTTTCGACTTGAATATGTATTTTATTGGTAGCGCCTTCGTCATGTTCACCTCTACAAATACTTTTGCCTCTGTAAATTTGGAACACAACTCTGTGTCAGGATGAAGACGGACTGGTTTTCCAGCTGAACTTGCAAGGAAGCTCAGTCCTTCCCATGAGAACAGCTTATGTGGGACATTTTTCTGCGTAACCCACATCGGGATCATCTTGATTTCTGGTTGCTCTTCCTCAGTAATCGGAGCCCACTTAGAAACAATCATAGGAATGTCTGCAATATTCCACATACCTCTTCTCAAAATCCTTAATCGCGTTGCAGAATCTCTTATTCTAAACTTCACCGTTGTGGCATTTACCACAAACACATCAATCCGAATTGATTTGTCACCCAAGGGCCAAATCTTATTAACGATTACATGAATTTTTGCAATGTGAGGGGCTGTCGAAAGAAATCGTCCCTCTAAGAGATCATCCCAAAATGGAACCGAGTTTTCGATCACATCATCTGGTATCTCAACCATGGCTGAGCCATCAACCATCTCGACATCCACTACATGTTGCGATAAAGCTGATTTTTTCCTTACAACATTCACCCACGAAGCTTTGTTACCTTGATCAGAGGTTTGATTTTTTACCACCTCCTTCCTGCCGATGACCAGAGAGGGAGAGAAATCCTTCACCACCACTTCGCCACCCACCTCGACACCTTCTCGGTCTTGCTTCCTCACCTGCGAGTCAACCTTCTCCAACCCCGACAGAATCTCTGGCTGCTTCTCTAAAGGAAGATCGCTGACTGTGACAGAGGACCCAGAGACCATCAGATTCGGCAAGCTTTCTTCATGAGTTTCCCCTGCATCCCCTGCATCGATCTCAGAAACTTCCTCCCTCAACTTTGTTTCCATGACAAATGGAGGAACCTCATGTTCCGGCGTTGCCATCTTCTTCCTCGCCGAGGATTGGCGGGTTTTTTAGAGCTCACTGTAGCAAGTCAACTTTCGCCCTTTTTATCGCACTTTTATCTCTCACCTGCTCCCGGCTTTTGAGTTCGATTATTTACTCTCGTAGGATGTTAAATACGTGAGAAATGGAGTCACATTTGACGTTTTATACTCCGGTCTTATTTTACTTCATTGTGCAAGTCAAGTTATGCCAACATTTTTGTGATTTTTGAGATATTGGTGTACGACATCTTTTGTAATGGATTCGATAATTTTATTTTTTAGTTATTTTGTTTGTATATATATATTTATTTTTTTTCTCTAAATCTGTTGTATTCACCTTCTTCTTGACACCGTCTGAAAAGGCATCGTTTGGAGCATACAAATGAGTTTGATTATATTAGACGATAATTAGAGTAAGGAAGAGAGAGCAAATAAATAGAGCTAATATTGAAACACACGTGAGAGCAATTTTTGAAGAGTTGTTGAAGCCATCAGAGATAAATGTTTGGTGATATATCATGGCATGATATAAGTCCGTTTTATATAGTCTTTCTACTATTTTGTAGTGTTTTAGAGTTTTTACAGGTTTTAACACGTTTGGAACATAATTGGAGATATTGGAGCTTTCTGGAGCATTTTGGAGCAAAGCAGAAGTTCGTGTAGCTGAGTACCCGATTTGAAGCCTCATTATCAATTGATACTGACTAGTATCGGTCGATACTCACTGAAGCAGACACGAGTCGCGACTTTAAATGAAGAGTTGAAGAATTGCAAAATTGTCCAGAAAACTTTATTATTTACAATTTAGCCCAAAACGTGTTTTAAGATTATAATTAGGTTTTTCAGCCACTTTGGTTGGCTAGACTTTATTTTACTTCAGTTTTTTGTGAGAGAGCTTTGGAGGGAGAAAAGTCTGAAACTATGTTCGCCTGAGAGAAGATTTCGTACTCTTGTTTTACTCTCTTCTATTTATTTGATTTGATGATCTATTCAATCATGTTGCTTGTTTCAATCTCCATGTCTGAGTAGATCCACTGTTAGGTTCAGGGTTCTCATAAGGATTTTCTCTGAATGTTAGGTTAATTAGTTAATTAGGATTCACCATCTGAATTAGTTCTTCCCATAGGTTGTTCTCATAGCTAATTCTAGGTTGACGAATCTGGAACTTAGATCTTAGGATAATTGATTAGGCACGAGAGTGCGATTAATTACCTGATAGAACTTAAGGTGAGCAAAATAACTATTCGCAAAGATATTTGGTTTAGTTGTTTTGTGAACAAATCAAACTTGAACTAAAAGCTGGTTTAGACTTTAGGATTCGCAAAGAGATTTGGAATTCTAGGATTTAGACTTAGATAGTTTTCGCAACGAGAGTTGGTTAGCTATACTTTAGTGATTTGAGTTCAAGAACCGCGCTAAATCTGAATCTTGTTAGTTAGTTTATCTACATTCATTGAATTCCTGAGAAATACCATGAGCCTATCTTCTTTCCAATTGACTTACAACTTGTTTAATTTACGCACTCGCATTTAATTACATTGTTTGGTTTAGCTTAATTCGAGTCTATATAATCTATTGTGACTTTCTTAAGTTCTTGTGCTCGACCCCTACATATACTAGAACGGACCAAGACATGTCCAATCATCTTGCCAAAACAGAAAAGTATTTATTTGCTTATTTATTTTGGTTTATAAATGGATTTGTTTATGTTATATATTACGAACAAGAGATCAACGAAGCAGAAGAGAAAGGACATGCACTGCGGTAGGTTAGACTCGCAAATCTGTCAATAAAATGTTCAACCAAACCAATTCACAAGAAGCTAAAGCAAGAGCTCGATACTTTGCCTCTACAGAGGATCTGAAAACTGTAGGCTACTTCTTAGACTTCCAAGAGATGAGAGAATCACCAAGAAACATACATAAACCAGTTGTAGATCGTCTGCTATCAGAACACGCAACCCAATCTGAATTTGCAAAACCTTTAAGAGTTAAATCAGAGTCAGGTGAGTAAAATAAACCCTGACCAACTGTCCCTTTGATGAATTGCATGAATTTATGTACATCTTTGAGATGGCTGGTGCGAGGAGCTGATGAAAATTGACATAACTTGTTGACAGCAAATGTAAGATTAGGCCTAGTGATAGTCAAATACATCAGCCTGCCAACAAGCCTTTGATACATGTCTTGATTTGGAATAAGATCACCATTATCTTTAGAAAGCTTTATATTAAGTACCATAGGCACAGTAGATGGTTTACATCCCAAAAAACCGGTAGAAGCAAGAAGTTCAAGAGCATATTTTATTTGACACAAAGATATACCTTTTAATGTTCGAGAGACTTTAATCCCAAAAAGTATTTGAATGGACCAAGATCTCTGAGATTGAAGTTGTTCTTAAGTTCTTTAGTCAACTGAGCTGCCCCTTGATCACTTGTGCTAGCGATGATGATATCATCAACATACACTAAAACTGCCAAGTAATCACTATCACAACTCTTTACAATAAAGTGTGATCTCCATAAGCTTTGACAAACCCGAACTTCAACAAACCATCTTTGAACTTCAAAAACCATTGTCTAGATGCTTGTTTGAGACCATAGATGGACTTTTTAAGTCTACAAACAACATTAGGTGGCAAAGATGCCTCATGTCGTTCAGCATAACCCAGAGGCATAAAAAGAAGAAAAAAACAATAGATAAAAGAAAACAAAATCACCGTGAAGTTGGAGAAAACCAGAGAGACAAAGTGCAATTGATGAAATAGAAGGAAACTAGAGTGAGAGATGTCAAAAAGATTGGATGCCGGCGAGGATGAATGGAGACGTCACCAACAGAAAAGTCAATTAAAGTAATTAGGTTTGTTTTTTAATTGGTTATTTGTTTTTCCCTTTTTTGTATTAATCCAAACTGCTTAATTACTCTATTTTTTTTTCTTAACATCTAATTGCTTATTAGGATAGAAAAGATACAAAATCATCATGCAGAACATTAGTTATTACATGGGGTATATAATTATGAAAATAAAAATCTTTGTTATGAGGAATAGTCTGTTTTGCTAATACGTCAGCCGGTTTGTTGTAGCTTCGATTAACCCAACTGAATCTTGTCTCCTCAATTCTATTTCCTTTTTTACAATACAACTTTTAATTAAAAGACAAATAAAAGAAGAAAAAAAAGTTTCAAAAAGTAAAAGAAAAAAGGGAAGAGGTGCAGCCTTGTTAACTTAAAAACAAATGATAAAGAAAAAGAAAAAAAACAAAAAAACAAATAATGCGAATTCATAAGCCAATAGATTCATATCCTTGTTCAAAACCATCTATACTAACTCATCTCTAGACAATTTGGCCCCTAAAATATATTTAAACTTACCGGTCCCGAAGCATATGCTTCATGGGCTTCTACCCGGGGCCGTGTCGGTTCGCCTTTTACTTGTTCCGTTTAATTGTGTACCTGCTTGTTGTATGTGTTTAGAATGTTCGAAAACCAAAACAACATCTTTTTTCAGCAAAACAACACTTCCTCTAGTTTGTACTAACTTTAAGTCGCACAAATCAGTGTGTATTAGACCTAGAGGTTTGGTGGTTCGTTCGACACGAGGTGATGGAGTTTTCGTGAGTTTTGCTTGTACGCATGTTTCACATTTATTTTTACTTATTTTGCATTTTGGGATTAGATTCAGATTAATCAATCTTTGGATAGATTTATAATTCACATGCCCTAACCGTTCATGCCAAATATCGAAAGACTCAACCAAGTAAGAAGATGCATTCTTATTAATTGAGCTGGAAGAGGCTACATAATTTTTGAAAACTGTCATTACAGACATTTTGATCATATCCTCCTTAACAAAACCCTTCCCAATAAAAAACCCCATTTTTCCTTAAGATCAGTTGGTTGACTCAATGTTGAATGCGAATCCATGCTTAACAATCTTGGTCCCAGAGATCAGGTTCTTCCTCATGTCTGGCACGTGCTTCACGTTAGTCAGAGTGAGGTCCTTGCCTAAATTCATCTTCAATACCACGTTGCCAATGCCTTTAATCTTGGATAGAGACACATTCCCCATCAGTAGGTGAGCATCATTCTTGCTCTTTTTGTAAGTGGATAACTAGTCTCTGTCGATGCAGATGTGAGTGGTTGCACCAGTGTCATACCACCACGTCTTGGGATTCTCCTCAGTCAACTTTACTTCTGTGACCACCGCACACAGATCAGCTTCAGTCAGGTTGGCTTGAGCTTTGGAATCTCTCAGCTTGCTGCGACATTCAGCAGATTTGTGCCCCTTTTTGTTGCAGTAGTTGCAGTGCCCGACGAACTTCTTTTTGGGAGTTTCCTTCTTGAAGGAAGTGGATGATGAAGGAGCAAACTTGTTGTGTCCACCTTTCTTTGGAACAAATTTTCCGTTGGCTTTGCCTTTACCTTTGTTCATGTACCCAGCCACGTTAGCATTGTGGGAGTGGAATGGCTCCGATTTGGCAGGCAGCGCAGATTTACCATCGCGCTTCAAGGACTCATTTTGCAGCCTGGATATCAGATTTGCCAAGGTCAAAGACTTTTGCTTGTGATCCAGATAGTTTTTGAAGTTTACCCAGCCAGGGGGAAACTTGTCGACTAAGCAATTCACTGTGTATGTTTCACAGATCTTCATTCTTTCATCTGCTATCTCATGACATATCATTTGAAGTTCATGCACTTGTTCCATGATGGGCCTTGAGTCCACCATCATGTATCTATGAAATTTCGCAGTAGCGTATCTCCTAGAAGATACATTGAACGATTTGTACTTCTTTTCCAAGGCATCCTAGAGAGCTTAGAAGATATGACCTCACTGTAAACGTTATACAGTTGGTCTACCAGGCGGCTTTGTATGTAGCCTTTGTACATGAAATCCCCGTGGTTCCATGGCTCAACACTTGCGAGCGCACGTTTGTCAAGATTCCCATGAGGCAACACTGGTTTTTCCTCCGTGAGATACTTGTCAAGGTGGAGCGTGCACAGGAAGAAGTGCATTCTTTGCTGCCACTATTTGAAGTTGGAACCATCAAACTTTTCTTGTGTGAGTGATGCGATTACAGCGCTGGGCAACGACGGTACATTCGTTGGCATGGACTCGAGTGGCAGACCATTCCCAACTTTTTGGGGCATCGACTCACTCGTTTCGTTATTTGCTATGTTGTTCGATTTCTCAACGTTGTTAGACATCTATTTAGAAAAGACAGAAACTGAGGTCAGATTCCTAGAACAGATTTAACAATAGCGATTAAATGTATAAGTTGCTAACAAGTGCGTTCTATGGAGATCGCTATAAAACGTTCCCAGAATCGCATTAGAGTTTTGAGTTTTTTTTTTTTTTTTTTCAAAACTCGAAAGAAGCGTTTGCAGATATCGCTAGAATGCGTTACGAAAATCACTTTTAAACATTTAGGGAAGTCGCTATAAAACATTCCCGTAAATCGTTTTAGATCATTTCGATATGTTTGAAAACGTTTGGCGGAAGTCGTTTATCAGAATATGAATATCGTTTTTCCTTGAATATTGGAAACGATCAGCGTAATCGCTAAAAAGCGTTTTTTAAAAATCGTATAAATTTTTTTTGCAATTTTGTATCCGATTCATGCTATAGGCAGGAAGCGGATATTTTGAATCTAATCCCAAAATGCAAAATAAGTAAAAATAAATGTGAGACATGCGTACAAGCAAAACTCACGAAAACTTCACCACCTCGTGTCGAATGAACCACCGATTTTGAATTAAGACTGTAGAAACAAAAATACGGAAGCGGAAATTGCGATGAAAATACGAATGAACTTTGTAAAAGAACGCTTTAAAAACGATTAAGGAAAACGATGACTAAATGGAGGCGACATGATCTCTTTCCTTAATTCAAAAAATCTCCCGCAGTGTGGCAGTTATATGAGATAATGAATCGCAGGATACAACCATTTGGAGACTACAATCGCATCACTCGATCGTAGAATCTGCGAACTTATGATCTACGGTATACTCTCGGACTTACGTTTAGTGTAGAAGAAAAAGATGAGAGAGATTGAAGGTTTGCTTTTTCGTAAGCGTTAATGAATGAGGAGGTCGATGACTGTTTATGTAGTCAAGTGACGACCGAAAATCGAGGAGAACGTGCGCACGCGAAGATATGGACGAGCGTTGCTCGGTCTGCCCATAAGACCCGAGCCTGGCTCAGCTCGGCAGCGGCGACGCATGCGTGGTGTCTCTTTTTTTTCCTTCACACACCATTTGAACAAAGACATGACTATGTCTATATTTATACAAGTGTGTTCTCCCCAATGTTTCCAATGTGGGACAAAATTACATCACTTTAGCCAAATGCCCAAATTTCTCATTCATTTCATATTCACATTTTGTTTTTGTCATTTACATATTTGGTCCACTAGGCCTAATTGTGTGTTGACAACAACTTGTTCCAACACATCTCTCACTTGCTTTAGTTTAAAAATCTAATCACGTAATTATTGGTGTTATTTTCTGGTTAGTAGTTCGAGTTTTAAAATCTCGACTTGCTACCTCAACTTTTTGGCGTTCTTTCTGTTAATTCTGGTTCGCAACAAAGTAAATTAAAAACCATTGGGGATCAGGAAATCTCATTTTATTAGCAGATCTCGGCGAAGTACAAGAATTAGGTCGTCGGAGTTTAACCAGAAAATAGAACTAACAAAACTAAGAAACTAAGCCGGAAATCTCGGAGTTAGTTCTCTTAGGTCTTGCGGTAAATTTGTGATGTCGTGTGAAAGAGGTGAGCTTCGTTATTTATAATGTTTGGAAGTGCTCCAATTTCCTTATTTCTCGCGGGGTTAGATAAGGAAATGTTCCTTTTTGCTCGGAGATGTGTCTTCCTTTTCGGAGATCGGCCCCGACTTAGGTTAGTCAGGGTTAATAGGCTCGGAGGCTGGATAGCGGGCCGAAGTGAAATAGATGGACGTCGGGCCGCGCTGGGCCAAGTCCATGGAATCGATTAAATGTTAACGGGCCGATGTGGGCTGACTTCGATCGTAAAGGCTGGAGCTGTAATGGGTTGATGTAGGCCAAATCAGTGTTAATCCGACCGGGTTAATGCAAGTCAACGTACTGGGTTGGCCGGTTTAAATTCGGTTTATGACGGGTTTTAAGGGGTGTGCAGCTTTCCGGAGATTATCGTGTTGCCATTGAGCTTAGGATTGGGACTGAGGCTAAACAAATTACTTTTGTGTTTAATTCATTTGATCTTTAAACGTTCGCATGCAGCCCCAGCTCTTGGGGTGGCAACATGGACATTTTCCCAGGACCCAAAATGTTTTTAAAAATTTCTTCAAGAAAAAAGGCCCAAAAAACTAAAAAAATAAAATTTTATATGAAAAAGAGGAAAACGGTCATTAAAATTATGAACTTACACGATTTTGCCAAATCAAATACGAACTCTTTAATAAGCCGAAAAATACACAAACTTATGTTGACCTGACCAGATTAATTATCAAATTAGTCAACATTATATTTTGTGTATTAATTGTAATTGTCGTTAACAATCCGTTAAAACTGAGACGACATCGTTTCTCAAAAATAAAATAAAAATCTCACAATCTTCTCTTCTCCTCCTCTTCTCTTCTCCACTTTCACAAACATGTCGGCGTTTGCCGACGGCGGTGACATAGCTTCCCTGCTCCAAAAAAAATTCCCCCAAATTGAAGCCCAAAGAGACTCTTACTATTAGACTTCTTCTTCATTCTTTTTTTCTTTTCTTCTTCTTCTCTCTCTCTCGCTCTCCTAATTTTGCCCCCAAACCCTCCAAGCTCTCTTTGAGCCCGGCGCCGGAATCTGCCACGCCGAGGAGAGCAGGACCGAACCACCTAGGGATACAAAACTATAGTGGGACAAAATTTTGGGGATCTCTCGCTCTCCTAATTTCTGTTTCTGGATTTCCAGTTTCGGGATATCGATTTCTGTTTCGGGATTTCAGTTTGGCGATTTCGATTTCGGGATTTCAGTTTTGGGATTCGATTTCATGAGCTTCCATTTTGACATCATATATTTCGATTTTTTCATGTAGACTATACTCCTTGCACTTCAATGTCGATCGTGGAATGGCATAATGTGCCTGCATTCGTGGAAGATATTCCTCCTGATGTTGATTCTGACGGTGAAGATCGAGGAGAGCGTAACGAATCTTCAGAAGGCGTTATCACTCAGATTTAGGAGATGTGTTTTTGCGGCTTAGAAGATGTGTTTTGTGATGGAGTTCAAGAACCGATTCAACGGATCTCGAACTGGAAACGCGTACCAAATCCAAAGTATGTAAATTGACTCAAGTTACGATTGGTTTGTTTTTTAAAGTTTTCTGCATTTTGTTTCAGCAAATAAGAAGAATTGGTCTTCCTTGTGTTTAGGAACCAACTTCTCACGTCTTCCACTTTCCTTGTTGTTAGGAGCTACGACTCCTCTATTTGCTTCATGTACTATTTAAGATAAATGAAAAGCCAAAAATAGGCAATCTTAATCGCCAAATCTCTTGTCTTCTTCTTCTCGATCTCTTCTTACTTTGTTCTTGTTTTGTTCTTGCTCTTGATTAAGATCACGCTAACAATTGGTATTAGAGCAACTGCTCTCGATCCAATGTTTTTCTGTTTCATTTCCATACCAAAAAAAAAAAAACAGCAGTTAACGAGTACCCGAGATTCGATGGGTACGGTGAAGGACATACTCGATGACGTGGAAGCAGGACTCGGGCTTGTCCAAGACGAGTTACAGAAGGTGAATACCGGAGTGACTGATAAGTTTCAAAGCTTAGAGAAAATGTGCTAGTCATTGGAGACCACATTCAACCAAACCTTGGAGACTTCCTTGAACTGTATGATGGAATTGATCATCCAAAATCGCGAAAGTGCGTCGAGCGCACCACCTAGCAAACAACAAACCGGAGGAAGCTCGTAAACCACCCCACCTCCGCCGAACCCACCACCATCTATCCCACTTCCCATCCCACTTCCCATCCCACTACCCATCCCATTACCGAATCCCCACACCGACAACGTCCACCAATTTGCTCAGCCACCGCATCGACATGTCAAGCTAGAATTTCCTCGATTCAATGGGGGAGATCCAACAGAATGGATCAGTAAGGCGAAGCAGTACTTTTCCTATCAAGGGATTCCTGCCGCGCAACAAGTAAGTTTTGCTTCGTATCACCTTACAGAAGAAGCAAATGAATGGTGGCTGGCCACCTCCAAAGCACTCGGCGTTGATCCAAACAACACCGTTTGGGAAGTATTTGAGGAAGAATTATGGCTTCATTTTGGCCCTACTGAAGGAAAGAATTTTCACGAAGCGCTCTCTAAAATTTGACAAACGGGAACCTTGCGGGAATACCAAAGAGAGTTCGAGCGTTTGATGAATAAAGTGAGCAACTGGTCCGAGGAGGCTTTAGTGGGCACATATTTAGGCGGACTGCACCCGTCAATCTCCGACAAGGTGAGAATGTTTTTCATATAAAACGTTGAAGACGGTCATCAACTTGGCTCGCCTCCGCGATGATCAATTACAGCGTCAAAAGAGGACATTTCCACCTCGTAATCACATATCACAAACGTCGTCATCATAGAAAAACCATACTGTGGTGCCTTTCCAGTCACAAACACTGACTAATGCGACTCGTGACTCAAGCCAACAAGTACCAAAAAGGCTAAGCTGGGAGGAGATGCGACGTAAGAGAAGCCTTGGCATGTGCTTCAGTTGCGATGAAAAATACCCTAAAGGCCACAGGTGTCGCACGTCGCAGCTCTTGTTGATGGAGGGGGAAGACATTGACGAAGCCGATGATGACGTGTTCCATGAGGTAGAGGAACCGGAGATTACCCTTTAGTCACTTACAGGATAGGATACACCACAGACTTTGCGCGTCCAGACAATGATCCATCGCAGAGAATTGGTGGCTCTCATCGACAATGGTGCCATGCATAATTTCATTAGCAAGTATGCCGCAAATCGTTTGAACCTGAAGATATTGATTTCGCGAGTTTTTTAGGCTCGGCACGTCAATTACCCTCAATGTGCACAACACCGCAATCATGACGGCATATCGTTTGTAGCACTTCAAGGTATCGATCCACAGGGAATAGAGACTACGCAACGAAGATGCGAGAAACAAACTGGTCTAGAGCCAAACTCTTTTGAAGTTTGTATTTCCAAAAATTTGAGATTATTATTCACAAAGAGTTTATGCTACATATATAGAAGAAAGAAAAGACTAACTACCTAGAGTTAAGAAGTAACTCTAGTTACTAAAACATATTACATGATTTAAGGGAAAGCAAAACAAGTTGCATAAGTCACAATCAAGAAAAACACACAAAAGAAAACACACTTGTGGAGTGAACAGTGTTTGGCTGCGGAGCAATCTTGATCGGTTTGTAACCGATCGGAGTAACCGATCTGGACTGTCCGTTTTCTTCTCGTAATCGATCGCATTCTGATGACCGATCGGTCAGATCAATCTTGATCGGTTAATAACCGATATGCGTAACCGATCCCAAGGACCGACCTCACGAAACGAGGCATAACTTTCGATCACGCCGTTGGATTGGCCTTAGACCACTTCTCAATTACAGCTAAGCCTTTGCTCTAGCTTGTCTCCAAATTTCAGCTTGATCCAACGGTGGGAAGTCTGTCATCGATCTCCGAACTTCTGACGTTTCTTCTTTTGCTTCGATCCAAGCAATTCCCAAGTACATAAAATGACACAAAATATTACAAAATACTACAAAGACGCTCTAGGACTTCTAAAATACAAATGAAAGATTATTAGACATAAAATGAAATAAAAAACACTAAAAAGACTCAAGGACAAAATAAAACTAACAAAAATAGATACTCTAAAACGGTAAAATATGCGTTTATCAGATATCACCGGTTAAGCCGTTCAATGTGCGAGTGGCAGATGGTCATCCTTTTCGATGTCGTGGTGCCTATCGCGAAATTCAGATGGAATTGGGGGAAGTTTTCGTCGTCGATTTCTTCGTTCTTCCTCTGTCGGGACTCGACATTGTGTTGGGGATAGAGTGGCTCTCACAGCTGGGCCCCACTCTTTGTGATTGGCGAGCCCATTCTTTGGAGTTTGTATGGGCTGGACAAAGGAAGAAAATTTTGGGCCTTAAAAATAAAGAGATCACATAGGCCCATTCTCATGAAATTGCAAAAGAGGCCCAGTCAGGACAAGCCTGTTTTGCTCTTTCGGTTAAATCAACACGAGAGGAGGATCCTCCGATGAACGACGATATGCGTCGCCTTCTGGAAAATTTCAGCGACATCTTTCAGTCTCCGACTTCATTACCACCGGTCCGAGACATTGAGCAACACATCACACTCAAGGAAGGGTCCGACCCTATCAACGTCCGGCCTTATCGTTATGCTCATTTCCAGAAGGAAGAAATCGAACAACAAGTCAACGAGATGCTCAAATCGGGTTTGGTTCGGCCAAGTTCAAGCCTGTTTTCTTCTCCGGTACTGTTGGTCAAGAAGAAAGATGGTTCTTCGCGGTTTTGTACATATTACCGTGCCTTGAATACAGCCACCGTGAAGGATAGATTTCCGATTCTGATAGTCGAGGACATGGTCGATGAACTCCACAGTGCGACGGTGTTAACGAAGCTGGATTTGACTGCAGGTTATCACCAGGTTCGTGTACACCCACCGGACATTTCCAAGACAGCTTTTTGTACTCATAACGGGCACTACGAGTATTTGGTGATGCCGTTCGGGTTATGCAATGCTCCATCAACGTTTCAGGCGCTTATGAACTCGATTTTTCGAGCTCATCTCCGCAAATTCGTCTTGGTGTTTTTTGACGACATCCTCATGTATTGCAGAACGTGGGATGATCATCTCTGTCACATCCGTGAAGTCTTGGGGATATTGAGAGCACAAAAGCTATTCGTGAAGCTAAAAAAATGTGAGTTTGGGAAAGTTGAATTGGAATACTTGGGCCATATAATTTCAGGTGAAGGAGTTAAAGTGGATTAACACAAGATCACAACAATGATTGAATGGCCAGCACCATCAACAATCACTGAATTGCGAGGATTTTGGGTCTTACAGGCTAATATAGAAAGTTCGTTAAAGACTACGATATCATCGCAAGGCCGTTGACAAACCTACTAAAAAAGGGTAAATTCAAGTGGACTGCAATGGCATAAGACGCTTTCGAATCTCTGAAACATGCCATGACGACAACCCCGACTCTTTCTCTTCCTAATTTCTCGGCGCAATTTGTGATACAGACGGATGCATCAGGTGATGGAATTGGGGCAATCTTATCTCAACATGGAAAACCTATTGCCTTCATGAGCCGCTCCTTGGGGATCGCGAAACAATCCTGGTCAACGTATGCGAGAGAGATGCTGGCAATTGTTATAGCCATTCGCATTTGGCGACCCTATATTCTTGGTCGTAGATTCAAGATCCAGACTGATCATAGGAGTTTGCGTTATATCCTGGAGCAACGAATTCTCACTACGGAACAACAGAAGTGGGTAAGCAAACTCGCCGGTTATGATTATGAAATTGTTTACAAGCCTGGATCCGCCAATGTTGCTGCTGATGCACTTTCTAGAAGATCCGACAGTCCAAGTCTTGCTACCGTGTCTAGCTGTCAATCGACTTTGTGGGAAAAATTGCGGAATCTGCAGGATACTGACCCGTACATGCTTCGAATTGGGAAATTGGCTGAATCAACACCGGGACAACCTTATGCGAGACGTAATGGGCATCTCTGTTTCCACAACCGTGTGGTAATTCCTCCAAACTCCTCGCTTATTGGTTCTCTTTTACAAGAATATCACAACACACATGTAGGAGGCCACTCGGGTATTTTACGGACGTTCAAACAACTAGCTCAACAGTTTTACTGGCCCTCTATGCACAACACAGTCCGTCGATATGTGAATGATTGCGATGTTTGTCAACGCGCCAAATCTAAGAGTCTTTAACTAGCGGGGCTTCTTCAACCGCTTCCTATACCTCATCGAGTTTGGGAGGATATCTCTATGGACTTCATAGACGGGTTACCACGTTCCGATAATCACACCTCCATCATGGTGATTGTCGACAGGCTCACGAAATCGGCACATCTGATTCCGCTTACTCACCCTTACACGACTAAATCAGTGGCTACAAAATTCACCAATTTTGTTATGAGATTATACGGTATTCCCAAGTCAATTGTAAGTGACAAAGACCCGATTTTCATAAGTTCTTTCTGGAGGGATCTTTAGCGTCTATCAGGTACTAAGTTGCGGATGTCATCGGCATATCACCCTCAAACCGATGGACAAAACGAGGTTGTGAATCGTTGTATTGAACAATTCCTCAGGTGTTTCGTTCACAATCAGCCAAAACAGTGGAGCTATTTGATTCCTTGGGCAGAATTTTGGTATAATACGACGCATCACTCGTCCATCGGAATGACCCCTTTTAAAGCATTGTACGGACGTGATCCACCAACACTCGCCGGCTATGAACCAGGTACATCTGTCATCACTGAAGTTGATGAACAACTCATTGAAAGGGACGCACTGCTCTCAGATTTGAAGAGCCATCTGAACGCCGCAAACAACAAGATGAAACAGGTGGCCGATTCTATATGACGAGATGTCAGTTTTGTTGTTGGGGAATGGGTTTACTTGCGCTTGCAGTCATACCGACAACACACCATTTTCAAGCGGACATCTCAGAAACACTCAACAAGATATTTCGGTCCATTTCAGATTCTCGAGCGAGTGGGTCAAGTGGCTTATGGTTTGCAACTTCCGGAAGGTACCAAAGTCCACTCTGTTTTTCATGTTTCTCTTCTTAAGAGACGAATCAGAGATGGTACACCAACATCAGGCACACTTCCGCCTATGTGTACCAATGGGATGTTGCGTTTAGCGCCAAAGAAAGTTCTGAAACTTAGAGAAGTCACTCACGATGGTACAACGTTTACGGAAGCTTTGGTTTTGTGGAAAGGCTTAACACTCGACGATGCTACTTGGGAGGCTATGGAGCAGCTCAAACAAAGTTTTCCCAACCTTAAGCTTGAGGACAAGCTTCCTTTTAACGGGAGGAGTAATGATGGAGTTCAAGAACCGGTTCAACGGATCTCGAACCGGAAACACGTACCAAATCGAAAGTATGCAAATTGACTCAAGTTACGATTGGTTTGTTTTTTAAAGTTTTCTGCATTTTGTTTCAGCAAATAAGAAGAATTGGTCTTCCTTGTGTTTAAGAACCAACTTCTCACGTCTTCCACTTTCCTTGTTGTTAGGAGCTACGACTCCTCTATTTGCTTCATGTACTATTTAAGATAAATGAAAAGCCAAAAATAGGCAATCTTAATTGCCAAATCTCTTGTCTTCTTCTTCTCGATCTCTTCTTACTCTCTCCTTACTCTGTTCTTGTTTTGTTCTTGCGCTTGATTAAGATCACGCTAACATTTTGCAGTTTTTGGGACCTGTTTAATTTGCTGCTTAGAAGGACCTGTTTTGCAGCAGTATTAGGACCTGTTTTGCAGCAGTTTAAGGACATGTTTTCAGCCAGTATTAGGACCTGTTTTCAGGCAGTTTTAAGACGTGTATTTGGTCTGTTTTAGGACCTGTTTTCAGGCTGATTTCAACCATATAAATGTTGCAGGTTTTTAAAATCAGTCTCCTTTCCATTCAAACTAAAACCCAAACTATATATGCAAATTCAAACCAACATTTACATATAATCAGTCTAAAGCAGCATAAGGAACTTCTCCAGATTCATAGTCATAAAGAGCAAATCATAGTCATCTTTGTTTCGAATTTGCAGAGAAACTTTTGGCACTTTAGATTGCAGACATCAATGTGTTCTTCACAAAGACAAAGATTGCAGATATCTATTACAAAACTAAACATCCAAAAGAGAGGAAGAGAAGGAGAGATGTTGTGATTAGCTTTGTCTTAAAACTGGAAATCCATATCCCAAAATCGATACCCGTTAAACAGACTCTTCCTCACGGTTATGGTTCCACAGAGGGGAGGAGAAGGAGAGATGTTGTGATTGAGGAGACTGGTGATCGCTTCGAGGATTTCAAATCGGATCCCGGTGAATCCTTGGAAGATCGTGGCTGGAGAAGAGACTCAAAAAAAAAAAAAAAAAGAGGAGTAGGCTGCGAGAGGGATAAATGGCTCAAATGCCACGTTTTGGTAAAAAAACTGATCATATATGCCACCATTCTATTAATTCTTTGATTTTGTTTAAATTCAAAAATTGAGTCAATGCCTTGATTATCCTCGTACATCAATAATATTACTAACACAACCACAATTCTACCCACCCATCCCACCTAAACCCGATGATCCACCCAACCCACAATTATCCCCAAATAATTATCCTCATTTTTCCTCAGATTATCGTTTCTTTTTTATCTCTCTTTCACTTCTCTGAAAATTTGTACACGACGACGACGATGAACACGACAAAACCGGATTCAGCGTCAAGTCGAATTCCGACGGAATCATCGACACAACTCCTTTCTTCCTTCCGGCGTTTCGGGAACCATGAGCGTTGATGTAGACAATGGGATTCATCAATAAGGTCCTAGAGAGGCAGCGAGATTCCTTCGTCATGCTGGTAGCTGGAGGATGATGCGTGAGCCGTCGAATTGGGAGAAGCTGGAGATGGAATCAGAGTTTATAATTTTTGTATTGGGAGAAGATGGAGATGAAATTTGGTCGTTGTATATACATTTCAATGTGGAGCATATGTTTCTAGTTTAATGGGCTTTGCTTGGTTCAATCAGAATTCGAGGTTCGCATCTGGGTTCACACCGTTGCAGCCGAAACCGTTGGATTCGATCATGGATTTGGAAAGAGCCAAGACTAAATTGCTGGAGGAACTCACTTCGGCCTAAGACATTGTAATTTAACTATATGTGCTCTCAAAATCCCGTATTTGATGTGTTTTGTCTTTCAATTGCTGATGATTCATTTGTTAGTATCACTTGGGATGAGGTCATATTGAGATAACAATGAAAGCTCAGCTTTATCGATTGTTGGAGCAACGAACATCCGAGTGGTATTTATATCATTAGCCTTGTTCTTGTTCTGCCTTTTTGTGTGTGTATGTGTTCTTGAATTGACTTGATTTGATTTTCATCATGACTGAATTGTGAATCTCTGCATCTTGTGAGCTGTTCAGTGACCTAACACGAATTAATCATCATAACGTTTCCATTCTTTGTTTACGATTCTATTCTACAACCTAAGACTTTGATTTGGAGTTCTGATGTTTTTATTTATGTTTTCTTTCACGGTTATGTGTTGCAATCTGGGGGTTTAGTGAGTTGACATTCTAAGCTTTACTTCAATCTCTATGGATTCTTCTTTCAAACTGATGTTTGATTAATTTGTGTTCTTGGTAGAATTTCGGACAACTGGGACAACTAAGTAATACTTTGTTTGATTATTTGTGTTTTTTTGGTAGAATATTAGACAACTGGGACAACTAAATAATACTATGTTTGATTAATTTGTGTTCTTAGTAAAATTTTGGACAACTAGGACAACTAAATAATACTGTGTTTGATTAATTTGTGTGTTTGGTAGAATTTCGGACAACAGGGACAAGAAAAAAAGAAGGGAACAAGGGGCAAAAGGGCAAGAATAAACAAAAGATTTAGAGTTTATGGTTTTTGGAATTCGACCGTTATAACTTATTTTAGTATGTTTTTGTTCAATTTGGTTAACTAATTATATTGTGCAAGTTATTCAGTACAGCTGGATACAGCTAGTATAACTATATAAATTACAATTACAGTTAAAATAAATTAAAAACATGATTAATAATTTTAATTAGAGACCATACAATGTTGAAAAGACATTGTTCGAGTGTGGAATTGCTAGCCCATACAACGTTGAAAATATACTGGTTTGTTTTTGATTTTAGGTACTTTGAAGTAAAAATGGATTTAGGTACAACTTACTACAACTACGTATAACTGATACTAAGTACAACTTGGAACAACTGGTATAACGATATAAATTAAAATCAATTAAAAATTAATAAAAAGGGGACACGTGCGCCGTCAAATTAACATGTGCGCCGTTAATTTTGTACATAGTTGTCCCTGCATGTCTAGTTGTACTAAGTTCGTAATAGTTGTACTTTTGCGAATTTAGGGTTTTTGTAGTTAAACCGTGATATAAATTATTACGTTATAGTTGTCCACATGATTTTCGAGTTTTAATGGTCATTTAAGAGGTTTACATAGTACAAGTTCTGCAAAATCATATATTTTGTTTCTTTTCCATCATAAGATGGTTAACATTACCAATGTCTTCCTTATATTATAAGGTGTGTTTTATGTGAAACAAAAATATGAATAAGAAACGGAAGATTAATTCATGTTATCCATATTTCGCATTATGAGAACCTCCTAAATGACCATTAAAACTCGAAAATCATGTGGACAACTACAACGTAATAATTTATATCACGGTTCAACTACAAAATCCCTAAATTCGCAAAAGTACAACTATTAGGAACTTCGTACAACTGGACACGTAAGGACAACTATGTGTATAACACGTAGTGAACCTCCTTAATGATAATTAATACAGATATGTTCTTAGTTGTACCAAGTTGAACCAGGTAGTACAAATCCGATAAATTCAAATCCAGACAAATACAAGCACACAAATACAAATATGTTCTTAATTGTACCAAGTTGAACCAAGTAGTACAAATCAGATAAATCCAAATCCAGACAAATACAAGCACACAAATACATATATGTTCTTAGTTGTACCAAGTTGAACCAGGTAGTACAAATCCGAGAAATACAAATACACACAAATTAAGTTTGTTCATCATGCCTTTCGGGCTGCAACCACCTCTCCACGTCTATGCCAGGCACAAACTTATACATCCTCTTTCGGTGACGTTCTCCGGTGGATGGAAACCGCGCCTCTTGATTTCTTCCTTTTTTTGGTGTACTCCGGCGGTAAGGTGTTTTGTATACTTAGGGACAACTTTCTGTATATCACACTGATACTAAGTACAACTACGTACGACTGATACTAAGTACAACTTTGAAGTAAAAATGAATTTAGGTATAACTAATACTAAGTACAACTACGTACAACTGATACTAAGTACAACTTGGTACAACTGATATAACTATATAAATTAAAACTACAATTAAAATCAATTAAAAATTAATAAAAATGGGACACGTGCGCCGACAAAAAAGGACATGTGCGCAGTCAAATTAACACGTGTGTCGTTAATTTTGCACATAGTTGTCCATACGTGTCCAGTTGTACGAAGTTCATAATAGTTGTACTTTCACGATTTTAGGGTTTTTGCAGTTGTCCTGTGATATAAATTATTATGTTCTAGTTGTTCACGTGATTTTGGAGTTTTAATGGTCATTAAGAAGGTTTTCATAGTACAAGTTGTGCAAAATCATAGTATAAGTTTGCAAAAAAAATACTCAATTAGCCATTACTCAAGTTGTCTCAGTTGTACCATTTGTATCAGTTGTCCTATATCTTTTAGTTGTACCAGTTGTCCTATATCTGCAATTTCCAACATCTCTTTCCTTTGTCTGTCAAACAAATCGCACAGAGCTTCTCCGGAATCAGAATCATTAGGATTTAGCAACACTGATCTCTGGTAACACTTAGCAGCTCGATTGAGATCATGGGTCACACGCGAGTAGTAATGCCCTAGATACTTGAACGCCGCCGCATTATTCGGGTTTAACTTCGCCGATGTGAGGAAGAAGTGAGTTTCACCAATGGCGAAGGAGAGAGGAGAAGAAACCGATTGCAAGAAGGACGACGCCGGAGGCGACGGCCGGCGAGATTGGCGGAGCTGAGCGGCGGGTTGCGTTATAAGTCGGCGTTCCTCTTTTTTCAATTTTTGTTTTTCTCATTTTTTTATTTTTCTATATTTTCTTTTAAAAAAATCAAATATATGAACACATTCATTAAGGTTAAATTAGGTATTCAATATCGAGAGTGGCATGCTGATTAATTAGTGGCATGGCTGATGACTCGTCCCTCTGCGAGAGATTAGAAAAATTAGGGATTTGGGAAAATGATTTGTGTTTTTTTTTTTTTGATGGAAATGATGTCGTCGATTTGGCAAAATCGTGTAAGTTCATAATTTAAATGATCGTTTTCCTATTAAAAAGAGCTCATATTTTTTATTTTTTGTCTAAGGCCTATTAAAAAGTAGAGAAGTAGAGACGGCACTGTTCGCATGATTTCAATCTTTTAGGTGTATAATCGAAGACAACGATACAAAAATTTCTTTCTTACGACCCTAAGCTTCGAAGAATCAAGAAAGAACAGATAAGAGAGATAAAGATAAGCGAACCAACTATTAAAATCAAGCGAGCATTCAACCAATGCCGGTGCAAAGAAATCATTGGGAGATCAATCCGTGACTTCTCCATTTGGAAAAACAAAACCGCTTTCACGTGTTCTCTTCCGAAGATCCAATGTACAGTATGTACTATTTTGATAACTTTCAAGAAGTTATGCAAGACAATCAAGATGAAAAGAGTGCTCATAGTCACTTTGAAGTACAAGATTTTATCTTTAATGTTGAGAGACGAGACTGATATATATATGATCAAAATCCTTCTCACTAGGATCCATTCAAACATGAGATGCTTGCAAGAACACATTCATCGGCAAGTTCTTCACTCCATGAATAAATGCCTTTTTGTGGAAGAATATCTAAAGCTATAACAAGGAGGAAATGAGTCGTTATATTAAGCTTTAAAGAGTTTGAAAGACGATATTCGTTCTTTCACTCACTTATTGCTTTACACAAGAAGTCATCTTAATCATTATCTATCGTGAGATTGAGAACAAGTTTCCAATGGCACTAGAGTTGGTTAGTGAGGGGGATTTTATGAACAAAAAAAAATCTGAGGAAGGGGTGCACTAAGCAGAGCCGGCCTGAGTTTAAGAAAGACCTTTTGAAAAAAACCTTTTATAATTTTACTAATATACTAAAGATTTTTTTTGTAATTTAAGGGCCAAATTTTTTTATAAAAAAAAAGGCGGCAAACATAGGCTTGCTTGCTCTGCTTGGGCTCGGACCGGCTCTGACACTAAGTGGATACGCTTGCTTTAAAACGTGTTTGACTCAAAAGCATAACATTTCCCGTAAAATCTCGTCCCAAATTTCTGTTTTCCCACCAAGAATTTTCGGTTTCATTAAGGCATACAAAGTATATTTAAAGATACATATATAAATGTTGAGTAGGCTTAATTCTTCACCCATATTATATACAGATTCTTCACCCATATTAAAACGTGTTTGACTCGAAAGCATAACATTTCCCGTAAAATCTCGTCCCAAATTTCTGTTTTCCCACCAAGAATTTTCGGTTTCATTAAGGCATACAAAGTATATTTAAAGATACATATATAAATGTTGAGTAGGCTTAATTCTTCACCCATATTATATACAGAGCCCTATCAAGAAGATTTAAAATACAAAACGGACAAGAAAAATTATGAGATTATATTTATTTTCAAACTCTTGATTCCATAAAAACAGCCATGAATTTGCTTAATTTTTGTACTCTGGCTTGTTAAATAAAACTTTCGACTGTGGATAACAAATGTGTGCGCTTGAAGGTAACTCGTAAACTAAATTATTTTATGCCTGAAGATAACCCTTGTGTTCTAAGTATGCAACGACTGTTTCAGCCATTTCGATCGGAGAAGTTCCAGTTCCTTCGTGTCCTAGAGCAATCTTCACACGACAGAACACAAGAACACACGTAAGACAAGAGAATGACACGAAAAGCTCAGGATCTAGATCAAGAACAAAAGTGATGTTCTGTTCTTGCGGCATCCCATTCTCTTTACAACAAAAGGAACAAAATGTCAATAACATTTACCTCGCAATTCAATGGTGGCTCGTAAGGGTCATCAATCCCGGTAAAACCTGATGAAACATTTCAAACGATAATATCATTTGGGGATCTCATAGAGATAAAACCAGGCTACAAAAATACCAACTGCACTTCAAGAGATACCTTTGATCTTTCCTGCACGAGCAAGCTTGTACAGACCCTTTGGATCCCTAGCCTCACAAACTTCAAGCGGTACATCCATGAACACCTATTTGATCAAAACCAATTCTACTCAAACCTTGAAAATACCACATAGAGGCTACAAAATCCACCCTTGTTCTCAAATTACCTCAACAAAATCTCCTTCGGGGAGCAAAGTTCGACAAGCGTCCCTGTCTCTTCTGTAAGGAGATATTAAGCTTGCAATGCAGATGATTCCAGTATCTGCAAAAAGCTTGGCAACCTCTCCTAAACAAAGCAAATAACAACAGTATGTCAAAATACCATGCAAAAAAACAATAGGAAACATTGGTTGTTTAGTTATGCTCACCGACTCTACGAATGTTCTCTGCACGATCCTCCGCTTTAAAGCTGAGATCACGGTTTAAGCCATGCCTTACATTATCTCCATCAAGAATATAACAAAGCTTTCCCTTTTGGTACAACTTCTGATTCAAAGCACAAGCCAAAGTGCTCTTCCCTACAATACCATAATGTTTAGATTTCACATAGAACCAAAACTAGATGTTTCGAATAGATTGAATTGCTACACAAACCTGAACCACTAAGACCGGTGACCCAAATCACACATCCTTTCTGATCAAGCAATCTCTGTCTATCAACTTTCTCAACAGGACACTCATGCCACTTTATGTTCGTCGAGTTTCCGACCGTAGACAATGGACCTTGTTTTTGTCCTAATGCTATAAGAAAGAACAAGAAATTAAAATCAAATTTCCCCAAATTTGTTAAATTTTATGATGTGTAAAGAACAAATGAAGGAGAAACCAAAAATTGAATTACTCAGACCATTTTTTACCCCAAATTCTTAACAAATCAAAAGCTAAAATCATTCAAAGATTGTCCTAATGTAGACAATGGACCTTGTTTTTGTCTTAATGCAAAAGAAAGTAAAATCAATTTTCCCCAAATTTGTGCCCAAGAATGTAAAATGAAGGGGAAACCAAAAATTGAATTACTCTTGCCCCAAATTCTTAACAAATCAAAAGCTAAAATCATTCAAAGATTGTCCTAATGTAGACAGACAATGGACCTTGTTTTTGTCCTAATCCGAAAGAAATACAAGAAAGTAAAATCCTTTTTCCCCAAAATTTGTGACCCAGTTGAGAAATTGATGATATATGTAAAGATTAAATGAAAGAGAAACCAAAAATTGAATTACCCAAAAAATCAAAGCTAAAATCAGCGAGATAATCGGAATTTTTTTTTTCTGGGGCTCAAATCAAAATCTATGAAACTCGAAAGAAAAAAAAAAAAAAAAAAANAAAAAAAAAAAAAAAAAAAAAAAAAAAAAAAAAAAAAAAAGAGAGAAAACGAAATCTTATATACCTGTGTGACCATTAATCGATTTCAGCTCAGGAATAGATCCATTTTTGTTATGACTCATCGTTTGAGATCCTTCCATGGAAACACAAGCACGAAGAACACCAACAGATCTCGAATTGCTATCGAAAATCCCTTTGGGAGATGATGCAATCGAAAGCCCTAGCATCGATTTAGCTCCGGCGGCGATCATATTGAAATCGGAAATTCAGAAGCGAAATCGGAGAAGAAGCGGTAAAAAAATTAGAATTTTTTTTTTTTTTGGGTGAATGTTGGAAATTTAATTAAGGATTGAAGAAAATGTGACCGTTAAAAAGAGCGATTATTGGGTAGGTGAACTGGTGAAATGAAAATGTTGTTGGCCACGTTTTTTTGCAATCATCTATTTTATTGATGATTATAAAAAACGTTACCGTTTTGTATCATGTATCCATTGTTAAACAAATGTACTTAACATGGATTTGCATCTAGATTCCTAAAAGCAGAATTAGAAAAGTGTGGTATGTATCGGAGAGAGAAAACACACAACCACTAAATTTGAAGGTTGTGTATGTAATTTAGTCCCATCAAGATGGAATTGATGTTTTGGTGTATATATTTGAGAAATGGCATTGTTTCATAGTCATTTGAGCAGTTTTTTTATGACTTTACACAATGACCCAGTCAAGGTCAAGCCATCTATAGTAGAAGACTATAGTGTCGAGCTAAACCACTTAAGTTTTTATTTTTGTGTATAGATTAGAGAAATGGCATTGGTTCAATAGTCACTGCTAAACCTTAGATGTTTTTGTTTCTCTAATACGTGCGTGATTCTACTATAGATGGCAATCACATGCAATAATATTGTTTTACGTTGCATTTTTTTTTTTTTTGGCAACTAACCGATTCATTTACTTAAATTGAAATTGCTGAAACAGCATACAATGCATTTTTTGCTAAGGAATCGGCTACAATATTAGATACTCTTGTGATAAACTTGAAAGAAATAAAATCAAATCAAATCTTCTGGGGAGGATTGTGATGTCCTCGAAGATACCATGATGTTCGGATACACATGAGTCTGAATTAATGGTTCTAATCATTTGTAAAGAGTCAGATTCTACCAAAATTGTCCTTATATCTTCAAAGGCTATTTGAGAAAGAGCTGCTCGGATCGCCATTCCTTCTGCCACCAAAGGCGAGTTGACGAAGTCAGAGACATGGGAGAAGCTACGGAGAGATTTTAGTTTATGATTCAAAAGGGGCCAGCCTAGACCCGCATTCTTCTGATCCTCTCTCCATGCCTCATCTGTTTGGCATTTAAACTCTGTAAAGGTTTATGCAATGGGTGTGGACACCAAAGGCAAAGAAGCCTTGGATTTACTCATTGACACTCTTGCCATTATTTGGCTTCACAAATAGCCTTATTCACCACCTCTAACACCGAGAATTTCTTGTCACTAAATATCAAGTTATTCCTAGCTATCCAGAGGTTCCAACAGAGCTAAGGTGCTAGAGTTCCTCTTACTAATCCAGAGGAAGGTAAACATTTTGCATTTTTGACTTCTTTCCACATTTCCTCAAAGCTGGGATGTTGCCTAGGCCATATTCCAAAAGAGAACAGCCAACTCCCAGGCTTGCACCGCAAAGTCACAATGGAAAAGAAGGTTAACTATGGACTATGATTCTCCACAGCGAGGGCAAGGTAAACTAAGCTCTTGAATCCTCTCGGCCCGTCTTTCTCCCACAGGGAGAGCTCCACTTACAGCATGCCAGAGTAAAGTCTTGATCTTGGGAGCCGTGGGAATCGACCATACATCAGAATCCTAGTTCATGGAGCTTTTAATTTGTTGTTGGTTTAGGTCTTCTTGTGCTGCAAAGTAACCAGACCTTGTAGTATACACACCATATTTGTCTTTTCACCAAATCCTTTTATCCTCTGCAACATATTGACTTGGCTTAATGGCCATCATGTCAGATTCAAAATGGGGAAAGAGTTGCTAGATTTCGATTTGTCCCAGTCCTTGTTTGTCTCATCGAAACGATTAGCTACCGTTAGGTCCGTATCACCAAACATACTAGGACCAAAAGAGCCGTTTGTGACAAAGTTGATAACCAATTTTCACTCCAAACATTAACTGATTTCCCATTTCCTAGTGCCCATCCCATATTCTTTCCGAGGTTTCTTCCAATTAGGATGCTTCTCCAGCCATGTGAAGCAGATATCGGGCAAACACAATGCATAAAATCTAACTTAGGACAATACTTACCAAATAGAACTCTGGTCAGGAGCCTATTTGGATGGTTCAATATTCTCCAACTTAGTTTCGCAAGCAGAGCGTCATTAAAACATGGAATGTCACGGAAGCCCAGACCGTCGTTTTTCTTATGCTGAGCAAGCTTTTCCCAGGAGACCCATCACATCTTCCTTTTATCCATCTTTGCATCCCACCAGAAGCGTGTAAGAGAATATTGGATCCTCTTACAAATGGAACCGGGAAGCTTATAGCAAGTCATGGCATATGAAGGCATCAAGGCAAGCACACTCTTCAACATAACCATCTTCTCAGCCCTAGACATGAATCTTGACGACCAACCAATGGCCTTCTGACAAATCTTATCAACTATGCTCGTGAAGAGATCTTTTATTCCGGCGTCCAAAATGTTCAGGTAAACTTAGATACTTCCCGACCCCTCCTTCTTAGTTGATTTGTAAATTTTTTTTTAACCCTTTATCTTATGTCAGGTGGCGTCTTCCTCTTATGAATGATTTATCCAGGTTTATTGATTATCATGAAGGTTCTCCATACTTCTTGAGTATACTGAGTAATGCAACAGTGTTTTCCACACTTGTGTTGTAGAAAAACATCGTATCATCCACAAAGAGCAGATGATTAATTCTTGGACTTCCTCTTGCAACTCTCAAACTTTTTAAGCTGATTTCCTCTTGCGCATTAGAACACATGCCTGACAAGACTTCACTGCACAATATAAAAATATACAAAGAAAGTGGATCCCCTTGCCTAATGCCTCTTGTCGGTTTAACAAAACCTTTTGGTCCCTTATTTATTAGGAAGGAATAGGTTACAGTGCTCACACTTTGCATTATCCAGTCAATCCATCGATGGTGAAACCCAAACCGAGTAAAGACTAACTTGATAAAGTCCCACTCAAGTCGATCATAAGCCTTGCTCATGTCGGTTTTGACAACCATTGAGCAAAACTTCTTTGCATCAGAGTTTTTGAGGTCGTGTAGAACTTCGTGAGTAATAAGAACATTATCAGCTATCGCTCTACCAGGGAAACGCCAACTGATTCTCCGACACCAGTTCACCTAGAAAACCGGTTGCAATCTTCTTGTCAACAACTTATATATGATTTTGAAATACACATTGCGGAGCGATCGGTATGTAGTCTGCTACTTTCCTCGGCCCTTGTCCCTTGGGAATCAGCCAAAAAAAATATGAAAGTTTCATTACTTGATCGAGGGAGAGCACCGGTAGAGAAAAACTTCTGAATTTTATTCACAATTTCAGGACCCATGGAGTTCTAGTTGGAGTGGAAAAAGTTGCAAAGAACCCATCAGGTCCTGACGCCTTGTCAGCATGGATGGAGAAGACAGCAAGTCTTATTTCCTCAATCGTCGGCTCGGCGATCAAACTGAGATTTGTGGCTTCCGAATTTTTGTTTTAATAGCTTCCTCCACAATTTGATTCATGTTACCTTCCTCTATTGTAAACCGCTTTTGGAAATAAGAAACCACTACCTCCACAATCTGATTCTCTTCAAATTTAGGGACTTTTTCATCAGTTTCAATAACTGAGAAGCTATTGAGGGCTTTCCTACCCTTTGCGATGGCATGGAAATAACTCGTATTCCGATCACCTAGACTCAGCCACATATTCCGGCTTCGCTGCTTCCAGAAGTCTTCTTCGACTTGATAGGCTTTATTAAGATCGTCGTTCAATTGGCGATGAGAGCACCGCCGTTGACTAGATTCACCATTGCCTCTTCAAGTTTCTACTTCCCTTCGACGATTTGCTTTTTGGCTATTGTTGTGGTGGGCCTTATTCCAGTCCAGAAGAGCCCATATGCACTTTGTTATTCGGTGGGCCACTGGAAAATATGGACCTTGAGCCCAAGTAACTTTGATCAGCTCTTTCACCTCCACATTGTCCCGAAATCTTCGATCATATAGAAAAATTCCTTTTTTTCTTCTTCCTCGAGATGTCAAAGTGCGATATGATCGGTCGGTGGTCTGAGCCCTTAAATTTGAGATATTCATATCTTGCCGCCGGAAACATCTCCGCCTAGTCAATGTTAGCTAATGCTCGGTCCAGACGACAGCGTACAAGGTGCTCGTGTCTAGTTCCTCTCCAAGACAAATAATATCCCGAGTATTGTAGGTCATAAAGATCCCCTTCTGATAAAAAGGATCTCAAATCTATGAACGTACCTTATGCTCTTGCAGGTCCTCCAACCTTTTCTGAATTATCAATGATATCATTGAAGTCTCAGGTGAGGAACCATGAAGCCTCTCTAGCTATTGCTAATTGAGTAAGGCGATCCCATATTTCTTTTCTCTAAAGTTTATCCAGATCTCTGTAGACCAAGGTAATGAAAATAAGCTTTCCTTCATGTTGTAACTTTGTATCAATGTAGTTATCACACGATGATATTATTTCAAGATCAATTTCATGTTTTCAGAAGAGTGCTAAACCCCCTCCTCCTCTGTCGTGTGTGGGAACCAGATGGTGGTGGTCGTAATTCATCCATTAAATATTCCGGAGAAGAAATTCTTCAGCATTTTCTTGGATCTTCAGGAATAGATCATGCATGATTGCTTGGATCCGTTGAACTTTCAAGGGGTTCCCCAGCCCTTGGCAAGTCCATCTTGCAATCTTTAAGGAAGAGGATCTGATGGAATGTGAAAATTCATCATCTTCTTCTTTATCTTTGGAACAATATTGCTTGATGGAGGTCTAGCTCCCTGAGTGGACACCTTATTCCGAGGATTTACAAAGCTCGGACCTCCTGCTTCAGTTGTACCAGTTCTCTCCTCAGCCCAATGATAAGTAAGATTTTCCATACTAGGAATTAATCCTTAAGTATGCTCATGTCATTGCAATACTTTAGGTGTCAATCCAATTGGGGTTGAGTTCAATACAACAAGAATACAAGAATCTCTCTAATTTAAGCTAAACAAGTGAAATTGGTTTTTCTATTATCCTAAATGAAACTTAATAGCAAGTAAATAAATAAGCGAACAAACTAAGCAATTAACTAAACGAGATTAAGATGATAATAAAAAGGGAACCCTTGAGTGAGGTTATTGATTGGGGGATCTAATAGCTAATATATGATGCCCAAGCAATTAAACAAATGATAATCCTTAAGTCTAGATCATTAATTAAGATTAATCCACTCTCATGGCACTAATATCTTTGCTAATCACTTAATCAAGAACAAAATCTCATTTGTGAAAAAGTAATTACCAAGCATTAATAACAAGATCAATAAACCAAAATGCTCTTTAAACATCTACTCTCATAGGTTAAACAAGCAAATCCTCTATTTAGCTCTTTGTGAAATTTCATCAAATACCTTGTGGGTGTGAAATCTCCTAAGGTGGAAATCAACTTTCTCAAGCTAATCAAGCATTATGAACACTAAATAGAGAAGGAAAACAAGAATCTATAACCTAGACATGATTAACCATAGAATCCCCCTAATCTACCACACCGATGAGTTCTCAAAAAGACTACTCACTAATCATGAAGAACACACCAAATCTCATGAAAGAGGTGTTGTTAATCATGATTAGAGATTAAATAGAAGATAGTTTAAGAAAACAAGATGAGATATTGCATTAAACTTCAAAATCTTTTACAAATCTCCAAAAACTCAAAAAGGAAAGGTTTTTCAAAAGGGAAGAAAAGTTGCTCTACAAATTAGGTCTAGGGCCTTTATATAGGGGAGACCCACGACCTGGATTTAGAGAGCTCTACAACTACCAATGGTTGGTTGGTGTTGGTAGGTAGGTATTGCTCCTTGTTCATACCGGTCGGTGAAACCGACCAAAGGTTGGTCGGTGTTGCTTAGGTTGATGCTGAACATCGGGCATGAGTTGGTCGGTGTGGGATGAGTTTGTGGTCGGTGCTGCTCTTTGTCTTGAAACGACCAAATGGTACCGACCAATGACTGGTCGGTGTTGAGCTATGGTTTCTTGGGCAAACCTCGTCAACAGGCCAGACGGACATGTACTTGCTAAATCTACTGTATCTCTTGAACCACTACACAGAATCAATTAAATCCACCTCTAAACGAAAGGTAACTCAATTTTCTACGATTATAATGAAGACTTTCAAAGCTGAATCCGAATGAAAACCCTTCGTCCGGCCAGATCTTTCAGACACTTTGGGTGGCTTCGGCTGGTTTGGGCGAGAACGGATTTGGATCGACCGATCCAGCATTAGATCGATCGATCTGAAGTGTCCTGCCTTAGACTTTGCTCCAAATGACCCCTTCTTGGTCCTTGATCTTCTACTAAACTTCATTAAGCTTCTCCAACTCCAAATGGTACCTAAAAGACTCTAAAATGCAACAAAACATGCAAGAGCTAATCTAAAACTCACTAGACCCTAAATATGGTTGCAAAACCAAAGAAAACTATGTAAATTCAAGTGAATGTCATGGAAAACTATCTAAAATGCATGCTAAAATGAGATAAAATATAAGAATATCAACTCCCCCAAACTTATTCATTTGCTTGTCCTCAAGCAAACAAACAAGAACAAGATGAGAGTGAGGTTTTGAAATGGGAGCTCAAATCCACAAGCATCATTAAAAGAATTCAAAGCTCAATATCCAAGTTGCTAGTTCTAGGATGCAATCAAACATGTCTACTCAAAAAGAGCTAGCCATATCCATCCCTACATGAACCAAGCCCAAGCCTCAACGTAACACAAGCATTCCTAATTCCAACCCTTTGACATTGATTAAATGTTTCTAGTGAATCATGTTCATGCAAGACAAGTGAATTCATTTGGCTACGGGTATAGGTTTTGAGATGCAGATGATCTCAAACAACATATGGTTACTCCAATGCAAGGGATCTCTCTATGAATGAGCAAGCTTTAGCAAAATGCTAAGAGTAAAAGGCAACTGATGCATACAAGGATAAATCTACATCTACCAATTGCCTCAATTGTCTTTAACTCCTAATCCTAAACCCATCAAGCTTTTCTCTTAGACTACCCTTTTTCTTTCAAGCATTTGGCTTTCACGTCCAACACTTTTCCTTTTCGTTCCTTCTTCTTCTCACTTGGGGAGTTGTCTTTCTTCATGCTTGACTCATGGTATGGTGTTTTCACTTCATTTCCTTTAGCTCTTCTAGTTTACTTGTCTTGCCTCCTTCCTCATCACTTTGATGCTTTAGCCATCTTTTTGGCTTCTTTTCTTTTCTTTGAAACACCTGGAGGCTAATCTTAATGCTTAGAGCTATTTCACAACTTTTCTACCAACCATATAAACTTGACATTCTCCCCATCTTTACCTTTTCATTCCTTTGGTCTCACTTCTCATCTCCACCACATTCTCATCGATTATGCATTTTCATTCGCACCCAACCCCAAAACTTCCCATCCTAGCTAGCCTAACCTAGTCTAGCTCTTGATGTTGAGCTATATCTACATGCAAACCTATCATTGTCGCCCTAAACTCAACACTTTTTGCCAAGCTTGCTCGAAAAATTAAGCCTTACATTCACACACTAAAGATTAGAGGCTTGAAAGGAGGGTAAGTTAAGGGTATGATTAACTGTTCCAATGGTTGGAATCGGCTATTTGAGCTAACAAGAGAGTGGTGAAGTGGATAAGAAAGCCCAAATATATATATGGTATCCATGAATTCACTATGAAATGCATAAACATGATAATTAAAGTGTCAAAATTAAGGTTCTCACTTAAGTAGGGTTGGTTTCATTCACAACTTGCTTCAGCTAAGACAAGAGCAATGAAACACAAGATCCAAATAGGGTTCATCCTTGATTTCAAACTCACTTAAAAGCATCAAACAACTAACAACTAGGGCATTGAACCAAACTCTTAAAATAATACTCTACAAGGAAATTATAACATTGCTCCCAATGCAATATACAATGCAACATATATGCAAACTAGACTCAATCTTACACATGAGAATGCAACTATATGTTCTCTTTTTGTGTTTCAAAATTTTTAAATTTTTAGTGTTTTTCTATGCCATAAGTGAACGCATGATATGCATGAGACTCAAGAGATGTAAAATTGAAAATAAGACACAAAACACAATGGTAGATACCGGTCCCTTCCCCAAACTTAAATCACACCGTCCTGGTGTGAAATAAATTCAAGGAAGAGACCAAAAACAAAGATAAAATGCAAAGATATGAAAGAAAAGAGCTACTTACAATGGGATGGAGAGAATGCTTGGTGGAGGCGGACCCATGAGGAGAGGCACTTGACCTCCTATATTGGCGAGAGGGTTGGACCGATCGATCCAAGGGTGGAAAGCTTTCCAACATCAAACAGCATTGTTGCTTTGCCATGACCTTGCTACCATCAAGAACCTTGCAATCACTTAACAAAAAAATTAAAAAGCACTTAAAAAGATAGAAAATATTTACAAAGATATACATGGGAATGTTTCCTAAGTGCGCTTTGTTCAACGTCACTAAGCTCGACGTTTGTTACCCTTTTAGGCGGGCGTGAGAGGAGTGGTGGAACTCCTTGGTTGGTCCGTGAGCTCGAGAGGAAGGACCTTGCTCATGAACTCTTGAATACCCGGTGGACCTTTTTTTTTGAGCTCATGTGTGATGAGCGCTCTAACCATGGCAAAGGGCTTGGACCGTCCCTTACACTTGATCTTGTACTAAATCACTCCATCTTCATGTTTCCAAAGTGTGAGTGTCATGGTGGAAGGCTGGTCTAGCATGGTCTTATCCCCATCAAGCTTGCTTGGTTCGTTCTTAGCAAAGGTAAAAGGGTGATGCTTGTCTTGTGTCTTCTTTTTGGCTTTAGTGCCTTCACCCTATTCTTGCTTCTTGTTATTTTCATTCTCTTTCCTCATTGTGGTAAAGTAAAGAGATTCCAAGCAAGCTTTATCAATTCCCAAAGCTTCTTTACCATTACCATAACCCAAACTCTTTTTCTCATGAGACTCTTCTTTCTTTTCATAAGTCTTTGGGGGTGGAGCTTCATCAACTATCTCACAACTACCCACATACTTCACTTCCTCAGCACGAAACTCATCATCCTCAATAGTAATTGTTCTGCAAAGCTTGGTGGAAGAAACCTTCATTGGGTAGTAAACTTTGTCATTCACATTTATGAGCACCACCTTTTGGTTTTTAAAGTCCATGCTTGCACCGGTGGTATTGAGGAATGGAGTTCCAAGGAGGAGTGGGAGCTTGTTGGCCTTCTTCATCTTCATAACAACGAAATCCGTTGGAACTAGATAATCTTCAACAAGACCAAGTGGTTTCCGTGAAGAAGCATCTCCAAAAGTGATGGGTGATGGGGCTTCTTATCCCTAGACTCTTAACCATCTCAAGGGACATAACGTTTACACTTGAACCGGAGTCACACAAAGCATCCTCAATCTCCAAATCTCCAAGAGAGCAAGATATGGAGAATTTACCGGGGTTCCCAAGCTTGGGAATAGACTTAGGCGCAACCCTTGTAAATCTTTGTGAATCAATGCAAGAAACACTACCCTTGTTAACCTTGAGCGCCTTCTAAACTTCCACTCTTGTAGCAACCATTGACCCTTCAACTATGCTTTTACCCTTGTCTTCAACCAAAATCATGTCATCATCATTCCCAAAGGTCACCCCCCCCCCCACCTTGTTCCTCAATGTCCTCATTGAGCTTTGAGGGAACATCTCTAGGGGGAAGTTCTTCGACTTGTGAACCATAGAGTAGAAGCTCAATTTCTCCAATAGCGGCTTCATTCTCATCATTGGGATGTGATTCATGTGAGAATATAGCGTAGTAATACTCCTTTTGGCTCTCATTGATTTTTCCTTTGAGCTTCTCTATGGATTTATTAGAGAGGGAGCTTCCTTGAGTACCTTGATTCTCCAAATGTTTGAGCTTATAAGCCATGGTTTCAAGCCTTGTGTTGAGCTTATTGTAGGAGCAATCTATCCTTGTTTTAGTCTCGGCTTGACCCTTGACTATTTGTTGAAACATCCCATTAAGGTCAACCTTGAGGATCAAAACCTTGTGGAAAACTTTGTTGAGGTATAAAAGGGTCCTTGTTTTGATAGCCTCCTTGGTTCCCTTGAAATTGGTTTCGAGGAACAAACCCTTGTTGTTGAGCTCCTTGAGCTTGGGGTTCTTGGTTGTAAGCTTGGTTTTGAGGGTTTTGGAAGTTGGGGTTGAAGCCTTTGTTGTAACCGCCTTGTCCTCCCACAAAGTGAACTTCCTCTTGGTATTCTACACAATCTCCCACATAGTTCACTTGCCTTTGTGTGGCTTCCAAGACCTTGTCCAATTTCTCATTAAGGGCTTTCATTTCCTTTCTCGTTCGATCCTCATACTCCCCATTTCCCCTCAAAACTCGATCTTAGTCCTCGCCATAATTCTCATTGCTTTGGGCAAGATTCTCAACAAGTTCCATAGCTCCATCTACTTCTTTGGCTAGGAAATTCCCATTAGAAGCTGTGTCAAGGAGCATCCGTATCTTAGGCAAGACACCACGGTAAAAAGTACTCAAAAGAGATGCGTCCGAGAACCCGTGGTGTGTGCATTGCATTGTGTACCTTCTAAACCGTTACCATGCTTCACTAAAGCTTTCATTCGCCTTTTGAGTGAAGCTAGATATCTCGTTCCTCAACTTGACCGTCCTAGAAGGAGAGAAGAATTTTGCTAGGAATGCCTTCTTGCATTGGTCCAATGAAGTGATGAACCCTTGGGGAAGATTCTTTTCCCATTGTCGCGCTTTGTTCCCAAGAGAGAATGGGAACAACCGTAACTTGAAGCCATCCTCGGAGACTCCATTCATCTTGGTCAACCCGCATATTTGGTCAAATTGATCCAAGTGGTCAAGGGGATCTTCCACCGCCAAGCCATGGAACTTGTTACCTTGTACCATGTTAATGAGACTCATCTTGACTTCAAAATTGTTGTTTTCCACCGATGGTGGTTGTATGCCTTGGCGGTTCACATGAGCATTGGCCGCATCACCCGCTCCAACTAAGATTGGTGCTCTTTGAGGGTGGTTTGGTGCTCTTGCACCTTGATCTCGATTCACTTGGCCGGCCTTTTATTGTTGCCCATGTCCACTGTGAGCTTGTTGTTGCCCATTAGCATCGTCCCCATTTTTTCCAACTGGAGGATCTTGCACATTCTCCATACCCAACCTTGCAATGTGTTGAGCTCGTTCTCTTTCTCTACTTTCTCTAATCCCACGTTCCAATAGGTGAATGTCGTCTATTGGCTCAACGAGATTTTCTCCGCCTCTAGACCTTGTGTTGATGCACCTATAGAGATAAGAGAAAACTAGATAGAGAGATTAGTAAACAAAGAAAATAAAAGCTTAATCTCAAAAAGAATCTAAATTATATTGATTAAACTAGAACCCCAAATTGCAACATCGCCAATTGATAAGTAAGATTTTTTCTACGAGGAATCAATCCTTAAATATGCTCATGTCATTGCAATATTTTAGGTGTCAATCCAATCGGGGTTGAGTTCAATACAACAAGAATACAAAAAACTCTCTAATTTAAGCTAAACGAGTGAAATTGGTTTTTCTATTATCCTAAATGAAACTTAATAGCAAGCAAATAAATAACCAAACAAGATAAGCAATTAACTAAATGAGATTAAGATGATAATAAAAAGGGAACCATTAGGTGAGGTTATTGATAAGGGGATCTAATAGCTAATCTATGATGTCCAAGCAATTAAACAAATGATAATCCTTAAGTCTAGATCATTAATTAATTAAGACCGATCCACTCTCATGACACTAATCTCTTTGCTAATCACTTAATCAATAACAAACTCTCATTTGTAAAAAAGTAATTACCAAGCATTAATAACAAGATCAATCTACTATCATAGGTTAAACAAGCAAATCATCTATTTAGCTATTTGGGGAATTTCATCAAACACCTTGTAGGTGTGAAATTCCCTAAGGTCTAAATCAACTTTCTCAAGCTAATCAAGCATTATGAACACTAAATAGAGAAGGAAAACAATAATCTATAACCTAGACATTAAAGATTAACCATATAATCCCCCTAATCTACCACACCCATGAGTTCTCAAAAAGACTACTCACTAATCATGAAGAAGACACTAAATCTCATGAAAGAGGTGTTTTTAATCATGATTAGAGATAAAATAGAAGATTGATTAAGAAAACAAGATGAGATATTGAATTAAACTTCAAAGAATCTCTTACAAATCTCCAAAAACTCAAAAAGGAAAGGTTTTTCAAAAGGGAAGAAAAGTTGCTCTACAAATTAGGTCCAGGGCCTTTATATAGGGGAGACCCACGACCTGGATTTAGAGAGCTCTACAACTACCAATGGTTGGTTGGTGTTGGTAGGTAGGTATTGCTCCTTGTTCATACCGGTCGGTGAAACCGACCAAAGGTTTAGAGAGCTCTACACCGACCATTGGTTGGTCGGTGTTGCTCCTTGTTCATACCGGTCGGTGCTGCTCTCTGTCTTGATACCAACCAAATGGTACCGACCAATGAGTCGGTGTTGAGCTCTGGTTTCGTGGGCAAACCTCGTCAGCAGGCCAGACGGACATGTACTTGCTAAACTTGCCGTCTCTCTTGAACCGCTACACAGAATCAATTGAAACTACCTTCAAACGAAAGGTAACTCAACTGTCTACGACTGTCATGAAGACCTTTGAAGCTAAATCCTAATGAAAACCCTTCGTCTGGTCAGATCTTTCAGACAATTTGGGTGGCTTTGGCTGGTTTGGGCGAGAACGGATTTGGATCGACCGATCAAGCATTAGATCGATCGATCTGAATTGTCCTGCCGACCGATCCAGCATTAGATCGATCGATCTGAAGTGTCATGCGTTAGACTTTGCTCCAAATTACTCAATTACTCCTTCTTGGTCCTTGATCTTCTACTAAACTTCATTAAGCCTCTCCAACTCCAAAGGGTACCTAAAAGACTCTAAAATGCAACAAAACATGCAAGAGCTAATCTAAAACTCACTAGACCCTAAATATGAATGAAAAACCAAAGAAAACTATGTAAATGTAAGTGAATGTCATGAAAATATATCTAAAATGCATGCTAAAATGAGTTAAAATATGAGAATATCACCCGAGTAGAATATTCTACATTTAGTTTTCTTCGAGGCGAGTTTTGTAGCAGTCGGGCTTTCCTCTTCTTAGAGCTTTCTCCTTGCAGATGTTTTGGGCTAACTTGGATTATCCTCTTCCCAGGAGGTCTCCTTGGCTTACGTTTCGGTTGGATCAATGAGCAGGTTTGCTCAGCACACCATGAGATACAACAATCTCTGGATTTATTGGACCAAGTCTTAAACCAACTGGGATTCGTTCTTGGGATGGAGGGAGCACTTCCTCTACCTGAGGTTGAAAGGCCATAACATCTTATACCATTTAGACTGTGGTCTCTTTCAACTGTCCTGACTCTTCCGCCTGTTTGAACCTCTCCCTTCTTGCAGCGTTCTCAGTCGGGTCAACACATATGGTATATTGATTTTTTTTTATCTTTTCTCAATTCTCCTATGGCTTTATTTACCGCCTCTTGTTGAATAACTGGTGGGGGAGTTTCTGGGTTTACATTTAGATCAGTCCTCGACCTGCTTGTTCTTGAAGTTTTTACCCTCTCCCAACGAGAAGGGTTGAGAGATGAGGTCTCTCTGAATCCTGCTCTTTCTGATTTTCCAGGCCTCAAACTTGAGTTGTAGCTTTTTCTCTTTACACCGGAAGAGTAAGCTTGGTTTCTTGGGAAGATTGGGGTTCTTCTGGAATTATGACTGCCCTCGATGTATGATCTGTGACTTTTTTAGGGACCATCACGGTCTCTATCTTCAATGGGATGATAACTCCTTGCCCTATGATCGGAATGGTGGCTAGATTAGTGATGAGCTTCTCTAGGGGTGTCATGCTCTCTGCACACCTCTTCTCTTATATGGTTGGTGTAAGCACCGCTTATACGGATTTCTTCTACTGGCTTGTGGGTTGCTGCCTCTTGAGCTTGTCCTGATAAGGAATTTGGAGCCTTTGAAACTAGGGGATAGTACTCAGGGCATTCTTAGTCTTCGTGGTCCAGCATCATGCAAATGGAGCAATGTCTTTCGAGCTTTTTGTAGATTAGAGATGCTATTACTTCATCTCCATATTCCACGATAGAAGTGGTGATGAGGGGTTTCAAACCATCGATGTGGACCCTTATTCTTGCCGAAATTGTAGTACTCTCTACTTCCTCACAATACCCAATGGAGTAAACTAAGCTTTGGATGGTTTCTTGAGTCCAACCTGAACTTTGATCCAGAAAGGTATTTGCGATGAGAAGGTTCTGGAAACTGTGGGCTCCCATCTTTGGATATAATCATCCACTTAGCAAAGTGGTAGGGTCTGTTTGCGCGTACCATTTGAGATCTTCTTCATTTGCAAACTGGAATTGGAATTGTTCTTGACCTAGGTCAGCACCTATAGGCCGAACAGAGGTTTTCCAACGGTCGATAAAGAACAAGATAATGGACCAGACCTTTTGGTACTTCTGGTGAGTCACTCTTCCCACAAGGGTGAGAGAATGTTTCAATAGTAGAGCCGAGTTGTCATAGTTTTGGACCCTCACCCGTATGGTTCTCAGAGCCTTACTGGAGGTGGATATGGCCTTGCCATTGTCGTGGTAAGAGATTATGTGAGACATCTTCCCCATAATTTCGACAGAGAAAAGTACTTTGTTGAAATTTAGGTCAAAATATTTGAAAGGGTTTCACTAAAGAGTGATAGGGTTTAGTTGGAAAAACTCCCAACTATAGGGTTAGCCAAGAGGCTGTTCAGACTTCAAGTTTCTCCTTCTTCACTGAGAGGGGAGAGGAGAGAACTGTGGACGTTGCTTTGAGATCCATTACCGGTCGAGAATGCAAAGGATGTGGTTCTTCAACTTCACCAGTCTTCTACATTCCGCCCGAATGGCCTCACCGGCCGATGAAACTACCAAAAGCCCTTCACAATGCGGTGGATACCGGTTAAAATGAGAGGATAAGGTTTGAAAATGACTGGAAAAGCATATCGTGAAGTAGGTCCGGAGGTGCTCGGGAAACGTGCTTGGGAGCTTTTGAAATAAAATTGAGTATAAGTATCTAATAAAAAAATCTGTTGCATTTTAAGTCATGTTTTGGTTGAATGAATCACATTTTATTTTGTTGTATTGGAAAAGACATAATATCTCTTTATTTTATTATTAACGATATTAGAACTCACGAATACGAGAGTTTATAATTTAATATTTTATAATCCATGAAAAACAAAAAATGAAGAAAAAAATAGTTCTCGTAAAAGGAAATAAAATACGACTGAGAACGCCGATACAAAATCATTTTACTGAATGATTATACCAGTTAATTCTTTTATTTTTCTATCATTTGATTTACAATTAAGTTTTGTCAAATAATTTCAAATATTTAGGTTTTTCTATTCCAATTTGAATTCATTTTTTACTTAATTATATATCCATTTTTTCCACTTATTTGAATTTATTAATTTTTTAATTTTAATAAATATTTTAAAAATGTTGAAATCTGATCGACTAACTGATACATGTCTCGGTCAATTTAATTATAAAATATACACATCAAAATTTAATAATAAGATTTTCAATATAACAATAACTATATTTTTGTAACTGAATAATCAACTAACTTTCAATGGTTGTAAAACAGAATTATAAAAACAAGTTGGTGTGGTTGTTGCAAGTGGCTCGTTGGTAGTTGAGCATCGGTGCTCATATCAACCAGCGAACGAGCACACACGAAAAAAAAAAAATTTGGTTTTGAAAAAAAATAAAGTATCATTAAAAAAAACTAAGATGCATTCAAGATCTCACAGATTTGAATCACTTTAAAGAATATATACAAAAATGAAAAACGACACGAGATATAATTAATAAGTTTCTCTAAATCACACATTGTGGTTTAGAATACAAATTTCAAAGAAATTTCCTGAGAGAGAAGGTAAGAAGAAGAAACGGCTTCTCGCTTTTTTCGTCATTTTTCACCAACTCTAAATCTAACTCTTTTACAAAACATAAGCCATGTGACAAGCACATTGTAGAGTATGACATTAGCGACAAGCTTTGTTTTTATTTTTCGGCTTCTCTTTGGTATTAGTTTTTTGGGGTGAAATCCTGTCGAGATACGTCTCACATTTGATTCAAAAGCGGTTTTATATTGTTGTATTTGGATTTTGTAAGCCACTTAGTCCGTTGGTTTCGACCTTAGACTATCTCGTCTCGATATGCGGGATTTACTTAATTGTCTATACAAGAAGTATGATGTACCCTTTTGTGGGTGTCTCTTTACCCTTTTGTGGGTGTCTCTTTACCCCCTTTAACACTTAATTTATGTTAGAAAACACTTAATTTATGTTAGAAAGCATGAGGCTGAGTGTTGTAAACATCTTAAAATTTTCTAATAAATATAAAACACGGTGCGCTGGAATTCGGCAAATCTCATGTTTTGTATATCTCTTGCTTTTTCAATTGATATTAGAGCGGGCATCCATAAAACCTTTACTCAATAAACGAGTGAAGATCTTGAGAAAAGAGATTGATGATATAATATGAGTATTGGTTATGTTTCAGAAAGTTTTTATGAAGTGAGCATGAAGGCAATCATATAAAGGTTTTGAATAGAAACCAGAACAAATGCAGTTATTCTGCATAGTGGGACTATCTGTTTTTTTTCTCCATTCACACATTTAAAGCAACACAAAAATATTAGTATAAAAATCGTTGATCTGCCTGCAGATAATAAATGCACTAAAAGCCACACAAAAAACACCATGAAAAGCTCTTAATAATGTACATGTCACCCAAATCTGCATGCAAATATGATTTTTTATTTAAATATTTGTTTTATCTGCATTATTTGATCTGCTTTATTTGATATGTATTACCATTCAAAGCCAAAATATTGATGGGGATGTTTGGATAGCAGTGGAAGACCGCTATATTCCAAAGATGGTAGAAAAAGATGGTTCTACTGTCATCAAACTAAAGACTAGATGGATAAATCATGAGAAGAATATGTCAATATATAATGCAAAATGTTACATATTTTAGAAAACACAGTTTTACCAACGATTTTTTGCAACGATTTATTTTCGTTGTAAATCACCATCGCCTTAACGATGATTTTACAACGATTTTGAAAATCGTCGGTAAATCGTTGGTATATTACAATGAATATACATCCTCGATAATTCGTAGTTAACGACGATTTTCAAAATCGTCGTAAACTACCGACGAAATACCGAGGATGTATATTTGTTGGAATTTACCAATGATTTACCGACGATATATGAGTTAGATGAACACGTTTATTTTTCCGGGTGTAGCGGTTTTTCACGATGAAACATATCGTCGTTATTTCGTCGGTAATGTTAATACTCGTTGTATAATCGATGCCAAATTCGTTGTTAATTCGATGGTAACGAAAAAAAAACATATATATATATACAGTGGCTAACCTCATAATAAAACTTTCATATTCAAAAACATTTATTTCTCTCTGACCAACAAAAGATGTCAATATACGAAATTAGAAGATGGATGTATAATCGTATTGATTCGGAGGGATCGATAACAAAGGAGTTCAGTGATGGGGTGGAGGGATTCATGCATCAGGCGGGAAGTATACAAAATATGATTACCAGTGGTAAGATGTACTGTCCTTGTCTGAAATGTATGAATATGAAATTTATCATTACCTCGAAGTTGTCGCATTTATTAAATAGAGGGTTTATGCCGCATTACTATATATGGTATTATCATGGAGAGGGTCATGGGAGAAATGCAGCTACTAGTAGTAGCAATTATCAAGCATCAAATTTTTATGAGTCAAATAAATTACATCAAAATTACATCAATTTGATTATCATGCGGAGCAGCATGGTCAAGATCATGATAGGATTCATGACATGGTTACGAATGCATTTCATGAAACCGTAAGTACATTTGCACATGATCATCATGATGAGGAACCCAATCTAGATGCAAAAAGATTTTATGATATGCTAGATGCTGCAAATCGGCCACTTTACGATGGATGTAGAGAATGACACTCTAAATTGTCGTTGGCGCTAGGATGATGACTATTAAAACTGATCATAACTTAGTTGAGGTTTGCATGGATGATTGAGCTGATTTGATTAAAGAGTATTTGCCAGAGGACAATTTAGCTGCTGAAACTTACTAAAGGATACATAAGCTGGTTTATAGTCTTGGGTTGCCTTCTGAGATGATTGATGTATGTGTTGACAATTGCATGCTTTTTTGGAAAGATGATGATTATTTGCTAGAATGTCGATTTTGCCATAAGCCAAGATATAAGCCGCAAGGTACTGGTCGGAGTAAGGTACCGTTCCAGCGGATGTGGTACCTTCCTATAACTGATAGGTTAAAAAGAATGTATCAGTCTGAGAGGACATATGCATCGATGAGATGACATGCATATCATTTGCAGACATATAGGGAGGTTACTCATCCTTCAGATGCAAAAGCGTGGAAACACTTTAAGACGGTACACCCAGACTTTGCTAAAGAGAAACGAAATGTGTATTTTGGTCTTTGCACATATGGATTTAGTCCATTTGGTATGTCTGGTAGGCAATATTCTTTATGGCCAGTAATCCTAACGCCTTATAACCTTCTTCCAGATATGTGCATGAAAAGGGAATTTTTATTCTTGAGTATTTTAGTACCGAGTCTGAAGCATCTGAAGCGTTCCCTTGATGTGTTTTGCAGCCTCTGATAGAGGAATTGGAGCAGTTGTGGTATACCGGGGTTCATACATATGATTTTGCAAGGAAACAAATTTTTACAATGCGTGCGGTGATTATGTGGACAATAAGCGACTTCCCTGCTTACGGGATGTTATCAGGTTGGACTACGCATGGGCGATTGTCTTGTCCATATTGTCTCAATTGGACAGATGCGTTTCAATTGAAACATGGTTGGAAAACAAGTTGGTTTGATTGTCACCGCGGATTTCTACCGATTCACCATCCATATCGGAGAAACAAGCGGTTGTTTAGAAAGAACAAAGTTGTTCGTGTTCCTCCTCCTGTTTATCTTTCCGGAAAAGATTTAGAAGCAGAAATTGATCATTATGGTGCACAGGAAACAATCATTCGTGGTGGAAATTGGCATAGTCCAGCTAATATGCCGGATGGATATGGGGAGCATCACAATTGGCATAAGAAAAGCATATTCTGGAAGCTTCCGTATTAAAAGGATCATTTGCTTAGACACAATCTGGATGTCATGCACATTGAGAAAAACTTTTTTGATAACATCATGCATACAGTGTTGAACGTGCGTGTAATGACTAAAGACAGCGGTAAGTCAAGACTAGACTTGCCTGATCTTTGTTCTCGGAATGAGTTACATATTACCAGCAATGGGAAAGCACTTGTTCCTATATTTCGATTGGGTGCAGAAGAAAAGTCAGCCATGTTCAAATGGGCGACATCTGATGTGAAGTTCCCGGATGGGTACGTATCTAATCTATCTAAATGTGTTGAGAAAGGGCAAAAGTTTTATGGGATGAAGAGTCATGACTGTCACGTATTTATGCAACGACTACTTCCTTTCGCATTTGCTGAACTTCTACCAGGAAATGTACACGAAGCAATTGCAGGTAACTTTAAATTAATCACATATGTATACATTGATATAATATAGATAAAATGGAAAATAACAAGTCTACCTTATATGTGGTTGTCATTGTAGGCATTGGAGCGTTTTTCGGGATCTTTGTACCCGCACTTTGTCAGAAGATGTTATTGCACAACTTGATGCTACTATTCCTATTTTGTTGTGCAATTTGGAGAAAATATTCCCCCCAGCCTTCTTTGATGTTATGGAACATCTACCTATCCATCTCCCTCACGAAGCAGAACTTGGGGGACCTGTGCAGTATCGGTGGATGTACCCATTCGAGCGATTCATGGGACATTTGAAGCGGAAGGATAAAAATCTAGCCAAAGTTGAAGGCTCAATAGTAGCAGATAGTTTAACAGAAGAAACTTCTCACTTCACATGATACTATTTCGACTCGAAGGTCCGCACACGGAAAAGGGCAGAACGGCGATATGATGATGGAGGTGTAGGACGAACATATGCTAATGGAGGTATCCCATAAATCTTTTCTTCAATCGGTCGAGTATGTGGAAGAGTGAAGTCAGTTTGGTTTGCCAATGAAAAAGACCATCATAGTGCCCAAACGTATACCCTCTTAAATTGAGAAGAAGTTAGTCAATTTGAGACGTAAGTGTATAAACATACATGATATATATATATATATATGGTTAAATTATATATCCATTTATGCTTTATAACAATTACGATGTATCTTGCATATACTTTTGTATGCAGTGATTTGTTAGACAGGTATGAGAAGTCATTGAAGGAATCTCAGACGACGAAATCAACAACCGTAAAGATCAACACTTTGCCATGTGGTTGAAGACGCAAGTACGTAGAAATTAATTTTTAACTAATATATTAATTACTTGGACAATCTAATACATATATTGATTTTGTTAATTAACGATTTAGGTCGAGCATGGGATACCGTATATCCACTCTGGTTCCATGAGTTAATCAAAGGCCCCATATCGAAGATAACGACTGCACCCATGTATTGCACACGTGGATATATATTTCATACATTCAAATATATGAAAGAGCTACTGCCAACTACGGGGTATGTGTGCAGGGCGAAATAGATTTTTATGGAGTGTTGCAAGACATAATTGAAGTTCAGTACCCCGACTGCTTAGGTTTGAAATGCGTTCTCTTCAAATGCGACTGGTTCGATCCAACAGTTGATCGAGGGGTCCGTAAAAACAAATTTGGGGCAGTAGACGTCAATCAATCGCGACGTTACAATAAATATGAGCCATTTATCCTAGCATCACAAGCAGAACAAGTTAGCTTTGTTTCATATCCGCGAGTTCGCACCACTCGTATCTCATGGTTATCAGTTATATAAGTTTCTCCGAGGGGTCGAATTGTGGGGGTTGTGGATCTCCCAATGCAGCAAGATCATTGATCTGATATGCCCAAACCAAATGAGAGCATTGATGACATCCTTTCGATAGATCCTCAAAACAGGCAAGTTGAATATCTCCCAGACGATACAAAGGAAGAAGATGAGGAAGATGAGTTTGAAGAAAGTGATGAACCAGATGATGAAGAAACGGATGTGTCTTCGTCCAGAAATGAATCCGAGTGATTAATTTGCATTGTATATATTGTAAGTGAGTAATTATTGTGAAATTTAAGTCATGCCCTATACCCTAAATTTCAATCCCATATCCGATTATCTCCACTTATTTCCCGCCGAAATTGTGGCGATTAATATATTACGAGACACAAAGACGAAATTAGGGTCAACAAAGGGTTTATGTGTCTCGTAATTTATTAATCGCCACACATTCGGCGGGAAATGAGCGGAGATAATTGGTGATGGGATAGAAATTTAGGGTTTAGTTACGACGAATCCTCTAAAATCCTTCTAAACCTTTTCCCTATGCCCTAAACCCTAAAATTTAACCCTCGTGACAATAATGTTTAGTGTATAGGGAATAAGGTAGTGGTTTACATGGGATTTCATAGGGTTCGTCGCAAAGTCATCGTAAATTTACGATGATTTTATGACGATTTCTATGAGATCCATCTAAACCTTTTCCCTATGCCCTAAACCCTAAACCTTAACCCTCGTGACAATAATGTTTAGTGTATAGGTAATAAGTTAATGGTATACATGGGATTTCATAGGGTTCGTCGCTAAATCGTCGTAATTTACGACGATTTTACGATGATTTCTATGAAATCCATCTAAACCCTAAACCTTATGCCCTATACCCTAAACTTTAACATCTCATTGTATTTTCCAACTCTCATCGAAATCCATCTTGATTTTATTGAATTAATCGGAAATAGAAACTCGATCAATCACTGCTCTCTCCGCAAACTCATTGTCTTACTTCTTCTTCGCAAAGCTACCATGTACGCAAACTCTCTGTTTTAGTCTTTCTTCAATCTCGTTGAGCATATAGATGATTTGATGATTTAGGGTTTACAGTAAACATTTAGATGGATTTCAGATGTGTTGCAATCGATGTAACAATCATCGTACCTATGCCATATACCCTAAACCGTATTTTAATAAGGGTTTGTCGCTAAATCGTCAAAAATTTACGACAATTTTACGAGGAATCGTCGTAAAATCATCGTAAACTATGAATTTAATTAACCACGTGTCGAAAAATGAAAAAGTTTGACTGTTCCCGCGTGTGGGAAAACCAAAAAATTAAATTCATAATTCTCGACGATTTTATGACGATTCATCGTAAAATCGTCGTAAACCATGAATTTAATTTACCGCGTGTGGGAAAATGAAAAAAAAATGAATTCCAATTTCGCGACGATTTTGCGAGGAATCGTCGTAAATTTGCAACGATTTTACGACGACCAAAAATTCTATATAACCACACGCTCATATTTCATTTCTTCATTCTTCAAATCTCAATCTCTCTCTTGCCTCTCTCCTCTCTCGCTACAATCTCGCAAATAAGGTAAAAATTTCAATTTTTATTTTTAATTTGTAATTATATTAGGTTAGTATAGATATGAATAGAACAAAATAGGTGGATAGAAACATAATCAAATTGACAGATATGAACATAAGAAAAATAGAAAACATGAGTTTTATATAATTACATAGATAGTAATTTTATGTTTGTTTTATACAGATGAGCCATCGCCGTGCCCACAACGCTCAGTTTTTGAGTGAGATTGCTGGGACATCGGCTAGCAGACAGCCCGCGTCTTTGGAGGCTACGAACACGGATTTTTTCCCGCCGACGCAAACACAGAGTGCTCCACCGCCGCCACCACCACCTCAGGTTCCACAAGGTGGAGGACGTGCGCCGTCCCCATATGCACATATGACGGTATTTGATTTGCTTGCATAATCGGGCCGGCATAGGCTTACTAGATTAGACCCGGAGCATACAGACGGTGCAGAATGGTTAAGTTTTTTTTTAATTACATTTATTATTACATATTTATATTTAATTAATATATTTTTAGAATTATTATTGTTTCAGGTTTGATATTGAATGCAAAGTTGGACGCACCATTTCTGACATCATCAAGTCATACTTTTCCGAGCCTCATAACAGCCGGAAACAGCTCCCGACACACATCAAGGAGACATGGTTCAAGATGTTTGCGGTACGTAAAACAAAAATATATTTTTTTCATTATTTTTATTATATATATATATATATAGTTAATTTAATTTTATAAAATATTTAATTATTTTTGTTTCTCATGCAGCAAAAATATCACTGGGATCTGGCGATTCATGACCGGGTTGAGACATTGTTACTTGAGAGGTGAAGCTACGCATCGCCGGGATAGTTTGTGATTGGAAGAAAGGATGGAATAAGGATGACGATGATGCAAAGCCCGTGTTCATGGATAAATTAGTATGGGACGGCTTGGTGCGGTTTTAGGTGGATCCAAAGTCGGTGAGAATTGCGGAGAAGTGTTTGGCTTCCCGCAACATCGTTGGTCCGGACGGCAAACCCGTGTCTTTGCCTCATACAGCCGGCCAAACGCCTTTTGCGGGTGTTAATCTAAAAATGGTAATTAAATTTATTTAAATTATTTCGTTTATGTTATTTACTTGATTTGATTAATAACATTGTCTTTTTCTTAGGCTGACGAAGACGAAGGTGTACTCTCTCCGATGACGAAGGTTTTCTAGCGGACGCACCGGAAGAAGGATGGTGCCTTTGTAAATGAGAAGGCCGAGCAGATCTTCATCGAGCGAGAGACAGCTCTCTCATCAGCTATCTCTTGGCGGTTCGTCGGTCCAGTCTGGAGGTTTGACCACACCTGAAATTGACCGGATCTTCGAGGAGGTATATAGAATAATTTAGTACTTAATAATTTTTAGTCCTTATTTTTTTTTTTAATTCTAATTAACTGTAATTTTAAATATAGGTCACCCCTAAGAAAAATGGGAAGGTCGTCGGGATGGGATCTATTCGAGATGTCTCAGCCGCCTCGTCATTTGCTTCGCGACGACGATCGACAGAAGATAATCCAGTCGTCTTACGTGCCATGATTACGAGTCTTCAGCAGAGGGTTGAGATCGAGTCTACGGCATATCAGGCGAAGATTGCGAGTCTTCACCAGAGGGTTGATATGGAGGCTACGGAGAATGACTCGATCTTCGACATCATGGCAATGGGGAACCCGCAAATCGAGGCCATCTTGCGGGAAAAGCGACGAAGACGAGCAGAGGCCAAGCAATCAGCCACCGCCGCTGACCGGTCAGCCGAGAGATGGGGAGCTACGTCCCGAAAACGAATTGGGTATTGACGATTTCGAATTTACTTTAGATTAGTATTTATTTTCATATTTGTAAGAAAACTTATTATATAATATTTTTTTTTAATTTCAAATTTTAATTTCGAAATTAATTAAATTATAAAACTAAAATAAATTTTAAATTCATTAATTAATTAAAATAAAAACAATTAACAATCGTCTTAAATATCCATTAACGACATATTTACGACGGTTCTCGTCTTCCAACGAATTTACGATGAAATGTTTACCTCCGATTTACGACGAATATTTGTCCACATAATCATCATAAATTCGTCGTAGTTTTGTTGTAAATTGTCTTCGAATTTCCATCGTTCTTACGACGTGTTTCTATTCGTCGTAATTTCGAAGTAAAATTTACGATGATTTAACGACGATTGTTTGCCAACAATTTTGCGACGAGTTTTTGCCCCTCGTAAACTTGCCGACGATTTTACGACAATTTGTGATTTGCGACGATCAATTTACGACGATTTACATTTCGTCGTAAATTCGATGGTACACTGATTTTACAACGATTTTACAACGAAATCGGTCCTCGTAAAATGGGTGTTTTCTTGTAGTGTTAGTGTTACATTGATCTCTATTTCTAATGAAGTTCAAGTGATGGGAAGACGTACAAAGACAAGAAACTTATCAAGAAGTTGCTTCAGTGTTTGCCGTAGAGATTTACGCCAAGACAATTATGGGGTTAGTCTGTACACGGATGAGACCCCATTCGATGAAATAGTGGGGATGTTACAAGCGTATGAGATAAAATTTAAGGACATTGAAGTCGTTTAGAGAATCTCAACATATTATCTATTATATAAAGACTCAGTGAGTCTCACAAGAGCTTGACACATAAGCACACATCCTTTTAACACATCAGCTTTTAAAAAATTATTTTCAAAATTTTAAGGAATTAAGGTGAGAAGATAAATTGAATACGACATCGAGAAAGATCTCTTCGTAAACAAGCAAACGAGCTTCGTAAACAAGCACACGATTTATCACTTAAATCACTGAATTCAGTGATAAACATACACTTGTCGAAATAATTCTCCTAAAAAAGTGTGATTCATCTCCCTTGAAACCAACTAATGTTTCTCTCCTTATATACAAGTTATCTAAGTTAGATTACTGAACCAAAAAACAAAAACAAAAAAGAGAAAAGAAGGGGAGCAGCCGTAAGAGGCCGAGAGAGAGAAGAGGAGAAAAAAGAAAGAAAAAAAGAAGAAGAGAAGGAGTCATGAAAGGAAGAAGAAGAGAGAAGAGAGGAGAAGCCGTGAGGACGAAGAAGAGAAAGAAAGGAAAGATGGGAGAGATAGAGAGAGAGAGAGGAGGAGGAGATTAATGACAAAGAGAAAGAGCGGAAGCAGAAACAGCACATAAACAAGAGGAAGGAAAACACGTGTCCAGAAATCAAAATCGGAGGCCGAGACGTCGCGGAGAAGGAATGGACCATCGCCACTGCAAAGGAGACGAGTTGAGAAAGGTAGATCTGTTTGTGGAAGTAAGGAAAAGAGGAAGCAAAGTAGATCGGAGTGACTATAATATACGATGTCAATTACTAACTCAATAGAGAATCAGAGATGACCTATAAAAGCTCTCGACCTCTTTATTTCAGTGGACATCAAAATTTGATCCATGTGAAGGCTAAGCAGCCACTATACAATAGCCCTTTGCACGGAGACCGCCAATGGAAGTCTATATAAGGCTTCTCATGACTTTTTTCCAGATGATCACTTGATTTTGTATTGGTCTGGTAGATCATGTTCACTTGGCGAGTGGTAGAGTAACTGATACGGAATTGCCCAAAAACGACTCAAAGGTTGATGACGGGATAATCCTCGACTCAACTGAACCACCAACGATCCAAATCAACAAGGCGGGGAATGACTTCAAACCTAGAAACTCGTGGTGCAATGGGAAGAGATGCAAGAATCACTCTCGATATTTCTCAACGCTTGACACACTTAAACGCTCTCAATAACTAAAATCGGTAGCAAGATCCGCGCACAAAGGTGATGACAAACCCTTATGAATCGACCAGATGATTATTTGGAATCACACCAAGATAATCGAAAAGTTCACACATAACTAAAGAGAATCACTCTAAAAAAAATCGCAAATCATTTTCAAAGGTTTATAAAATTTCAAAGTTGTTACTTATTTCACATGCTTGTACATTACTTATATAGACACAGATTTTAACTTAACTATAGTTACAAACTTACTCTAGTTAAATAAATTTCCACAAAAATTAGGCAAAGGTGAAAACTACTTGTTTGACAAAGAGAACACACATTTGATAAAGAGAACACACAAAACAAATTTCAAACTTTGGTTGGCGGATGAACAATGGTCGTCGTGAACAGTGCATACGTTTTTGCCTTGACTCAGAATTGTGTTACTCACTTTGAATTATCTTTACTGTGCTTGGCTACTGGATTGAGATCATAGGTTTTATGGGCTTGTTTTTGGGCTAGGAATAAAAACAAGTGAGGAAAATTGTTGGGCTGCTTGGTCTTGGATCATGTTGTTAATGGCCTTGTTTTGCACTTGGATGCAAGTTAGAACATCTAGCTGGGCTGGATCACGATTCATGTGTCTAATTCCCTTAAGTATCCCAGCAATTGCCTTAGCAAGTTTTCTGGTTCTTGCTCTTGTAATAGGACCATTTGGAACAAGCAAATCCTCTTCAGCTACAAGCCCCTCCTCGGCTACATACTCGGCCACAAGCTCATCTTCCTTTCCGTTGCGAGTCACGATCACATCATCCCCCTCCTCTTGAAAAAGATTTGTCCTCAAATCTGGACTATATGCAACAAAAGGGATCAAGTCAGAAATGTTGAAGCTTGAACTCACATTATACTTACCTTGTAAATCAATCTTGTAAGCATTGTTGTTGATCCGTTCTAGAACTTGAAATGGTCCATTAGTTCTTGGCAATAGCTTCGACTTCCTTTCATCCGGAAACCGTTCCTTCCTCAGATGAATCCAAACTAGACCACTCGGTTCAAGGATCTTCTCGTGCCTTCCTTTGTTAGCTTGCTTGCGGTATTGCTCAGTCCTTTTCTTAATGTTCAACCGTGCCTGCTCATGCATCTGCTTAACAAAAACTGCTTTCTTTTTCCCATCAAGACTTACACGCCCATTCAAAGGTAAAGAGGTTAGATCCAAAGGTGTGGTAAGATTAAAACCGTAAACCAATTGAAAAGGTGAGTATTTAGTAGCAGAATGAACAACATGATTATATGTAAACTCAACATGAGGCAAACAATCTTCCCACGTTTTAATGTTCTTTTTAATGATTGCTCGCAACAGAGTAGACAAAGTCCTATTAACTACTTCAGTTTGCCCATCAGTTTGTGGATGACAAGTAGTTGAGAATAGAAGCTTAGTCCCTAATTTAGACCACAAAGTTTTCCAAAAGTAACTCCAGAACTTGGTGTCCCTATCAGAAACAATTGTTCTAGGCATGCCATGCAAACGAACTATCTCCCTAAAGAACAATTCAGCTACAAGTGATGCATCATCAGTTTTATGGCAAGGAATGAAATGAGCCATTTTTGAAAACCTATCTACAACCACAAAAATTGAAAATCCGCCTTTTCTACTTCTAGGCAAACCAAGAACAAAATCCATTGAAATATCAGTCCACGGGTCAGTAAGAATGGGCAAGGGAGTATACAAACCTTGCGATTGAACCTTGGCCTTAGCCTGTTTGCAAGTAGCACAATGAGCACAAATTCGTTCTACATCTCTTCTCATGTGCGGCCAGAAGAAATGATCTTGTAGGGTACTTAGAGTCTTAGCCACACCAAAGTGTCCCATTAAGCCTCCTCCATGCGATTCCCTAACAAACAAATCTCGCAAAGAACAGTGAGGTACACAAAGTCGGTTCTCATAAAACAGGAATCCCTCATGTCTAAAGTATTTTCCAAATGCAAATTTCTCACAAGTTCGGAAAATTTCCTTGAATTCAGAATCAGTTGCATACATCTCTTTTATCTGCTCAAATCGGTGAGGACGAAGAAGACAGTGCATCGGTGACTACATTGTCCTTACCTTGTTTGTACCGAATGACATATGGGAATGTTTATATGAATTCGACCCATCTTTCATGTCCTTTGTTCAGATTATGTTGTCCCTTCAAATGTTTTAGGGACTCGTGATCAGTGTGGATTACAAACTCTTTGGGCCAAAGGTAATGTTACCACGTTTGGAGTGCTCTAACCAAGGCGTACAACTCCTTGTCATATGTTGGGTAGTTCAGTGTTGCTCCTCCAAGTTTTTCACTAAAATAGGCGATTGCCCCCCTTCTCCTGCATTAACACAGCTCCAATTCCCACACCAGATGCATCACATTCAATTTCAAAAATTTTCACAAAATCAGGTAAAGAAAGAAGAGGTGCATTAGTAAGCTTCCCTTTTAGGAGTTGAAATGCATCTTCTTGCGCCGTTCCCCATTCGAAACCAACGTCTTTCTTGATTACTTCGTTGAGTGGGGAAGCAATGGTGCTGAAGTCTTTCACGAACCGTCGATAGAACCCAGCAAGACCGTGGAAGCTCATGCCTTCTCCTACGGTTGTAGGACAAGGCCACTCGCGGACAGCCTTTACTTTCTCCTCATCAACTCTTATGCCATGTGCACGCACAACAAAGCCTAGGAAAACAAGATTATCTGTGCAAAAGGTGCATTTCTTCAAGTTTGCAAAGAGTTTTTCGTTTCTCAAAACACCTAAAACAGATTGCACATGCTCTAAATGATCATCTAAGTTCTTGCTGTAAATTAAGATATCATCAAAATATACAACAACAAAGATCCCAATGAAAGCTCTTAAAACATGATTCATTAGCCTCATAAATGTACTAGGTGCATTAGTTAACCCAAAGGGCATCACTAACCATTCATACAGTCCATGTTTTGTTTTAAAGGCTGTTTTCCATTCATCTCCCTCTTTCATCATAATCTGATGATATCCGCTTTTAAGATCTATCTTAGAGAAAATACAAGAACCATGTAATTCATCTAGCATGTCATCTAAGCGAGGGATAGGATGGCGATACTTTACCGTGATGTTGTTGATGGCGCGGCAGTCAACACACATTCGCCAAGTTCCATCTTTCTTAGGAACGAGCAGGTACAGCACAAGGACTCATGCTTTCTCGGATGTGACCCTTTCCCATAAGCTCATTGATAAGCTCAAAATTAATACCCTAAAAGTACTAAAGTTGTAGCTGCAGTATAGTAGGGGTCGAACCACAAAGACTCAAGAAATCACACAATAGATTAATTAGTTTCGAATTAAGCTAAGCAATTCAGTTGAAACAGAAAGCAATAACCAAAAAAGAGTTGATTAAATTCGATGAAGAGAATATAGGCCCATGGTGTTTCTCAGGATATCAGAGAATGCAGATAACCAATCAGTCAGGATCCAGGTTATGCACGGTTCTTGAACTCAAATCACTAAGCTATAATTAACCAACTGTCGTTGCGAGAATTATCTAAGTCTAAATCTCAGAATCCCAAATCTCTTTGCAAATCCTAAAGATCTAAACCAGCTTTAAAATTCAGGTTTGATATGTTCACAAAACAACTAAACTAAATCTCTTTGCGGATAACTATTTTGCTCACCCTAGGTTCTGTCAGATTATCAATTGCACTGTCGTGCCTAATCGATTAACCTAAGATCTAAGTTCCAGATTTGTCAACCTAAAATTAGCTTTGAGAACAACCTATGGTGAAGAACTAATTCAGATTATGAATCCTAACTAATCAATTACCAGCACTCAATAAAATCTTATATGAGAAAACCCTAAACCTAAAGTGGATCTACTTAGACATGATTAATGGAACATAAATCATAGATGAATAGAATTGCATAGAAGAAATAAATAAGAAACAAAAGGGTTTAGAATCGTCTCCCAAAAACCCTGTAACAAATCTCTCTCAAAGTCTCCAGAATAAAAATAAAGCTTAGCCAACAAAAGTGGCTGAAAAACCTAATTATAAGCTAAAACACGTTTTGGGGCTTCTTGTAATTATTAAAGTCTTATAGACCAAGGTGCATAATCATCAGACTTGTAAAAAGTCGTGTTTCCTGTTTTCCTGCAGTCGGTATCGACCGCCACCATTAGTAGTATCGATCGACACACGGCTTCTTCTGCTCGCCAGATTGGATTGTCTTCACGAAAACTGGCATAACGTTTGATCGCACCGTTGGAATGGCCTCAACCCACTTCCAAATGAAAGCTAATCCATTGATCTGTCTTGTATCAAAATGTGAGCTCAATCCATCGGTGGGAAGTTCTTCAACGAATGCCAAACTTCTGACATCTCTGCATGATTCTGCATCTTCATATGCTCATTTTCACCCAAAACGGCTATTTTCTCCCAAAGTCACCTAAAACCTGAAAGACTCAAAAAGACTCCAAAAATATTAGAATGACTCTATAAATAAGACCTATATCATGGTTAAAAACGGGTAAAAACCATGATATATCAACTCCCCCAGACTTAGCCCTTGCTTGCCCTCAAGCAAACAGAAAGCTAAACAAGAGAAAGAGGTTTGAAAAACACGGAGACTCACTTGTTCTTGAAACATTGCAATGACCCTTTTTCTTAGTGCTCCACATATCACCTAACCAGTTCCAGATCTAACCACCATGTACTTCTCCGTAGACATTCGCAGCTTCCCAGACTACACACATTATTTCGCAGCATTGTCCAATAAAGTCCTCATCGTAAGTTTCATCGCTGTACCCAATACCAAGAACTTTCTAGATTCGTTCCCATACAATATCATGACAAAAGAACCAGCTAATTTTCACACTTTTGGTATTGTTTTCTCTCCCCCAAACTTGTTTCTCATCATGTTCTTTCTCTTTTTTTAGATCCGCATATACACATTAAGGTCTGAAACGCGAGTATTGATGGTGTTTGCCACCGAATCTCCGGTTCTTCCCTCTCTATGTATCAAAGGCGTAGGCGAATAGTGGTATCACGGGAAATTTTCCTAACCTCGCTTCCAACCTTTGTGTGATCATTCCTTCACAAGTAGAATAATGGGATCGCTGGAAATTTTCCTAGCCCTCTACTCAGAAGAAAATCATTTCATCTTTTATGCTCTTATTTATTAACTTATAACAGGGGAGAGAGATATCATTACTTTAAACACATGGGTTCTTTTGTCAGATATGAATGAGGAATCAAGCTCTATGGACATCAATTACATCGATGAAGTGCAAAAATTTGGCTCAGGCTTTAATGGACTCTGCTGGAAACATGGGTGTCTTCTAGTTAACTGGTCAGCCTTTGGATTTTTCATTAGTCCGATCTAGAACTGATTCTGTAACAATGGTCACTTAGAAGTAAAGTCAGAACAATAGATTCAAGAAAAAGATCATCATCTCCAACAAATTTTGACTCAATAAAACAACAAACTGACTCAAAAGAAAAACATGAAGAAGGCTCAAGAAAAATAAAAATACATTAGTATTTTCCTCCCTCAGACTTAAACAACACTGTCCCCAGTGTTATTAAGAATGAAGTTGGAAACAAACAAAAGGAAAAAAAATCCAAAAGAAAATTGAAAAGAAAGAAAAACTTACCTCTTTTTTTTTTTTTTTTTTTTATGAATAGTGGTGGTGTCGCCCGATACTGAGCCTCTTCTCATCTGATTCACATAAAATACAAAAACCCAAAAACAAAATTCAAAAGAAATAAAAGAACTTATGTACAGACTCACCAGTGGGTTGCCTCCCACCAAGCGCTTGTTTTCAGTCATTAGCTTGACTTTGGCTCATGTATTAGTCAGAATAAGGATGAGAACTTGCTCCAAAACAAGCTCCACAACTAGACATTTCCAGCTTCAGAATTCTGCTCAACATACCCTTCACAACATCCTTTCCTTTCTCTTTCAACTCTGAAGTGAGAGTAGCTCTAACCTTAGAGAATGGTTCCGAAATTCCCTTGCACTTCACCTCATATTCAATTGAATCTCCATCACACTTCTGAGGGGTTAAAGTCATATAGGCATTACCCTTGACTCTTTTGCTCTTCACCTTCTTCTTTGCCTTACCCTTTTTTATGTCTTTCTTGGTGATGATAGTAGGACCATCTAAAACGTCTATGACATTTGGCTCATCATAGGGCTCATCCAAAAGGTCAACCATCAACGTCTCTCCTGTTGCAACGGTGATACTTTGGACATGTATGGGAGCTCCTCCAGAAGGAATGGCTTTGTATGAGACCTCTTTGTCAATGTATGAGAATGAGATTCTCTTATTGGGCGTGTCTATAACTGCACCAACTGTAGCCATGAACGGTCTTCCAAGAATCAAAGGCGTACTAGATCTTGCACTCATCTCCACAACCTGAAAATCAGTAGGAACCAGAGAATCTCGTACTTTAACAAGCAAATCAGGGATGGTACCATATGGAACTGAGGTGGAGGAGTTCGCAAATGTGAGAGTCATCTCAGCAGATCTACTACCAATTCTCAACCTCTCTGCAATTGCCCTTGACATGACATTGACGCTAGACCCTAAATCAACGAGAGACTCTTTGAATTCAACTCCAGAGATAGAGCATAGAACCAAAAAATTTCCTGGGTCTTCTCTCTTAGTCAACTGCTTCATTGGTGGTGGTGTGTTTCTCGCCTTGATGAAGAGTGCCTTGACCTCTTCTAGAGTTTCTCTGCAATCTCGGAAGTGACTAAGCAAAGGGCGGTATTCCAAAGCTTCTTCAAAAGACAACGTATGGGGAATCCTCCTTACCATCTTCTCAAAACCGAGCAACTTCTCAGCAGAGATGGGACCTCTGAGGTGTCTAGGTGGTATAGGATATGGCACCATAGGCTTGTACACCCTTTCCTCGACAATCTTGGGTGTTTTCACAGTTTCTGGCTTAGTCTGCGAGGGGTGTCGATCAATACAAGGCTTCTATGTCGTCTCTTCAGGTTGGTGTCGATCGACATAGGTAGTGGTGTCGCTAGATACACGGGGTTTTGAGATGTCCCATGAAAGTATATGCACTGGTGTCGATCGACACTGGGTGGTATCGCTCGATACCCTGGGGATTTCTAAATCCTCATCGTCAAGATCGACGAAATTTCCTGCAGTTAGGCCAATTTTCACTCCTGGATTGACCTCTTTTTCACTCCTCAAGGTGATTGCATTGACGTATTCCCTTGGGTTCTCTGTTTTCCCTGGAAGAAAACCTTCTTGCCTTTTTACAGCACTTGCAGTTTGGGCAACCTGAGTTTCCAGCTTCTTCTGATGAATACTGAGAGCCTCGATATTTCCATTCAGGTCTGTGTACATAGCATCCATCTTCCCATTAAAGTCTACTGTCATCTTCTGTTGTCCATCAAGAATCTGTTCAAGCATAGATTCAACCTTGCTTTTAGGAGTTTTGGGTGGTGGAAATTGGTAGGACGAGTTTCCATAGGATCGAGTGTAGTCGCTGTTCTAGAGTGGTTTATGTAGATACTGATTTGTTCCAAAACCAGTTGGTTTGTTGTTCTGCTGGTATTGAAATCTCTGACCTTGAAAACCAGCACCACCAATGTAGTTAACGTCTTCCACTTCATCTTTTTCGAAATTCTTGACCTCATCAGCAAAGTGTACAGCCTTCTTCGTCTTACCCATCAGGAGATTGTGCACTGAATCCAGCTTAGCTTGAACCTCAGCAATCTGCGATCCATCCAAATTCCCAGCCTGCTTTTTCCGCTCAAAGTCTGCATTCTTGGTGCTATTGCTAGACGCCAAGTTCTCAATAAGCACATAAGCATTGTTAGGATACATGGTGTTGAAATTTCCATTGCTCGCAGCATCTAAGGCCATCTGATACCTCCAATCAATCCCTCTGAAAAAAATACCCAGCAACTGAACCTTAATGACCCCGTGATGTGGACAATCCCTCTGATACGACCTGAATCGTATCCAAGCAGCCTTAAACGCCTCAGTTGGTCATTGAGAAAACTGGGAGATATTGTTCATGAGCTCTTCGGATCTCGCATCATCATAAAAATTGTTCAGGAACGCGTTCTTAGTCTCCTCCCAAGTAACCAGTGATCCAGGCGGTAACTGCTTAAGCCAACAAGCTGCATCTCCACCAAGAGAGTATGGGAAGAGCTTACAGAGGAGGAAATCGTTTGACACTCCATTGTACTTGATGCTAGTGACCAAGTCCCCAAACCTCTCAATATGATCCATGGGGTGCTCATGAGGAAGACCATGAAAAGGATGCTGACCCACAAGAGTGTAGTATGCAGGTTTCAGCTCAAAGTTATTCCTCTGAAAAGCAGGAGGACGAATCGCTGATCGATTGGCATAGAACTGATCAGGCCTGTTATACTCTTCAATTGTCCTACCACGATCAACCACATCATTCCCAACATTCACAATAGCTGGAGGGACAATGATGTTTCCATCTCCATCAAGTCGTTGCCCCCTCTCATTGCACAAATGACCCTCTTGGTCTCTCAAAGCTCCAGCATCATCACGAACCAAAACCAATGGATTGTTCATCTCTGCTAGCCTCTTTGCTTTCCTGTTTGTGCGTTCCAAAGTGCTAGTTCTTCGTTGGAAAGATTAACTAGCTGAGTACTCTTGTTTCTTCTGGTTTCGCGATTAGGCATACACCTGAAACACAAAAGTCAAAGCACGTAAGTAAAAAAAATCAAAAAAAAAAAATACGACGAGTATCGACTGACACCAGTTGGGTATCGATCGACACCGTCGAACTTAGTCGAAATTCTAGACTAAAATCTAATGGCGAATTTAGAGTCCCCGGCAACGGCGCCAAATTTTGATAAGCTCAAAATTAATACCCTAAAAGTACTAAAGTTGTAGCTGCAGTATAGTAGGGGTCGAACCACAAAGACTCAAGAAATCACACAATAGATCAATTAGTTTCGAATTAAGCTAAGCAATACAGTTGAAACAGAAAGCAATAAACAATAAAAGTGTTGATTAAATTCGATGAAGAGAATATAGGCCCAGGGTGTTTCTCAGGAAATCAGGGAATGCATATAACCAATCAGTCAGGATCCAGGTTATGCACGGTTCTTGAACTCAAATCACTAAGCTATAATTAACCATCTGTCGTTGCGAGAATTATCTAAGTCTAAATCCCATAATCCCAAATCTCTTTGCAAATCCTAAAGATCTAAACCAGCTTTAAAATTCAGGTTTGATATGTTCACAAAACAACTAAACTAAATCTCTTTGCGGATAACTATTTTGCTCACCCTAGGTTCTGTCAGATTATCAATTGCACTGTCGTGCCTAATCGATTAACCTAAGATCTAAGTTCCAGATTCGTCAACCTAGAATTAGCTTTGAGAACAACCTATGGTGAAGAACTAATTCAGATTATGAATCCTAACTAATCAATAACCAGCAGCACTCAATGAAATCCTTTATGAGAAAACCCTAAACCTAAAGTGGATCTACTCAGACATGATTAATGGAACATAAATCATAGATGAATAGAATTGCATAGAATAAATCAATAAGAAACAAAATGGTTCAGAATCGTCTCCCAAAAACCCTGTAACAAATCTCTCTCAAAGTCTCCAGAATAAAAATAAAGCTTAGCCAACAAAAGTGGCTGAAAAACCTAATTATAAGCTAAAACACGTTTTGGGGCTTCTTGTAATTGTTAAAGTTTTCTGGACCAAGGTGCAGAATCATCAGACTTGTAAAAAGTCTTGTTTCCTGTTTTCCTCCAGTCGGTATCGACCGCCACCATTAGTGCTATCGATCGATACACTGCTTCTTCTGCTCGCCAGATTGGACTGTCTTCACGAAAACTGGCATAACGTTTGATCGCACCGTTGGAATGGCCTCAAACCACTTCCAAATGAAAGCTAATCCATTGATCTGTCTTGTATCAAAATTTGAGCTCAATCCATCAGTGGGAAGTTCTTCAACTAATGCCAAACTTCTGACGTCTCTGCATGATTCTGCATCTTCATAAGCTCATTTTCACCCAAAATGGCTATTTTCTCCCAAAGTCACCTAAAACGGGAAGAGATGGGAAGAGATGCAAGAATCACTCTCGATATTTCTCAACGCTTGACACACTTAAACGCTCTCAAGAACTAAAATTGGTAGCAAGGTCCGCGCACAAAGGTGATGACAAACCCTTATGAATCGACCAGTTGATTATTTGGAATCACACCAAGATAATCGAAAAGTTCACATAGAACTAAATAGAATCACTCTCTAAGAAATCGCAAATCATTTGCAAAGGTTTATAAAATTTCAAAGTTGTTACTTATTTCACATGCTTGTACATTTACTTATATAGACACAGATTTTAACTTAACTATAGTTACAAACTCACTCTAGTTAAATAAATTTCCACAAAAACTAGGCAAAGGTGAAAACTACTTGTTTGACAAAGAGAACACACAAAACAAATTTCAAACTTTGGTTGGCAGATGAGCAGTGGTCGTCGTGAACAGTGCACACGTTTTTGCCTTGACTCGGAATTGTGTTACTCACTTTGAATTATCTTTACTGTGCTTGGCTGCTAGATTTAGATCATAGGTTTTATGGGCTTGTTTTTGGGCTGGGAATTCACAAAAACAAGTGAGGAAAATTGTTGGGCTGCTTGGTCTTGGATCATGTTGTTAATGGCCTTGTTTTTCACTTGGATGCAAATTAGAACATCTAGCTGGGCTGGATCATGATTCATGTGTTTAATTCCCTTAAGTAGCCCAGCAATTGCCTTAGCAAGTTTTCTGGTTTTTGCTCTTGTCATAGGACCATTTAGAACAAGCAAATCCTCTTCAGCTACAAGCCCCTCCTCGGCTACATGCTCTGCCACAAGCTCATCTTCCTTTATGTTGCGAGTCACGATCACATCAGTAACTGTATGCTTTATGACACCAAACCGAAAATTATTCTATTAGTCTAATTGTGATTATGTTTAGTATATAATAGCTGATCAATTAGTAGCAGCGTTATCGCATAGTTTAAGAGCTCTTTTGATTATAATGTAAAGTTTATGTTTGTGGATAAGTACGACAGTTTGTTTAGCTACTTGATGGTTAAAATAATAATAAAAAATCTACTAAATTATTTTAGTACATTTTCCATCTAAATTATTATGACCTACTAAACGGAGCTAAATGTATTTTACCATGTTCGGAAAAAAAGAAAAATTGTTGAAATTTTGGCACCAACCATGTAGGAAGCTAAGTGGAACAGAGGAAGAAGGAGTGAGTAGTGAATTGTTGTCGCTTAAAGAGTCTTATTTGAGTGTGTGTGTGTGTGTGCGTACGGTGTTTAGAGGGATTGGATTAGGATTATGTTTTGGTGATTTCATTGGCAACTGTTATCGGTTTAATTAGGTTTCTGAGAAAATTACAAATCCAAAATAACAAGAGTTTTCAAAGTGGGTTTAGAGATTAACGAATATCCTAATGTTATAACGATGATTTCTAACGATCTGAAACAAAGAACATAGATATGATTGTGGTTAAGAGAGAGCTAGGAAGTTTTCATAGGATTTGAGAGAGAGGTGAGAACAACATAATATAGTCTAAAATACATCCGTACGCGCAGGTTAAACTATAGATTTTTAGAATAACTTAATAAATAAAAAGATAACACACACTACAAGAAAACACGCGTATTTCCGACGGCATTTCCGACGGCCTTCAAACCGTCGGAATTTTCCGAGGGAATACTGAGGGAATACAGACGAATATAATTTCCTCGAGGGTCATCGGAAATCGGTCGGAAAATTCCTACGGTTTTAGGGTCGTCGGAAATTGATCGGGATTTTCCGAGGAATTTCCGACAAAATTTGGACTAATTTATATTCGCCCGTATTCCATCGGAAATCGGTCGGAAATTTCCGACCGTTTCAAGACCGTCGAAAATCGGTGGGGAATTTCCAACCGATATTCGAGGGATAAATAGCCGTCGGAATTTTCATTGCGTCTGATGGGACCATTATATAAGGTCCCCTTGTAGCCGTGTATTGTTTTTCACATTTTGATGAAATAAAAACCTAGTTTTCTTTTAAAAGTTGCCGGATTTTTTCCCGGCTAGAATGGAAATCCCGGGAAATATAATCTTTTTGTTTTTTTTTTGTTTTCTTAATAAAATTTAGTTTTGACGTTTGAGATTTTATATCTTTTATTTGTTTTCTGTGTAAACTATAAAATGCTAATTGTAAAACATCAAAATATCAAGGTTCGACGGATTTAGTTTTAGCCAAGGAAAACTGAATCCCCCATCTAAAACTGACACCGTGTTGGCATTCCCCCGGCTAAACTAAATCCGTCGGAAATCTTTCGGAAATATCCGAGGGATTTCCGACGGTTTAGGGTAATAAACCTCAAATTTGCCGGATTTTGAACATGTTTGGTCTTGATAGATGTAGAAATAACAAATTAAAACTAGTTTATGTGAAATGTTTTTAAGAATCAAACATAACTTTTTAACTGAAACCCGAATCAAACATGTAAGTGTCCTTATACGTTCTATGTGTTTTTATGAAAGCTTGAACTCGTTCATCGATCGATTGTTACGAAATCCAAAATAACTTGTTTTGTTTGGTTTTCAAAGGTTATTCTTATTAGTATGTAACACTAATGGTTATTAAACACTAAATTTTATGAAATCTTCAAAATCTAAACCCTATACCCTAAACCCGTCGGAAATTCCCGATGGATTTCTGACTGATCCTGAAATTTACCCGCGAATTTAAACCGCCAAACGAAATGATACGATTCTTCCCAAGAATCGGCACTCGAAGGCGGTAGGAGGATAATCCTTGACTTGCGGAATTGTGAAACCGGATGTTAAGGTGTTTGAGACCTTAATCCCCAAATTTACTTAAGACAACTTGACAAGACGAGGCGGTGGAACCGCTGCTGTAGGAATTTGTGGAGCAAGATGATAAGGTATTGGAACCTTAAGCCCAAGACTCACTTAATACAAAAACACACAACTTTGGAAGATAGAAGATTCACACAAAAGGAGATGAAATTCCCTTTGATAAAATCGAATTTGATAACTTGGAATCACACCAAGAAATCAACACTAGCTCACCAAGAACTAGAAAAAGAAGTTCACTCAGAACTTACAAGAGTTTTCACTCTCTCACAAAAGCAAGAAGCTTCACGTTTTTCTTAAAAATGTAGATTGATACTTGTTTTCTTACACATTCACACATATAAACAAAAGCAAAGAAATAACTTAGAGTTAATAAATAACTCTAGTTACTAAAACACACAGAGGTTAAGTTACTGAAGTCAAGCAAAAGAAATCACAACTTGCAAAGGTTGCTATCAAGACTAATCACACAAAACAACTTGCAAGGAGGGTGGGCGCATTGCTACAGTACCCGTCGCGAACAGTTGCTATCAAGACTAATCACGTTTTTGTGATCATGCTTCTAGAAACCATCAGAAAAGTATTGGACATTTGTTGGATCATAGCTTTGTTGGTTTCTGTCTTTGGGCTTGGATTTCACTAAAACAAGAGCAGATCATTGTTGGGCTGCTGTACTTGGAGCATGGCCTTTGATGGACTTGTAACTCACAAAACCAAGAGAATACTCTTTCTTGGGCTCCCTTGGTCTTCTGGTTTGAATGTGTTGTTGCCAGGCCAAGGCTTGATCATGATCTTTGTTCCAAATGTCCTTAGTCAGCCCATCCATTGCCTTAGCAGATTTTAGGTGCTTTGAACTCGTTTTTAGAAGCAACACGTCCTCTGGATACGTCCTCAATGTTGGGCCGTTATAGGGCGACTGATACGTCGGTTTGAGACGATCTTTAGTGTTTCGGAAAGTAGACTTACAGAGCTTTGTTTGAATAGGTCGATCGTTTCCTGAAGAGACGTGAGCTGGTAGCGACGTTAGTTTGAATAACGCCTTTGAATCTGTGCTCTTCATGCAAACGTTTTCGTCATGCTTCACAGTTTTAAGCTCATTGGCTACATGCCCGGTTACAAGCTCCTTCTCCTGGTTGCTGCTGTCCAGTATCACATCACGAAAATTGCTCAAAATCGAGGCGGTTAATTAAATTTGATTTTCGACGCATTCCGAAGGGAAAGGGTCCGTCGGAAATCTTTAATCATATCAATGCGATTCGTCTTCTTCTCTTCTTCTCCTCTCCTCTCCTTCTTCCTCTCCGCGAAACCTTCTTCTCTCTTCCTCTCCTCTCCTTCTTCTCTCTTCCTCTCCTCTCCTTCTTCAATCATCCTCTCCTCTCCTCTCCTCTCCGCGATCCTTCCTCTCCTCTCCTCTCCTTCTCTCGTCCTCTCCTCTCCTTCTCTCGTCCTCGTCCTCTCCTCTCCTTCTCTCGTCCTTGTCCTCTCCTCTCCTCTTTCCGCCGTCGCCTCTCCACGCCGTCGCCGCCCCTCCACGCCGCCGCCGCCGACTTACAAATGTAAGTCTTCTCTTTTTTTTTTTTGGGTTAGATTATGTTGTTAGATTTAATTAGGTTGTTAGATTTAATTAGAAAAAGTTGTAGAATTAGATTAGGTTGTTAGATTGTTATTTAGGTTGTTAGATTTCATTTGTTAGATTGTTATTGTGGAATTAGATTAGGTTAATTATTTATAAATTTATAAAAAACGTTTTTGTAAATTAAATTTATGAAAACGTTTTTTATAAAAAATGTTTTTTATATATTTAGTTATTAAAAACATTTTTTATATATTTATTTATTAAAAATGTTTTTAATAAATGTATTTTTAACGACCTCACTCGGGCCGAGATCAACGACCTAGTGCTCCGGGTAAGTAATAATTATAGATTATCATTTCAATTTGGATATTTATTTCTTAATAAAATCTAATGTTTTTGTATTTATTTTGTAGGAGGTACCCGTTAAAAAATGTCGTTGGCCAGGGTTGGGTAATATTGCGACCCAACCCCCAACTTCTTCGAGTGGTTTTCCGATGTACGAAGACATTATCCGGCAAAACGAAGAGCTCAAGGAAAAGATCACGGCTTTGGAGGAAGATCTCTCGACTCAGAAAACGAAGGGCGGGAAAATGGCGGATTACTTTAAATCGAAGTTCGATGATTTCCCGGATGATTTATAATGATTTAGTTTTTTTTTGTACTTTTCCAAAAATTTCGAAAACCTGTAATAATTATTTAATTTTCTAAGATTTTTAATTATTAATTAATTTTTCATTTTCGTTTTTTCTAAATTAGTTAATAATTATTTAATAATTAAAAAATTCGAATTTTTAATAAAAAAAATTTTTAAAAAAATTAAATCCCTCGGAAATTTCCGCCGGATTCGGTGGATCGACCAAATAACAAACTTGATCGATCCCATCTTTTTGGATCTATCAATCCTAAATCACTCGGAAAACCGTCAGTATTTTGGCCGTTAGAAATCCCTCGGAAATTTCCCGGACGGACTGGTCCTCGGAAATCCCTCGGAATTTTCCTGAGGGTACTAGGTCCTCGGAAATCCGTCGGCTCAAATCCGTCGGAAAATCCGTCTGGAATGGTTGTTTCTGACGGGATACCGACGGATTTGGCTGTCCGGAATAAGCAGTTTTCTTGTAGTGACATAACTTTCTCTATTTTCAATTATGTATAATGGGGATAATCAATAGATTTTTGCACGATATTAAAAAGGTCACTAATTTGTGAGATTAAAAAAATGCATTAAAAAAAAACGCGTGTATACGCGGATATTCATCTAGTATATAACTATGAGTGACGACAAGCTTAGACTACAAAACTTTGAGGAACTATGCAAAAAAAAAATATACAAATTAGCCACCAATATATGTCAGTGGTTAAGAAAGGCCACCGATTAGCCACCGAGCTGGTTAACGGGTGAGGAAGTTTACGACAAGTAAAGTAGTCAAATTGAGAGTTTACAAAAATTTGTGGAATGTGACGATAAAGAACATGAAAACCCTTCATGTTAATTCTAATGATGGCTATGCTCAATACCATAATTTGGTGAAAAAGAGTATATTTTGGGATTTGTCGTATTGGAATGATATGTTGGAATATGACCGTTGAGTTTCTTATTTATATTCAACATGTTGGAGTTATGATCTGCCGCCCAACATTAACTACAACAAGCTCCTCTTCTCTTCTATTTAGGCTGTGAATGGGTGAATGGAACAAAGACGGTTCTTTCACAAGACGGAACGACTGTAGTTATGTCGCCATTCACGTATAATTGTGGAAGCAAGTGGTTTGTTTATAAAAGGAATAAAAAATAGTATTTATAAGCGCTACAATAGATGCGGAGCAAATTCATGAAGGAATTTGTTGATCCGTCTTGAATAGTAATTACGCTTCATGTTTGCAGTGTTTCTCCCTTGCTTTATACAGTTTTAATATTTTAATATTATTATTATTAATTTTCTAACTTTTAATACATTACTTATATACTATCCAAATAACCGAAACCGAACCGAGAACCGAATGGATACCCAAAATATCTGAAATACAATTATATACCCAAAAATATTAGTTATATTTAAATTTGAAATAACCGAACTACCCAAAATTATAATTATAAACCGAATATATTAGTTATGTTTATACCAAAATATCTGAAATTCCCAAAAGATCCAATAATCCTTAATTATATTTGTCAAAATTAAACATTTGTTTTCAAAATTTAACCAAATTTCATTAATGACTAAAAATGGAAAAATGAAAAATAAAATTAACCACCCATGAAAATAAATAATTTACAAATTTAGAAACAAATTTTCTGATGAAATTAATATATACCTTGAATGAATAATTTGGTAGAGCAAATGTAATAAATAGATTTGGAAACGATTATTGGACTTTTGATCTTTTGGTATGTAATTGACATTCTACCAAATTATTTATATAGAGGTGGAAAATATGACTTTTTTTTTTAGGTTTAGTAATCCATTATTTAATTTTCTTTATTTAAATGGAAAACTAAGAATTTTGTTTTTCCTTTTCTTTTTATTAACTTTGCCTTTTAAGATAAATTTAAATTTTGTATTTTTTTCCTTTTTGTTAGTAACTTAATCTTTTAAGATTATGAATCAGTTATTAATTTTTCTGATTTTTTAAGTTTTCTTATTTCATTAATCGTCTTATTAATCGATTTTAATTTTTTTCCATTATTAATTTTGTTTTTTTCAATTAACTTTGACTTTTAGGATAAATTTACATTTTCAGTTTTTTTTTTGTTTAGTAATTTTACTTTTAGGATTAGGAATCGAATATAAATTTAGTAATATTTTACACATGATATAAATTGTTATAAATATGTACAGTATTTTGGACCGCTTATTATCCGTTTTCACCATTCAAAATCACATTTTGAACCGCTAGATCCGCTTGATCCGCATTTGGACCGCCTGATCCGCACTTGATCTGCATGATCCGCTTGAACCGCTAGATCTGCACCACCTTTTCCGCTTTCTCCATTCAGAACCTTATTAATGACGAATCTCTTTGTCCTTTTCTCTCTCCTTCATGCATCTCCTCTCATTTATGGTTGTAACAGCTATACTCTCTTGTATATATTTGTATCTCGTTGTACATCATATTAAGTGAATATGCAGATTCTTTTTGTTCACTCTTATTCTCTCTTCCATACTCTTATACGTATGCATCATTTTCTACATGGTATCAGAGCATTAAGATCCATTAATCTCGTTCATATTCTTCTATTTTTGTTTTATCATCTTATTCTTCAAATATGGGTATAGAAAACTCAAAGCTCTTAAAAGGAAAAATTATTTACTTTGGTCTAGAACCACTAGAACTGCTCTATGTAGCCGTGTTCTATGGAACCACATCACTCGCATCCAAAACGAGTCTCCTAAGAACCAAGACGAAGGCAAAAACGTTGTAAAATGTGAAGAGTCAGATTCTGTCATCATCAAAACTACGAGCCTTGAAGAGTCAAAATGGTTTCAGGAAGATCAGATTGTGCTTTAATTTCTATTCTCCAAAGCTCTCTTGAACATTCAATCCTTGATGCTTACTCATATTGTGAAACAACCAAAAAATATATGGGACACCCTTAAAGGGGTCTATATAAATGTTTCAAATCTCAGTCGCATCTTTGAAGTTCAAAGAGCACTGAATACTCTCAAACAAGAGGAGAATCTGTTCAAACAACACTTTGGTGACTTTAGAGCTCTCTGGACAGAGTTGGAAACCCTTCGTCCTCCAACAACAGATCCAGTGGTCGCCAATGAAAGGCGTGAACAAGATCAAGTTTTTGGGCTTCTCTTCACTCTCAACAGCTCATTCAATGGTCTCATTTGTCATATCCTCAGGCCAGATAACTCCCGAGCTTGAATGAAGTGTGTATGCAAAACCAGAAAGAAGAAGGATTTGTTGGCTTGTTCGGACATAAAAGTGAGTTAGCCCATGCTAATCATGGTGCTTACCAAAAAGGTGACTACAACAAGTATGTGTGTGATCACTTCAAAAGAAAGGATCACACAACGGACAAGTGATGGGTTCTTCATCCACATCTAAGACCTTCAAAGGTGAGAGATGCTGGAAAAGCAATGTCTGCATCTGCTGTTGAAGATGACATGGTCAGGAAGTCAGATCTTGAATCTCTTCTCAAAAGCATTGCATCTCTAAAAGAATATGGTATTGCATTTCTTTCTCTTAAACCTCACAAACAGATTATTGTTGATTCTGGTGCATCTCATCATATTATTAGTGATGTAATTCTAATTAGCAATATCAAACCTGTTACTGGAAATGTTATTGTTGCAAATGGTCTTGGTGTGCCTGTTAAAGGAATGGAAATATGAAATTGTATAACAAAGACTCTAAAGCATTATATTTGCCTGGATTTACTTCAAATATTTTTTCTGTTCAAAAAGCAACAAAAATCTTGATTGTTTGGCTATTTTCAGTCCTAATGATCTTTGGTTCCAGAATACTAAATCAGGAAAGACCATTGGTGAGGGATCAATGAAGAATGATCGTAATGTTCTTGAAGATCTCAATCTTGTTTTTGTTTCGGGTTTTGCTAATAACTTTGTGTGTCATGCGAGACTAGGACACCCTCACACCAAAGCTCTTAAGATTTTACTTCCTAATATGTCTTTTGAGAATGATAAGTGTGAGGCTTGTATCTTAGGAAAGCATTGCAAATCTGTTTTTCCATACTCTTCTACTATTTATAAAAATTGCTTTGATCTTATTCATTATGATGTTGGACTGCTCCTTGTGCAACAAGAGATCAATACAAATACTTTGTTACCTTTATTGATGAAAAATCTAAATACACTTGGCTAACTCTCTTACCTTCTAAGGGTCGTGTCTTTGAAGCTTTCTCTAATTTTCACAGCTATGTCTCAACCCAGTTTAATGCTAAGATTGGGATTGTGCATTTACATCAAAGAATGGGATTGTGCATCAAACATCATGTCCTTACACTCCTCAACATAATGGTGTTGCTGAATGATAACACCATATTTTTACCCATTTTACCTATGATTTTAAGACACTTTAATAAGTGTTTTACTCGTTTTTATATGTTTTTATTACGGTTTTTGTTTATTTGTAGTGTCAAGACTCTTTTCAGGTTACTTAGGCAAAAGCGATGAAAATTGGAGAAAAACCAGATTTTCGGCTAAGAGTCAAACCGTCAAAAGTTCAACCCTCAAAGAAGATTTTCTCACCGTCCGATCTGGCCCAATTTTGGAGACATTCAAGAAGGATCAACTACCTTTCCATTCCACTTGATTTGAGGACGATCCAACAGTTCAATCAAAAGATACATGAAGATCAAGAAGTCCCATCAATGCAGGCTCGGAAGCTCCCAGTCGCGGCCAGAAGACCTCCGACCACTCCTAGAGAAGCTCCAGCCGTGTCCAAGAAGGCCGAAATTCAAAACAGGTGGGATGAAGGTCAACTGGAAGTTTCAGGAGATGAAATTCAAAACAGGTAGGATGTCAATGAAGCTGAAGGGGATTCGAGTCTATGCAACTCGTCTATATCTTTGAAATCTTTATGGAAGGCTCTAGAAGATCAGGGAGAAGGTGTATTGGGCGACTGCAGACAGCGACGGTTATACATGCGACTGAGGTACCGGCTGAATTGACTGAGCTAATGGAGGAGTATTCGGGGGTCTTTGAAGAACCACAAGGGTTGCCTCCTTCTCGGAGAAGAGAGCATTCGATCCTCCTTAAACCAGGCTCGTCTCCTGTCAGTGTGCGACCTTTCCGTTACCCTCAGGCGCAGCGTGAGGAGCTTGAGCGACATGTGGCAGCGATGTTGGCAGCAGGGATCATCAGGGACATTGGAAGTCCGTTTTCCAGTCCAGTGTTGCTTGTTAGGAAGAAGGATGAGAGCTGGCGGTTTTGTGTCGACTATCGGGCACTCAAACCTCTATACCCGATAGTTACCCAATTATGATGATCGACCAACTTCTTGATGAATTGCAAGGTGATGTGGTGTTTTCCAAGCTTGATCTGCGTTCTGGTTACTACCAAATCAGGGTCAGATAAGAAGATGTGCAGAATACTGCCTTTAGGACTCATGACGGGCATTACGAGTTTCTCGTCATGCCTTTCAGCTTAACGAATGCACCGACAACGTTTTAATCATTGATGAATGATGTGTTCAAGCAATATCTCAAGAAATTTGTAATGGTCTTTTTCGACGATATCCTGGTCTATAGCCGACGACATGAGGATCATCCAGCACATTTGAGGAAGGTGTTGGAGTTACTACACCAACATCAGTTGTATGCTAACCGGGCTAAATGTCAGTTTGGGAGTGAGAGCATTGAGCATATCGGCCATGTGATAATAGCCTCAAAAGTCGCAGTGGATTGTAGTAAGCTCCGAGCAATGGCAGATTGGCCTACACCATGGAATGTCAAGGTATTACATGGATTTCTTGGCCTCACAAGGTACTACCGTCGGTTTGTGAAGGGATATGGCGAGGTGGCTCGTCCTTTGACATATCTATTGAAGAAAGATCAGTTTGCTTGGAGTGATAAGGCAGAGATTGCATTTTAGCAACTGAAAACAGCCATGATGACGGTTCATGTATTAGCGTTACCTGATTTCAATGCTATATTTGTTGTGGAGTCATATGCATCAGGGACACGCTTGGGTGCAGTTTTGATGCAAAATCAACAACCAATTTCTTACTTCATCCAAGCATTGACTAAAAGACAGAAGTTGAAATCAGTATACGAAAGGCAGTTGATGGCAATTGTGTTTGCTATTCAGAAATGGAGACATTACTTGTTGGGGAGAAAGTTCTTGGTGCGAACCGATCAGAAGAGTCTGAAGTTCCTGTTAGAACAGCGTGAGGTCAACATGGAGTACCAAAGGTTGTTAACTAAGTTGCTGGGTTTTGATTTTGATATTCCATACAAATTGGGACTAGAAAACAAGGTTGTTGATGCCCTGTCACGAAAAGCAGTAGTTCCTGAGTTGTTTGCTCTCACAGTTCCCGCAACAATACAATTGGAGGAGATTTGCAGTGAGGTTGATAAAGACTTGGAGTTGCAGCAGATTATTCAAGCGTTGCAAAAGGATTTTGCTTCTCACCTTGACTTCTCCTTGGTTCAAGGCCGGTTTTTGAGGATGGGTAAGCTGGTTTTACCTAAGGCATCTCATTTGGTGGGGGTGATATTGAAGGAGTTCCACGATAGCAAGATGGGGGACCACGGTGGAGTCTTAAAGATAGCAGAAACGTATTGGCGAGTTATTCTACTAGTTGGGAATGATGACTGATATCCGCCGTTACGTAGATGTGTGTCAGGTATGTCAGTGACACAAGTATTCCACCCTTGCTCCTGGTGGACTAGTATTGCAGCCACTTCCAATCACAACAAACATGTGGGAAAATGTATCAATGGACTTTGTGGAGGGAATACCCAAGTCAAGTGGGTTCAACGCATTGCTGGTGCTGGTAAACATGTTGTCTAAGTATGCACTGGGATCAAACATCCATTCTCAGCAACATACGTGGCAATTCTGTTCATCCAAGAGGTCGTGAAACACCATGGTTTCCCACGAACCATCATTCCTGACAGGGATAAGGTGTTCACCAGCAACTTTTGGGAGGCACTCTCAAAGTTAGCCGGCACATCTCTCTGTTTTAGCACGGCTTACCATCCCCAAACGGATGGCCAATCGGAGGTTACTAACCGTGGGCTCGAGACTTATCTAAGGTGCTTCTCTAGTGACCAACCGAAGACATGGGCTCAGTTTCTTCCATGGGCAGAGTTTTGTTACAATTCTTCGTATCACTCAGCAATCCACATGACTCCCTTCAAGGCGGTTTATGGCAGGGATCCACCAGCCTTGCTGAAGTATGAAAATGGATCTACTGCCAATGCTGATTTGGAGAAGCGTTTATTTGAATGTGATGCAGCCTTGGTACTGATTCGGGAGCACCTTCATAAGGCTCAACAGTTGATGAAGACCAAGGCTGATCACCACCGTAGGGACTTGGAATTTGAGGTTGGGGATCGAGTGTACTTGAAGCTGAGGCCTTTTCGCCAAAAAACTTTGGCCAAGCGCACCAATGAGAAACTTGCAGCAAGGTATTATGGTCCTTATGAAGTCACGGCTCGTGTTGGTAATGTGGCTTATTGCCTCAACCTCCCACCGGAGGCCAGAATTCACCATACCTTTCACATTTCGCAACTCAAAAAAGTTGTAGGAGAGTCTGCGTTGTCTGTCTCTATTCCTCCTCAACTATCAACTGAGGGTGTGCTGGATGTGCTGGATGTGGAACCGAAGGCTGTGCTGGGTTACTGTAAGAACCAAGCTTCAGGGCAGGAGGAGGTATTGATTCAGTGGAAGGGGCAACTTGATTATGAGTGTTTTTGAGAATGGGTGAGCACGATCAACGGACAGTTTCCTCTCTTCAATCTTGAGGACAAGGTTAATTTCAAAGGAGAGGGTATTGATACCTATGAGGCCCAATACCCACCTATCATTTACCAATACCAGAGGAAGAAAGCGAAGCCCAAACAGGTCTGACTGAATCAAGTGCAAGGATCCATCCGAGAAGAGTAGAAGTGGGCTCTTCACAAGAGGAAGTTACGCTATCTATAGTTAAGGAATAACGACAGTTAGTGTCATGGTAATTCTCTACACATGGGTATATTTAGAGTATTGGGATTGTTGAGAAAGGTATATTTAGGGGGGTGAATTCAATCTAGCATTTGGAGTGATTTGTACTTAAATCACAAATCCTATGTTATTCAAATATGAATTTTAAAAAAAATTTTAAATCTCATGTTATTGAACTAGTGATTTCTAAATGAATCTTCAAATCCACTGTTATTGGAAATATTTTAAGTAGTGAGTTTTAAGAGATTTTTAGTGATTTGAATGTGTTTTGGTGGAATTTTTTAGTTAAAAAATAAATATCCAAATCTCATGGTTTTATGTAAGATTTCAAAATTATTTAAAAAAAAATCATAACAACTTTCTTAAATCATTCAAATCATCTAAAAACTCGCTAAAACTCAAATCTCTCTAAGAAGGTGAGACCCTTAATACCTTTATGTCATCTTGTAAAAGCACTTTATATCAATATCAAGGAGGTTTCTGTTCTTTATTTATTCTTATTCAGTGTTTTTACACATTACTCGTAACATAATCTTTAATTTCTTTTCTTTAAAAAGGAAAATATTGAACGGTGAATTCCTAAACACTTAGAAGCAAATTACATCATTGGAACAAAACGTCAGTTACTATTTTCCTAGTTTATAAGTAGTTAAATACTGCTAAAAAGATTTGCAAGTATAAAAATAGAATAACTACCAAGTCATTAGACAGTTTTTTTTACTTCAGCTTTGGTTTCTTGATCCTTTTTGGTCTACATCATTTGTCGAACAACCTGGCCAGATAAAATTGATCAAAGAACTAAAGGAAAAGAAAAAAAAACAACAAGAACTTTAATTCTATTCATTCTTTCTTGTCTAATTCTCCGAAGCTACAATCAAAGTTTCCGTATAACAGAAGTCCCATGGACACGTGGAAAAAAAAAAAAAAAAGACATACGAGTTACAATGCTTAAAACAGTATCAAGTCATTAAAGATTCTCAAACCTCTTTCTGCAAATACACTATTTGGTAAAGGAGTTACACAAGCATCAAAGGCCACAACGGTTAAAAGAACGTGTCACCTTGAGTCCTTTCCGAGGAATAAATAGATGAACCATTCCGCTCTCTCAGGCACGTTCATCATTCACGTGGTTCGGGATCTCGGGTTGGCTATCCAGTGGCATGTACTGTGCCATTATAGCTCTGATCTCTGAGTCCATATATTGCTGTAAAATCAGGGACATAGGAAAGTTCAAAACAATTTCCCCAAGCAACGGATATGGCAACCGTGTTAAGGTCCAAAGATGCCTTATGAGGTTACAGTAGTGGAATTATGTTTTAACAGACATCTCAGGTCAGAAAACAAAAAAGACTAATCTTCGCTTTTAACAGAACAGCAGATAAAAGAGCAGAAGGATGAATTAGAAAAGCTTACCCTTAACCTATATTTGTAAACGAGGTACGCCCCACCAGCTGCAAGTCCCAATGATAACATTATAAGCCAAACAGCCGCCCATGCTGATCTCACTTGTGAACCTGTCTTGCCTAAATTTCAAACAAAAGAACCAATGCCAGTTAAAAAACAGAGAGGTTATTTGTATGCACGAGTATTCTTTTTAGTGCATGTCAAATACGCATGATGCATATTCATAGAATTACAGAAATCCAAGTTCATGAAAACTCACTGATGCAAGTGTCATGGTCTCTCATGTAGAGAAGGTCCCCACTACAAGAGCACTCGTAGCTTCCCCAGGTGTTCTTGCAGCTACATCCCGGGCACTGACAGGCTTTCTTCTCTTTGCACTCATTAATGTCTGGTGAAGGAAGCACGGAAATCCTTACAAAGATGATTAGAAGTAGAAGTACGGTAACCAAAGTTTAACAGAGAGTCTAACCTTCACACTTCTTAATACCATCTCCTTTAAATCCCGGAGGACACTCGCACTTAACACTGTCTTTATCCTGAAGGCATTACAATTTGAGACATGAGTCTCTTATTATACGGTGAGATTGTGCCTCAAAAGTGAAGCAACGTGCAGAAGAAACACTAACCACACAAGCAGAGAACGCATGTCCATCTCTCTCTTCATGCCAACAACCTCCATTGTTGATCGTGCATCTCCCTGGCCCGCTTGCTGCAATGCAAACACCAAGTGAGTATGAAATGTGACATCCAACAGAAGCACAACAGCAACAAAGGCAATGAACACAAAATCATCCATCTCAGACGAGAAAGATGGAATATTGAGTTCAAGGTTCTCGTGAGCATGCAACGACCATTATATTCTGATCTTCACCGGGCAGATGTGAGCGATTAAAAATCCGAGAGGGTATACCAAATAATTTGTTTACAATTCAGTGACTAGGAATTATACTAGAGCTGCTATAAGAAGACCAAAATATGTCGCTCCTTTAGTAACTAGAATAATAGTCTGCCATACTCAGATTGCTACTGAATAACACAACCCCATTAACATTATAAAAACTACTAAAAAGATGACACGCAACACTCACGTTCACAGTGGCTGTATCCATCCCCTTTGAATTGCACACCATCAACTCGAGGACACTCACATACTCTTCCACGAAAAGTATCCTGCAAATTAAGCAGATTAATATATATAAGAGATACTTTTGCCAGGAATATCACATTATACCTTGCAAGCAGTTATGTTGGCTGATTTATCTTGCCAACATCCGCCATTGTTATCTAGGCACTCGTTTGACTCCATCTCTGTCATTTGCAATCGACGATGCGAATTTCAAATTTCACAGTAAGTGTTAAAAGGTGTGATCAAGCATGGGGTATATCCGTATTGGGTTGGATAATTGCTCGGTATGTAAAAATGATAACCAAATAACTCCCAAGGACAGTTAGGATCAGGTAGTTAGGGAACAAGTACAGCTTACTAGTACCAAAATGTATCCAAATTTAGATTAGGTTGGCTATATCTCGGGTACGGGTTAGGTATTTCGGTTTTTTCACATATTTGGTGAACCCAAACTTTGGATACTTAAACCCACATAGGCTCACCTGTGCTCAGGCATATAGCTGGTTCAGTCGTCTCCTCAAAACCAGAACATAGAGCCTTGAGTACTGCACTCTTGTCCAACTTGCCTGCAAGAAAACACTTATTTAACAAAGTAAACCACATGTATTGAAGTCTTGAGTTAACACTGCAAGACAAACCTCGGTACTGTCTGTTGTTGACAACCAAGGTAGGCAATATGGTAACATCACCCCTTGAACCCTTGCCAACCTACATAATATATATGTCAATCCCAAACGGGTTATTTACGCTCCTCAAAGAACATAACTGTGAGATGCCCGCAGGAACGTAAGAAAAAGTAATTTACTTGAGCATCTTGTTCTTCCTTTAGAACTGGATTTTCCAAGTCAGCATCAGGGTCTCCCATACACTTGTCAAGTTTTCTACTATCGATTCCTGTAAAGACATAGAAAAACTGGATTATTCTCCCAGAAAAAAAAAAAAAAAAAAGTGTTATGCTTTTGTTTAATTTTCGACCTATAAAAGAAACCCTCACCAAGAGACTTGATAACAGAATCAGCACATTCTTTGTTGTATTTCTTCTCCTTCATGGGACATCTGATCTGGAAATCAGTGACATAATCCCACCAGACCCAGGATTTCCCGGTTTCATTCGCGACCTTGAAAACGCAAAGCTGTCTCAAGTTTTCTACAACCACGTCTTTTCCATCGTATCCTGAGCTAAAGTCCTGTTCTGGATCAGGAGCACAGTATCTTCCCTTGTTGATACACTGAGACTTGCACTGTCTGCTCAACGTGAAAGCGTGAGGACAATACCAAGTAATGTAATGAGGTCTAAACTGCGTGTAACCGCCTTTCTCGAGAATCTGAGCAGCACCCTTAAAATCCTTCACAAATTCCATCAACATGTCACACTTGATCCCGCACTCGTCATTGCTATTGGTCCACAGTTCATACTCGACACGGTCATCAGGGTGCGGAACGGCTTCTCTCCAGTCAAGATTCAAGTTGACCATATCCCCTCCGCTGATTGCTTTCTTCAACTTTTCACCAAAACCTTTCGTGACAAGCGCAGAAGGAATGGTAATATTCTCAATGTATTTTGCAGACGAAACATCCTCTTCTGGTGTGTCCATTGTAATCAAAGGCTCATCAACATTGTCTGCCACAAGAACAGCGGAAGCACCAGCTTTCTGTGCATTCCAGACCTTCAAAGCGAAAAAACAATCTACACAACAAAATATAAACATCCGTTAGGCTAAAGTGTATATATGTCTATGCAGAACAACAAGTGTAAGGCAAGTTCTGCACACACTTGAACCAATTAAGAAGAAAGCCAATACAACCTAACAACTAAATCTAACATCAATTGTAAGATCTACCATTAATGACAAATACAAAGAACTGAGTCAAGCAATCGGAAACCAAAAAACTTGCTAATTGACAAAGAGAAAACGAAAGCGAGAACCAGAAATGGATCAAATCGATTCCAGTTTCTGACATTGAAGATAAGATGAGTACCTCCACGATCAACCAAGAGGAAGGTAGGTAAAGCACCAGGCTGGGACTTGAAAGAAATTGAGAAATCGCTGAACTCTTTGCACGATTTCTGGTTCTCCTTGGGATAAACCACCGTACCAGCCATGCTTCCGCCGTACTGAGGGATCCCAAAGTTGCCAATTGCACTGTCGTGAGTCCCCTTTATGCTCTCCGGCGACGTCACCGACAAGCTGTTCTTCTCCACCACGAATCGAGCCTCGCAGCAAGAGGGGAGGGAGATAAGCAGCCATGGAAGAAGAAAACATAGGAGCTGCTTCATCTTTGAGATCTCCGCCTCAATACAACAAACTCAAAGGATTGGACAAAAGCACAGAAATTGGATTAAAGCGATCAAAGAGTTAAGATCGGAGAATTGAAATCGTCGAAGGTTTTAGAGTATTGAGTCAATAGAGAAGATAAAAGTCGGGGTTTTCAACGTTTCCGGTGTGACTGGAAGACTATAAACGACGCAGAGTCAAAACAGTTATAGATAGTCGACGAAACAATAGTAAACTACTCATGTTCTTGTGCCTAATGGATGCTTATATTTTGGTGTGTCTAAGACTATGTACATTGATTTGTTTGTTTAGGACACTCTTGCTTTTTACCTTATAAAACTCCACTCATTTTCTCTCTTTTATTTAATAATTCAACACTCACTCAATTTTTACATTTTACAATAGTTTTATTTAATAAATTCAACACTCTATCCCACCACTTTTATTTCATATATTTGTTTTCTTTTATATTTTTGTTTTTTGTGATTACATATTATTAATAACAATTATCGATTAAAATTAAATTAAAATAATTAAAAATTAAATAATTTTGTAAAATAATTTTTTTATCTTATATATTAATTAAAAATAATTGCAATTAATAAAGACGAGAAATAGAAACAAAAAACAAATACAGTGACAAAAAACTTAAAATGCAATCCAATAAACTAGTAAGCACACAACACAACTAATAAAACACACATAACTTAATTAGTACAATAAATTCAACTAATAAACTTAAAAATCTCTTTAACCACATAACATTCCGAATTGTGCTCATATGTGTTTGACTAGATCTGCTTGCAATTCGTGATGTACATTTGAATCACGCAACTTGGATCTAGCACGCATATGATTTGAAATGCAGGTAGCACCTCGGTCGAGAAATGTTGTGGTGTATTAGACCCACTTGCCTCAGATTAATCATAATCGGTCCAATGTTGAACATATGTATCTCGTTCATCTTCAACAATCATTGGGTGTTAAAAAGATTATTGGTGGAATCCATTTCACTAAAACGATGTTTAAAGCTAAAAACAAAAGTTTATTAGAGGCTAATAGAAAAAGTATAGTAAAAAAAGACGATTTTTTGTGTCCAAATCAAATGAAACAAGTCTCTATTTATAGAAAATGAAAATGATGAATTTTGGTATAAAAATATATATAATTTACTATGAAATAATTAATCTTAAATAATTCGGATGAAAAAAAAATATCATGAATCTTAACGGCCAATGAGAACACAACACATGTTTCAATCCATATATTAATTATCTAATAATTTTTTTGACCAATACAAACGCGACACGTGGCAAATTTGCCTCCAGTTACCGAAAATTCACGCCGTCGAAGAATAACAACATCAATTTTGCCACATCATATTCAACATTTTATAAAAACACCCATTGTATTCTAACAACAGTTGAAAAAAACTTTCAACTGAACCATTTAATGTAGTCTAATGGATACTTATGGAGTAGATTCTAAATCCGAACTTATGTGATAAAGCTTTTTGTAAGATATAAAATATGAAATGAGAAATAAGAACTAATTTAAGTGTAAATGATTCAAATATGTTTAATTTTTAATTTTTAAACTTATAATAAATTTAATAAATGTTTGGCAATATGTTTAATTTTTAATTGACAACACGTTCAATTTCTTAAAAAAAAATAAGAGGTGTTTGGAAATATATTCTAAAAATATTTCTGTTTTAATAATATAGATAAATTAAAAGAGAAAAATGAACAAACTAGCTATAAATTGTCGACTCAAAATTTCAAATTTAGATCTATATAAATACATATAAGAGATAACTAGCTTGAAAACAACGATTGAGTGTGTAATTAGGTAGTAGACAAAATAGCACAAATCGTAAATGAACTATTTGCGATGTCTATGTAGATAACGAAAATGATCCTCCATCGCTTAGCATGTCATCTTGAAAAGATTACGAGATCTTCTTAAATATCTAAGTGGAGCATTTCTCTCTCTCATTATTTTTTATTATTACTCTCTCTTTTTTCTTCATTTCTGCAACAAAGTTTGTTTTGGGTTGGAGAAGGAAACGAAACCAAAAAAACTTCAAGAATTTGATTCTTGAGCCTCTCGAGGAAGATACAAGAAAGTTGGGCAAAAATCCCACGAAAATCCTGTGAAAAACTGTGAAACCCATGGTTCTGATGGTGCCGGAAAAGAATCGTTTACCCGTCGGCTTCGAAGACAATTTGGGGATGAAGAATGAGAAAAAGATTGGAGAAAGAGATTGAGAAATTTTTCAGGTGAGTTGACTCGAACGTACTTAGTCAACTTAGTGAGTGGGCTCAAGTTGACATGCTAAACTATTTATAACATGCGAAACTATTTTGTAACATATTAAACTATTTATTGTACCAAATAAACACATAGATTTACCTCTAATTAAATCGGCGATTTGAATTTGGCGATCTGAATTTTGTAGATAATTTCGGCGATCTGAGTTTTATAGATAATCGGGTGTCAATTTCATTTGGATTTTAGGTAATTAACTAGGGTTGGATAATAATCTATGGACAAAAGGTGTGTGGATATGCAGCAGCAGATATGTTTGCATGGATGGTCTCAAATGGATGTTGGATCATGGACAAAAGTGTATTTGTACTTGTTCAAAGGCAAAAACCCTCAAACCTGAACCTTAGGTTGTTTTAGCTTTCTGCATAATCGTAAGATTTCTGCTAAAAAACCTCATATTTGTGGATATGCAAATATGTCCGCGTTGATGGTCTCATATGGATGATGGATCGTGGACAAAAGTGTATTTGTACTAGTTTAAACCAAGGTTTTTGCAGAAAACCCTCATACCTGAACCTCAGGTTGTTTCAGCTTTATGCAAAATCGTAAGAATTCTACAAAAAAAAAACCTCAAATTTGTTCACGCAAACATGTCCACTATGATTTGTCCACACAAACATAAAAGGTTGAGATTTGAAACATATTCACAAAAGCTCAAATTTACTATCAAACTAAAGATGAAACATATTCACAACAACGTATCCATAAATACATATACATGATTATCAAACTAAAGATGGCCATGATAGTTTGTCCACATAAACATGTCCACATGTTTCTCTAACGCATTTTGTCGAACACTTTGTAGGCGTCTTTTGCTCTGCGGCTCATAGATCTTCGAAACTCAAGGAACGATTCCTCTGTGGCTCGACCAACCAGAGCAGAGACCTCCACCATATGCTCCCCTAATTCCGCCATCACGGACAAACAGTCGCCGCCCAATTCAACGAGAGATAAAATTAGTGTACTCCCCTCCGCTTCCCCTCGACAATTGCCCAAAGCTTCTTTTTCCCAGCACTCATATTTGATTCAAATAAGAAAGTGAGAAAATGGTTAATTTAGAAGGGGCATGTAAGATGAGAGAAAAGAGAGATGAGAGGAGATAGAAGAGAGATGAGAGATTAAAGAAAAGATTGTCGACACAAGAGGAAAGGAGAGGAAGAAGAGTGAAAGGAGAGAGATGAGAGAAGGTTAGAAGAGGCTTCTCACACTCCCAAAGTCACCAAAGAGTGAGAAGTCCCCCAATGTGTAATATGACTTCTAATAAATCACTCTAGATGTAATTAATCCTTATTTAAATATATATTTTATCATCTGTGAATATGGTGGGTTACTCCCATCCTTGTTCAACAGCCGTCCATGCATCTTCATCAAGTTCTCGAATAAGATGTCTCATACGAGCCTTCTAGTGACCAAATGTTCATGCATTCAGAACTACGGGTACCCGAACAACAATGAGTTCTTTCATAGTCTTCATGTTCTTTTCAGGATCGATCTCAATCTGTAGATATATCTTGAATCTATGAAAGTGATCCACTCTGGTACCAAATGAAAAACCTAGAATAGAGAGATATAAATATGTTGAACCAAGACTTTGCAAATATTGTTTTCCTTTAACTAGAAATATCTTAAACAACCATGTACCAAATTTTTTAATCATAATTACGTACACGACGTTACACCAATAACTCGCAACTGACCAATTTCTAATCTATCCAACTCACTGACACAACAACAGTGGTGTAATACTATGTGTTTACTCACAAAGAATCCTAACTCGACTTTAGTTTTTTTACTTCTTCTTTTCAATGGCTGATCTAATTCTAGTCCAGCCTCCTCGTATATATAGCACACCCTCCTACAACGTTGCCTATATACACCTTCCTTTATTTGCGAGATCTTCAAATCTTCGTAATGCGATTTTGAACATCTAAGTTGTCGCCACGCCAGCTTCCATGTTGATGTTGTTACCAAATCTTTGTCTTCCAGTCATCTTGCTCCACATCATCCTTGCCTTTAAATACAATTCTTAATTCCCACGCTTTGGTCCTCTCGGTGTTACATTGAAACTTCATGTCTTAGCTCCAAAATCTTGGATCCTACAATGGGTTCTTCAACCTACCCGCTACAGAAATTCAGAACTCCTATATATGCCATCTAACCACAATAAACGCTCACTCAAGTGACTCGAGACTTGCTTAATACTAAATTCTCGACAAAACAATCCTAGAAATATTTTCGACCAAGAACCCCAACCGCTAATTTGTTTCCCATTTGTTTTCTTCCATGCTTGGCTTGCTTTATTTTCGAGGCTATCCTTACCTGCTACTACACCACCACGACTTCTCAAACTGTAACATCATGGATCCGATGATACGTGCCGTTTTAAATTTTGCTATAAGTAAGCCCGTAAGCCTGTGTGCTCATTTTAAAACCTAGGGATTGTTGGAGGTGAGTTTAGCATTCCCCGGTTTAGCCTGGTTTGAACCGATACTGGCCCAATTGATTCCGGTTTACGACGGTTCAAACTAAGTAAAGAGGGCCCATGATCACTCTCAACGGGCCGAACTCGGTCTAAAGTCCAACTCGCTACCAAACGCGCCGACCTCCGAGATCAGCGGAATATTTCCCGATTACGGAGGTAGAAATTGAAGATTTCCTTCTCTTGATGGAATTAGGAGAAGGAAATCATCCCGTTTAGACCGACTCGGAGACTTTATAAATAAGGAGGCCATCGTCTCATTCAGAATTCATTCGCAATCATCACGAGACCTAAGAGATCGAGAGCTGAGACCTTAGCTTTTATCTCCTTAGTTCTTAAGTCATCCTTTTTACGATCTAGAAATCTTGTAGCTCCACTGAGTTCAATCAATAAAACAAGATTCGATCCATTGAGTTTACTGTTTTTCCCCTTGTGTGATTTTCAGAATCAATAATTGGTGCCGTCTGTGGGGAGAGTTTTTCTAAAACAAAACAATAAACTTTTGGATCTCGGTGATTAAACTCGGCTATGGAGGACCTACCGATCAACCCGACTCTAAACGCCCAAAATAACGGAGTCGACAATAACGCACCGGAAGGTCGGATCCCGCCCAACGAAAGCGACGGTACACCAGCACTAATTCCGCCAGGAACCGTTACCGCAACCCCGACTCCAGTCGACCAAGCCACCCTCATCCAAGCTATAGCATCACAGATAGCCGAACTCGCCAAGAAAAACGACAAAAGGTTCGACCCTTTGCTCGCAACTCAGACAGAATTCCGTGACCAGCTCACCGAGATCAGGCAAACACCTTTCCGACCAAGTGAGGAGACGCTCCACGATCTCCGTCGAAATATGTCTCCTAATCAAGTCAGAATATCACAATCCGACCTCCAGTTCCCGGATCTATCGGTAATCAAGAAACTCACATCACCGATCAGGCGTCTTTAGATCAGGAACTCGATAGCGTCAAAGCCCCACTTCAGGACATGAGGTCCAAATTTCACCAAGGCACCAGCTCGGCACCCGAGATCGACCGTGTGATCCAGGAGACCCAGAAAACCCCATTCACACAACGAGTCCTCGACATCCCAGTCTGGCGTTTGGAAAGGATCACGATCCCACAGTACGAAGGCAACTCGGACCCCCGGCACTTTATGACCTCGTTCGGCATCATGATGAATTGCTTCAAATTCCAAACCGAGGAGGAACAGGATGCCGCGAAGTGTCAACTTTTTATCGAAAACCTCGGCGGGACCGTGCTTGATTGGTTCTCACAACTCGAAGCGAACTCGATCAATAATTACACCGAGCTCACAACCAAGTTCCTCAAACACTTCACCATGTTCACTAAGAAGAAGACCAAGAACGCCGAGCTGTGGGCCCTCGAGCAAGGACCAAACAAACCCCTACGAGACTTCATGGACCGATTCAAGTCGGTGGTAGCCCACTGTACCATCGATGATGATGCCGCGATGGAAGCCCTCTATAAAGCAACATGGTATCAATCGGCCTTTGACAAGGAAATTCATCGTAACCGACCTCCAACCCTGGAAGATGCCCTGCATAAGTCACATACGTATATCTTGGAGGAGGAGGAACATGCCACCAAAGATAAGCAGTACGTTCTATCAAGACAGTCCTTACCAAAGGAAAAACTCAGGGAAGAAGCCCGCGAGCTGCGAACTAATTTGAAACGACGACCTATGACACACCAAGTAACCGCCATTCCTCCGCAGCAACCCTGGAATACTTGGGTCAGGGCGGAAGAACCACCGGACGATCTAAAGGAATCTGCAAGCGATCCCAAACCATACTGCAAATTTCATAAAAGGAAAGGTCATAGTACCGCGGAATGCCGACACCTCAAGGATCTGTTACTTCGGAGTTTCAGGAATGGGGAGATCTCACCCCAGGCCACCCCCGACCTAACAACAGATTCCGCCGTAACAATGCCAAGAAGCAGAACACGGATAACAACCCCGAATGAGCTAAGGATAACGTTGATACCGAGTTGCCAAAACGCGATCGTGAGGACCAACCCGAAGATCATACTATCCCGAAAGCCCGAAAGAGGGTCCACATGATCATTGGCGCAATCGAGTCTTGCAATTACTCAGTTCGGGCAATCAAGGAACACAACCGCGAAGCAATTGCGGCACAACAAAATAACCGAGTTCCAGAAGGTGACGTGCCCATAATCTTCATAGAAGCCGACACGGTTGGGCTCCACATGCCCCATAACAACCCACTTGTCGTCGAACTACTCATCGGCGACGTTACTGTTGAAAGGATTTTGGTTGACACTGGCAGCTCGGTCAACGTCATCTTCAGACAGACATTGAAGGACATGGACGTCCCGGACTCAGAAATCAAGCCATACATCGAACCTATGACCGGATTCGCTACAGAATAGACCATGACCGCGGGAACAATCAAGATGCCAAACTACATCAGCGGAACAGTAAAAGTAATGAAATTCTTAGTTTTGAACAAGCCAGCGATCTACAACGTCATACTCGGGACGTCGTGGTTATTCGCAATGAAGGCCATCATCTCAACTTACCACCAGTGCGTCAAGTTCCCGACACCATACAGAATCTTCACTCTTAAGGGGATCCAATCGATATCTCGTTTGTGCGCCATCAAAGAATGCAAACTAAGAACCGCACCTTGCACCTGCGTGATCAGTTCAAATTCAACTTAAACTGACCTACTAAATAAGAAGAATAATCCCGACTTACCGAAGCAAGAGTTGGTCATACAAGTCAGCATCAACGACTTCAACCCCGAGAGATGCATCGGTATTAGAGCAGAGCTGGATGAAAAGATCAAAAGCGACCTCATTCACTTCCTCAAGAAAAACGTGTCAACCTTCGCCTGGTCCATCGAAGATATGCCCGAGATCGATCCAAAAATCACCTGTCACGAACTCACCATCGGCCCGACCTTCAAACCAATTAAACAGAAAAGACGGAAGCTCGGCCCAGATCGATTACCGAGGTCAAATACCCAAACTAGCTGGCTAACCCCGTCGTCGTCAAGAAGAAGAATAGCAAGTGGAGGGTATGCGTAGATTTCACCGACCTCAACAAAGCTTGCCCAAAGGACAGCTTCCCACTCCTGCATATCAATAGGCTGGTTAAAGCGACCGCGGGAAACAAGCTCATTTCCTTCATGGATGCCTTCTCCGGTTACAACCAGATACTCATGCATCCCGACAATCGCGAGAAGACATATTTCATCACATATCGGGGCATCTATTGCTACAAGGTCATGTCGTTCGGCCTGAAAAACGCTGGAGCAACTTATCAAAGGCTCGTCAATCGCATGTTCGCAAGTCAGCTCGGCCGGAAAATCAAAGTCTACATCGATGATATGCTGGTGAATCTCTTATCGCCAAAGATCACGTCGGACATCTCAGCACCTGTTTCGACATACTTAACCAGTAAGGCATGAAGCTCAACCCCACTAAGTGCACATTCGGAGTCACATCTGGCGAGTTCCTTGGCTACATCATTACTCAAAGAGGAATCGAAGCTAATCCCAAATAGATCTCGGCAATCCTCGACCTCCCGTCACCAACAACAAAACGCGAAGTCCAAAGGTTAACAAGTCGGATCGCCGCACTTAACATATTCATCTCCCGATCTACCAATAAGTGCCTACCGTTCTATCAATTACTCTGCGGTAACAAGGACCTCGAATGGGACGATAAGTGTGAAGAAGCATTCAAACAACTCAAATAATACTTATCAACCCCACCCGTCCTTCTCCAACTCAAATAAAACTGGCTCCTTCATGTCGATGGCTCATCGTCACACCGAGGTTCAGGAGTCGGCATACGCCTCCAATCACCGAAAGACAAAATCCTGGAGCAATCATTCCGACTGGAATTTCAAGCATCAAACAACGAAGCCGAGTACGAGGCACTTCTAACCGGCATGCGATTGGCCAAATCAATTGGAGCAAAACACATATACGCATTCTGCGATTCACAACTTGTCGTTAGTCAATACAGCGGCGAATACAACGCAAAGAACGATCGCATGAACGCATATTCAAAGTTAGTAAAGGAACTCGCTGCCGAATTCCAATCTTTCGACCTCACCAAGATACCTCGCGGAGAAAATGCCCCAGCCGATGCCCTTGCCGCCCTCGCCTCAAGCTCGGACCTTCACCTCCTACGTACGATCCCGGTTGAAAGCATCTCACGACCAAGCATCGAACCAGCCGAGACTTGCAACGTGACCACACGTAGGTGTGACTGCGATATGCATCCTGCTATCAATCCCAAACCACGAAAACCAAGGAACAATTCGGATTCCGAGCCCAATGTGAATGTCGAAACCGGACATATCCCAAACGATCCAGAACTACGAGATCAGTCGGAAGAAGACGATGAAGTATCTGAATGACTCCATGATCCTATGGACATCGAGGCCAAAAAAGAAAAAGAGTCTAAAGACATGACTATCGAGATCAAGATGTACGTCTACGAAGGAACGGTCCCGGCCGACAGATGGGCAGCTCGGCGATTTAAAATACGGTATGCCCATTACATCGTTCTAGATGGCGAGCTATTCTGATGAAGCGCTTCGGGCGTCCTCTTGAAATGTGTTGCATGTAAGGATATTCACGAAGTCATGAGTAAGGTACACGACGGCGACGGTGGAAATCACTCCGGAGGTCGCTCTTTGGCTTTAAAGATAAATAAGGCAAACTACTATTGGCCAACAATGTTAGCGAACTGCGAGAAGTTCGCCGCCAAGTGCAAAAAATGTCAACGACACGGCCCGATGATAAACCTCCCAATCGAGCTACTCACCACTTCGACAGCTCCTTACCCTTTCATGCGATGGGCAATGGATATCATCGGCCCACTCTGCCGTTCTACCAATCAAAAGCAGTTCATCCTGGTCATGACCGGCTACTTTACCAAATGGGTCGAGGCTGAGTCTTATGCCGAGATACATGCTCTCGATGTCAAGAAATTCGTTTGGAAGTACATCATATGCTGACATGGAGTACCATACGAGATCGTCACAGAAAATGGACCACAGTTAATTTCGGCATTGTTCAGCGATTTTTGTGCTAAGTAGAAAATTCGACTAAGCTTCTCCACGCCGAGGTACCCACCAGGAAACGGCCAAGCCGAAACAACCAACAAGACCATCATTGACGGCCTCAAAAAACGACTTGATACAAAGAAAGGATTTTGGGCCGACGAGTTAGACGGAGTACTCTGGGCAATCCCACTGCACGACACCTCGTCGATCTACTAGGCAATCCCCTTTTTCTTTAGCATACGGAGTAGAAGCTTTGTGTCCAGCCAAACTCGATATTCCAGGCATACGCCGAACAATGCTGACTCAAAATCCAACCTCAACAACGAGATGCTCCTTAACAATATGGACACGCTTGAAGAACAGCACGGACAAACACTGCTCCGAATCCAAAATTATCAATGCTTAGTCGCACGCTACTACAACAAAAAGGTCCGAGGACGACACTTCCAGGACGGCGATCTCGTTCTTCGAAAGGTCTACCGGAACACATAAGAGAAAAACGCCGGTAAACTCGGTGCTAACTGGAAAGGACCTTACCAGATAATGCGAGTCGTCAAACCCGGCGTATACGAAATTATGAAGATGGATGGAACCCCGATCCCGTGATCGTGAAATTCAATGAACCTCAAACGGTCTGAAACGACTAAGTAAAATCAAAGCCGAGCTATCACAGCTTACCGAACTCAAACGGTTCGTATCTACTGAAACTGAATTCTTCAGTTCACGTTACAGTCTGAAACGACTAAGTAAATCAAAATCGAGCTATCGCAGTTCAAAGAACTCGAACAGCCCATAACCTCGTAAGCCAGACTCCTTAGTTCTCAGTTAAAACCATCATGGTTCCACACATCAACGTCCTGGCCAGACGATTGATAGCACTCCTCAGGGATGCAAATGAATTTAAAAGCCAGATCCGTCTCGCAAAAGCCGGGTCTTTTCTCGCATTAAAATTCGCCCTCAGATTATCCGAGCTAAATAAGCCGAATTACCTCGCACACTCGGATTCGATTTGGGGACCCGGAGTATCTTGAGATGAGCAAAACTTCGCAGTCTCATGCTAAGCTCTCGGGGAGAAGCCGAACGACACATTCTCGCAAAATTAAGCCGATTTCCCAACAATCGCAAATTTCATAAGCCGATTTCCCAACAATCGCAAATCAATAAGCCGATTCTCAGCGATCGCCGATCTCGAGTTGATCGAAAACCGAGTTCATCTAACGTACCCCGGCTAAGACCGTATTACGTACGACACCAATTTGGTATGTGGGGGATTCGAGAGGATCGTATCATTTTATGACCTTACGCGGATTAACAAACAATCTCGCTTCCACGAACCCGAAGGCCGAACTCCTCAGTTTGCAAAGAAGCCGAACTAAATTCGCATGACAGTTAGAATAGACTAAGTAAAAACAGTCAGAATCTCCTACGAGCTTAAAATTCATTAAAAAACAAAAAAAAAAAGCTCCTACGAGCTGCAGCTAAAGAGTACCTCGGGTAAAGGTTTAAGAGCCCCCTCGGGCAAAAGGTTCAAATTACAAAAAGGCCTCACCGGGCATCAAAAAAAAAGGGGGAATTTTAGGGAGAATCGCGACTCCTGATCTCCTCATACATTTTTGGACCGATGCTCAAAATCATGGAACCCCATTCATCAACATTAGGCGGGACTTCGATTCCTTCAGCACCGAGGTGAGGACCCGGGGGAATGCCAGTATCCGAGATCAGAGACACTCTGAAGTCTCCATCTTCAAGTTCTTCAAGGACTATGGCTTGCATCTCGGCCGTCATCCTCTTTTCCTCTGCCACGTAATGATCAAGCGTCTCCTGGGGAATGTGAGTCCCTCCTTCCACGAGCCGGTCCAGGAATTTTTTAGTGCCCGTGACTTGATTGTAAACAAGCTGCCTATTATTCGCCGCGTCAAGACGGATGATGTAGTCCCTAAGCCTCTTCTTCTCAGACTTCAGCTTCACATCAACCTTCCATTTTTCAACGGTCATATGGCTGAACGCGTCATTAGCCTAGAGAACCTCGGCCTTCATCTTCTCATTTTCAGCTCGGAGGGCTTCGAGCTCCTGATCCTTCGCAGCAGCTCCCTGTTTGAGCTGAATGACTTTGGCCTGTACTTTGGCCAGATCCCTCTTTAGCTTGTCGGTGCCTTCAACATCCCGAGTTGCCGATTTCAACTTACTGTCCAGCGAAAGGATAATCTCGTTCGTCTGTGCCTTGACCTGGGAAAAGGAAAGAAGGATAAGACGACAAAAATCTAACTAAGTAAGAACGATTCAAAAGAGTGATAACTTACCCGAGCCTTGGAGCGAGCAAGCCCCATATATTTCTCCATCTCCGGGGCTCGTCCAGCGGCGGGAGACCGCGAATACCAACTTTAAATTGATGGTAGAGTTTGGCACACGACGCTGGATCATTGATCAAAGGAGTGTCCTTCCTGTAATTGAAGGACACAACATTAACCTCTTCCGCGATAAGAGATTTCTGTCTCTTACGCCTCGTCGAGGTCTCAACTGCAACAGTCGGATCAGCCGTCCCATCCGGAGTCGTCGCGGAAGCATCAGTAACAAGGGCAACGTCATCTCTCTCCTGCACCTCAAGCTAACCTTGGGAACCAGTCGGCTCCCATTCAAACTGACCTGGCGGAGTCTACTTTTTCCTTGAGAGGTTCGATGGCTCGGCATCCTCGCCATCATGAACAACCTCGAAAACCTCCAAATTGTTGCTCGCAGGCACCGCGTCAGTACGGGCGGCCAAATCAGACCCAACAGTCTGATCGACCTCTTCTAGGTTGACAGGTGGGTCAACCTCGGTATTACCGATCTGGGAGTTTCAATCGGCCTCATTGTTTTCAGCAATCGCCGGATCACCATCCCGAGAAGCGTCATCTTCCCTCTGAGCCGAAGGAAGTATAGACTCATCAAGAGTAGCAGAATAATCGGAGATGGTAAGAAAATTTCTCCGAGGAGCCATTCTCCTAGACGAAGACCCTCTGGCAACTGCACAAATAAGACAAGACTAAGAGATAAAAAAAAACGCGGAAATTTTACTTAGGGGATTTTGAGCTAACCAGTGTTAGAACGCTCCGACCTGCTCTTCGGCCAACGTTTGTAGCTCGTCTCAATTCCCTAAACTGAGCAACGATCGCCTTCCAGTGCTCATATACTTTTTTGTAAGTAGGATTCCGAACTACAAAAGAAAAGAACACATCAGAAACAAATAAAGCACGAGACCTCGGCTTAAGCAAGATAAATAACTACCGATATTCGAATTCCATTTTCTCCTACAACTCATGCCCGGGTTGGACACAGAAATAAAATCAATTTTGACGAAAAAGTATTTTGTCTCCCAAACCTGAAACTTGCTCGGCTTCGGACCGGTGATTACGTCGTACCCCGACTTCATATTCGCTGAAAAATACCAAGGTTTGGCTTCAGCTATGTTGACAGAGGTCAACTCCTCAAGCATCCTAGTAGAAACCGGAATGCCAAGCTCGGCTCCCATAGAGAGGAGCCCGTTATATTAACCACGCTTGCCGGATTAAACTGGCAAATCGCGGCTCTCCGCCTATTACTGAAATCAAGCAGCAGATCGGGCAAGGGAAAGTTGAGCCCACATGCCCTGAACCAATCCTCATAGACGCAGATGTGCCCTTCCGGAGCATCCCACGGTCGTTGGTTCATTCTAGGCCTCGTGACTACCACGTCGCCCAGAAAATGGAGGGACTCAATCAATTCGCTGATTGTGTCCATTGAAGAGCAAGTCGGCCCGTTGACTGCCGGCCGAACAATCAAGGGAGTCAGCAGGGTTCAAGTCTCCCCTTCTACGTTGCCTGTTAAAGGATCGACCTCGGCATTGACGACTTCAACATTATCATGTGGAGCGTCGTCACCCGCCTCTCGAGCACGCTTTCTTCTGAGTTCTTGTATGGACAGCTGAGTAGCCAACGCCTCGTCACGACGAATTTGCTCGGTAGCTCGCTCCCTTTCCTCGGCCATCAGCTCTCTCTCGACCTCAGTAGCATACTCGGCATCATACTGGATTTGAGCCTCAATCTGGGGAGGATGAACTCAAACCCGGGGGTTGCTTGTGCTAGCCTCGTCGTTCCCAACTTGCCTGAACGAAATACGCCTCTCCTCACCAACAACCCAAGACTTGTCAACCTCGGCCAAAACATTGCCAACTTCCGCATTTCACCCAATCGGCACAGACCTACTAACATTGACTGTCGGATTCATCTTAATCGTGGTTATTTAAACGCGATTACCGGTTTATTAAACTCAACCACAATTTATAGTCTTTATGTTGTAATTATAAGAGAATACAAAGTTCATGATCTTTAGTAAAGAAAAAATTTGTTCGGGTTGTGTAGAAAAGAGGCGAAAAGTATAGAGTGTATATCAAAGAAGTTGTATACTAGAGGTAGTTTATCAGAGTCAACCCTGAAATTAACATTCATACCAAAAAAAAAAAAAAAACTTTGGTCAAATATAAATTTTATAACTTATCTAACTTTTGATTTAAATATAACTAAGTTTACTCCATACTACTTCCAATGATAATCTTTATAAATAATATATGTTGAGAATAAATAATCACGTGATGCCACATATAATAGATTAGTCATTGGCCACTAGACCTAAAAGCGCGCCACCAAGAGGAGAGCGTCTATAAGGCTAGGTGGTCGAACCATATGACATGTTAGGACAAGTTATATGTGGCCACCTTTTCCCAAACAATTGGCTCGAACCGAGCTAGTGGGAAGTAAGGAGATGAGTGGTCCTGATCTAAATACGGGTCACATTTTCCTGAATCCGCCAACTCGTGCCATGTCATTTGGAGAGTGTTGTAGTAGGGAGATGAGTGATTCAAAAGGAACATGTCTACTCCTCAACATACAACATAAACTAGGCAGTATTGTCCGAAAATGTAAATATAGATAACCGGGTAACAATACCCGAGAAGGTAAGCAACGCTAACCTGGTACTACTCAAACAGGCACCGGGAAAGGTAAAGGAGGAAATTCAATATGCACATGATTATATACTTCAATTTCTCTCCTACATCATTTGAAATAAGTTGACTCTTGCGATAAGGCCATGATAAGCATGATTAGCTGATTCTTACATGCGATAGGTGAAAGGGACTTATCACTATTCATAGGGAAGATAAAAGTATGGGCGCTCTGGCCGCCTGACAGCGCCAAATCCACCGGAGAACGTACAGAGTCTGCACCATCTATGTGCCTCTGGATATACGTGTCGGGATAGACTGAGCATAAGCGTTAAGGAAAACAGGTGAAAAGCACTCAAATATCAAGTACCGAATCCGACGAGCATATCCGGGACATGGCCCGACCAAGGGAAAGTAACTTGGTATACGAATATGGGTCAGGTAAACTCTATAAATAAAACTCTCTCCTCCTTAGAAGAAGGATCCAATTTTTCATCTCTCAACCCTCTTAGAAGAACTGTTTTCTTAGCAAATACTCTCTCAAAACACTTAACCTTCGATTCCTCAATAATGATCCCCTCAAGCTCACTGAAAATCCACTAAACAAACTGATACTTCGCAAATCCACCTATTTTAAGGGCCCTAAAGTCATTGATTCTCCATTCATTCTCTCTGTTTTTCGACTATCTTTCATGTTCCCGACGCATCTTTATTATGGTCTTTCTTGGTTGTTTACTAACTTGAACGTCGGAGAACCATCGGAAAACACCCAACCATCCAAACTTTAACGTTTGTTGCTGACTGTGTAGAAAACCTGCCCCAGTTTGACGAAAAATACTTCAAATAATATAGTTTGTTTTTGACATTATAAATAATATAGTTTTATTAATAATATTAGTGACTACATTCACTCAAAAATTGACGTACTAGACTACTAGTTACTACATATTGTGTCACGTGACCAAAGAGGCAAAAAGAAAAGTATATTGTCACACTAAGATCTCGATTTTGATCGTCACATGCATTCCATGAATGTATATTTCATTAAATTGCACTATATTTAAATGAAAAGAAACATGTGAGAGGTAAGGAATACCTTTTGCGCTTATCAAATTAAATGAAAAATATTGCACCCCATTATAAAAAATAAAGTTAAATTGAACAAGAACAATTTGTTTAGCATGAACCAAATACAGACAAACAAATTGTTAATGTTAAAAAAAACAAACAAATTGTTATTGTTCAATTTAATTTTAATTTTTAATGCGATGCAATATTTTTTATTTAATTTGATAAGCGTATAAGGTAGATTTTCCTCACCTTAAGAAACGTGATTTGGGCTTGAGCATTTAAATTGATAAGCATTAACCAAATATTTGTCGATGGTCAAGAGGCGTGATTTGGGCTTCTCTCCACTTGAACCTTCGGTGGTGATCGGTTTTGTATCCTGTCGCCGGTTCTGACGCTGGCCTAGGGTGAATCAAAGACGGAGGACGATGTTGGCGTGGAGGAGCTCTGAAGCGCTTCATCCGTCGATGTTTTTTTTTGCTCCCGGTTTAACCCGGTTTTTGTTTAGCTTTTCTCTCGGTTCGAACACCAAACTGGACCCATTGGGTTGTCTTGGTTTAGATTCTGTATTTCAGTTTTATTAATTAATTAAAACTCTATTTTTTTCGACGAAAACATATCTTGCATTAAAATAAACGTGAAATTACATAATCGTTATACAAATGTGGGGTTAACCAGTGAAGAGGGTGAATACAACTTGAGTAAAAAATATTGTTTGGCAGACCCACTTTTGCTAACCAATGAGCATATTCATTGAACTCCCTCTTACACTCTCAAAAAGACAATCCTTAAAAGAAGAATTGAAGACCACTTTACAATATCATTGCAGAGATTATGAATACTACTATAATCTTGTCACTGCATTCAAATTCCTGATAAGAGCTTGGCAATTTCCTTCGAAAATAACTGATTGATAACCCATCATCTTTGTGCACTGAATAGTCATGAGTAGTGCTTTACCTTCCGCTTCAAGAGGAGAAATAGCATTGCTTTATCAAAAAACCCTTTATCTAATTAAAACCCTTTATCAAAAAAAGAAAGAAAGCATGAACCAAATATAACTTATCAGGTATGCGAACGAAAAACCTGGAATCAAAATGAACTGTGAGGATATCCAGTGTGGCCAAAATGAGTTGGACAGAAAATACGTGGACCCAGCGCCTATCATCAATTAAAAAAAAATTAGCCTAGCAGTTCGAAAATGACTTTTAATAGTATAAATTTAATTTAATGAACAATAATTTTTTGTCTAAGGGCTTTTATTTATTTTTGGGTTGGGCCTGGACACTTCTCATTATATTTTAGAGAACGTTTACATATTTGAATTCATCATTTTATCCCCCAAAAAAAAATGAAAAACCTATAATTTTTTTTCTTAAACAAAAAATGTCGACCGGAGATGTGAAGGAATAGAAAAAGCATGTTTGATAGCTATATACGAAGTCACATGAAAGTAACAATTTATGTCTTTATGCGGCATCAAGGGCTCAACTCATTTGGACGGTTTTATTTGGAACATGTCGACGGTTTTTTGTTTTATCGAATACACAAAGGATGCAAATGGTTGTCTATTGAGAGGAATAAAATTTGGTGGAATTGAATATTCCTCTAATTTATACCATTTGAGTTGAAAATGGTGGAAAACTTGTTCTAACTCATTCCACTAATAAAAAATTGAAAAATGAACTAATTACAAAGATTGTTTTTTCAACTCATTCCTCGACTATTTTGCAGGAGAGTTGGTTAAATGAAATTTCAGTCAACTTTTTTCCACAATATTTATTCCATTGCTTTTTTTAGTGGCAACCATTTGCACCCAAAGAGTTTTTGGATCATATCCGTGATAATCTTATATATAATAGGAGAGTTCTTTAGATCAAAACGTGTGAAAATAAAATTAACGGAAACTTTCATGGGCTGCTTTTTGAGGTCGCCGAGTCGTCTTCTTCGAATCGACCGGGTAGTCTCATCTTCGCCTTAAGGCGTGACAAAGATTGTGGCAGAGATTGCTTCTATTTCTCGTCGCTTCAAACCAAGAATCCAGGTGAAGCTACTTACCATGTGAGTCATCGTACGAATATGTTCACAATCAATTCTTCATATGTCCACGGTTTGATTTGCAATGGACCTCCTTCTAAAGTCATGGTATACAACCCTAGTATGAGACGATCCAATACTTTGCCCAAGATCGATTCTCGGAGGAAACTTTTGCACCATTTCTTGGGTTATGATCCCATCGATGGTGATTAAAAATTGTTGTGTATGACCACCGGAAAGTTTGGTGTAGCTCAAGAGCATCAGGTTTTGACATTCGGAAACGGGGATTTTTCTTGGAGGATGATTGAGAATTCTCTTCCTCCTACTCACTCTCCTGATTCTCCTCAGATATGTATAGATGGGGTTTTATACTATGGAGCTTATATCGAACGTCGTAAAGATCGTGGAGTCATTAGTTTCGATGTTCGATCCGAGAAATTTGATCTTATCAAAGTACCAACAGGGATAGGAATGAAGTTTACAAGGATGACAAGATTCAATGGGAAGCTTGCCCTCATGTACACCGGGTTTCGTAGAATCGAATTGTGGGTTTTAGAGGATGCTGCCAAACATGAATGGTGCAATGAGAGTTTCCCTTTTCCTAGATAAACCGGATCGTTTGAAGCATTTTGTGCCATTGATGAGACAGGCGAGTTTGTTTTTGCACCACGGGAATTTCAGGCATCGCGGTTTTATGTTGTGTATTATGATCCCAAGAAGAAAAGCGTGATAAAAGTCGACATTGAAGAAATCACAGAACAGGTGGTTCGACTTTGGGCTACATGGAAGTGGCGTACAATGTCTATCTTCCCTGGTCAGGTTGAGAATCTCATGTTTCTCTAAGAGTGCTTGCAGACAATCTTTTCACTGCAATGTTTGTCTATTTTGATTGTAGTTGAGTTTCATCTAGTTACGTTGGGAGGTTTCATGATCAGTTTGTTATATCTTCAGTCTTGGTTTTTAGTGTTCATGTACTCTCTTTGTTTTTGAACTTGTGGCATTACTGGTCTCATCTTCCTTAAATTTAGATGTCTACTGTAATTCTCTTTCTCATGATTCGCAATCTCTTAAATTTCCCATTTGACGATAGAGATTAAGATTTGGAAAGATACAAAATTTAGAAAACGATGAACCTAAAAATAAAGAGCTCCACATATATAGTTCTTAGAGAGGTGAATATCAAAGAAGAACAGGTTCAAATCGAGTTGGTTAGATTTGCGTAGGAAATGGTCTTACATCGGTTAGCTTTTGGTCAAATCGGTTTGGAATTCTCAAATCATGGACAAAGTTGAGAGTTCTCAAAGAAGGGTTTTGTGTGCTCGGTAATGGTGGAAACGCCTTGGGTTGAGGAAGATAAGAAGGAGGCAATATAATGGTGGCATTGTGGTTTTGGGAAGAGGTGAGAATGTTGTTGTAACCGGTGGCTGAGTCGCTGGTGCTGATTTGAGAAGATGGCGACGAGCTGAGAGACCGGTGAAAAGGCTTGTGATGAATGTCAGTGCAATGACAAGGGATGATAATGATAACCAGTGAGCCATTTTGGGGATTTAGCCATTTAGGGTTTTGGTTGTTACCACTAGTATAGAGAGTAGTGATTAGGAAGGAGTTTTTGTGTATATTTTATAGAGGAGTTAACTAGGGTTTGAGGTTTAATGAGAAGTAGGTGAGGGGAAGTTTGAAGAGTTTCATTTATTGTTAGCGCAACTTCCTAACAGTTACTTACTTGTTTCACAAGAAAGAAAAGATGGGTCACTAGATGATGAGAAGCAACGGTCAAAAAACTATCTCGTAATGCTGCGCAAAGGAAACATCACTCGAACATATATATTTCCTTTTTAATTCGGTTTTGCTAGTTACAGATGTTTCCTTTTTTTTTTGGTATCGACTCTCTATTTTCCTTAATTGGACTCGAAGATGAATAACTGAAACCTTATATAAATAAAACCTTTAACCGAAACAACAACAAATCGAAGAGTCTATTATTCTCCGATCGAATCATCAAAGCTATGTCGATAATATTAAGACACCGTTACCTTGTCAGACACGTTTTTGCCGTTCCGTTTCACACAAAACAAGGAATCGGATTTCACTACTTCTCTCGTAACTCTGTTTTAAAAGTTCATCAAAAGGTTCCAATCGCCGGTTTGAAACGTTTTCGTTACCCACAAAAATGTCCTTTTAAACCTTCAAACTCGTCGCAAACTAAACCGGACTTGGTTCATGAGAAGCCGTTTCAAACTCCGGATCAAGATTGTGCCGCGGCAGAATCCAGAGCGAGAACTGTTTGCTGGTTCGGTCACAATGAGTGCTGTTCCATCGCCGAGACACATGCCGGTTCCGATGTTTTGCCTTAGAGAAAGGATTAATTAAGGCAAATGACTTGAACGAGAAGAAGAAGAAAGACGAATCTTTCAAGAGTTTTTGCTTAGTATATTGTGAAGGAATTTTTATGTTTGTTTGTGGCTAAAATCTTTTTACGTTAGTGTAGTCATGTGTACTCAATAGCTACTACTGTAATTGTAAAAGATCCACAAATAATAAACACTAATTTCTTCTTTTCCATTTTTTTTAATTCCTCTGATAGTGTTTTATACAACATGTAGTTACTTTTCAGTCTTTGAGATCATCAATATGTGTTCGTATTTATCAAAAGAAGAAACGAACTTGAAGGTCAAATCAGTGACAATGTTCAACTCCTTTTGAATCGAAGTTCCAAACAGTGAAAATGTGGAAACACGTTTTTTTTTAGAAAACGGTGAAACAAGTTTTTGGCTGGAAAACTTGAAATTAACGAAAAAATATTGAAAACTAGTTTTTGGTGGGAAAACAGTAAAACACATTTTTTGCAGGAAAACGCGAAAACATGTTTTTGTTGGGAAAACGATTAAACAGATTTTTGGCGAGAAATTTTGAAAACGAGTTTTTGACGGGAAAACGGTAAAACATGTTTTTGGTTGAAAACGGTGAAACATGTTTTTTAGTGGGCAACTTAAAAACGTATTTTTGGCGGGAAAATATGGAAGCGCGTGTTTTGGATTAAAATTTTTCTCTTTTTTTTGCGAAAAATATATAAAGCATTTTATTTTTACGGAAATTAATATAAATGAATAATCGAATACAAATGTATAAATACCAATTTGGATATATTTTCATAATAAAGGAAAACATAATTCAGGTAGATTAAGAAAGAAACCAGTTAGTGAAAGACTTAATTAATTAGTCATGTGTTAGTTTTAAATCGCTAAATCAGAAACAAAAAGGAAATATCACAAACGCGCGTACACATTTTCCTTATTTGTAATAAACCTAAAAAAAAAAAAAAAAATTCCTTAATTGGGCACCAAGCAACTGAAACCTTATAAATAACCTTGAACCCCTCGTTTATTCCTCACAAGCGAAAAAACTAAGAACATATCGAAGTCTATCCGATCAATAACCAAATCTCTCATCAAACTATGTCGATTGTGTTAACACACAGTTACCTCGATAGAAACGTTTTTGCCGTTCCGTTTCATACGTAACACGGAATCGTTTTCCATTACTTCTCTCGTGTCTCCTTCTTACATGTTCCTCAAAAGGTTCTGATCTCTGGCTTGGAGGTTGGAGCGTTCTATAAATAACAAGAAGTTCTTTTTAAACCTTCAAAACTGTCGCAGCCTAAACCGGATATGGTTAATGAGAAGCAGCTTCAAGCTCCAAGCACGATCAAGACTGTGCCGCCGCAGAATCAAGAGCGAGAATTGTCTGATGGTTCGATCACAATGGGAGCTGCTCCTTCGCCCAGGCGCTTGCCGATTCCGATGTTTTGCGTTAGAGAGAAGATCAAGGAGTCTTTAAAGCTAAAGGCTTAAATGAGATGACGAAGAAGAAGAGAGGGTTTTTGGTTTAGTTTTGCTAGGCAATATATGATATTTGTTTGTGGCAAATCTTTGTTTTGTGCTACTATCGTTGTGTATTTCTTAGTAGCCAAATAATCTTCAATCTACTAGAGTCACAAGTAGTAAATAATTGATTTTCTTTTATCTGATATATGTTTCATAAACTTCTAATGTTTGAGATTATCACGATCTGTTCATTAAAAAAAAAAAATACATCGACCAAACTTTAATTAATTTAGACATGACACAATCATACTTTCAAAAGTTAAATATAGTAGACTTAACTGATAACTGGTAAATTCAAGACATGAGAGTTAACAAAATTCACTTCTAAATCAAATCATAATTAACTACGAGTTGTTGTATTGCTTCTAAGGAAGGTAGTGACAGAGAGAGTGTAGGCCACAGTAACAGCGACGATACAAACTCCAATGTATGTGCAAAGAGTAGTTGCACACATATACAGATACCTGTTCCCATTGTTCACCAACACAATCGACAAACAAAAAAAATTATCGGTCTAATGAGATCCGGTTAAGGGTGTTCAATCTAGATAAACCAAACCGGAAAAAAAATCTGATTCCAGATATATCCAATCAAAAACAGAATCCAAACCAAATCCATGTAACGTGTAAACCGATCCATAGTAGATTTGGTTTTACATTGGTTACTAGTTTTGAAAAACCATAAAACCTGAGCGGATACCTGGATTGAACACCCCTAGAACCAGTTACCCGAAAGCATGATGAGTTTTAAGACAGAATCAAAGACTTACTTGGGAGAGAAGACGCTCCACAATCTGTGGAGATGGGTCCTATGAGATTGAAAGATTAAGGCACAGTCCTCTGGATATGGAAATGGGCCAACCTACTCTTACCAATTGATTTTATTCTTTCAAAAAAAAAAAAAAGAGAAGACGCTCCACACAAAAAGGTGATTCCTCATGAGTAGCAGGACCACAGTGTATGCCGTCAAGAATATTGAATTGATGCAGAGTGGAACGAGGCAAGGGAACCCGACCGTTAGCTTCAAGAGTTGTCCTAGATCCGTGGCACGGTGAGCCATTATTGTTGAGTGTGAGTGGTTTCTTAGCTTTGTACCACTACAAGAAAACAGCCATTTTACAACGGACAGAATCGATATAAATTCGATGTAAAACAGGGTTTGGGATGATTTAGCGACGATTGCCAATTCGTCGTAAATCGTTCGTCGTTAAACCCTAATCATCGTAAAATCGTCGTAAAATCTTGGACGTATATAAATCGTCGTAAAAGCGTCGTAAAACATTCGTCGTAATTTTGTCGTGAAATTACGACGATTATACCACTGAGGTGTTACGACGACTATACGACTACGACGATGTTACGACGGATGATTTACGACGATTTTACGACATATGATTTACAACGAATTTACGACGGATGGTATACGACGATTTTACGACGGATTGTTTACGACGATTTATCGAATTATATTAATTAATAAATTAATAATTAATAAATAATAATTTTAAATATATATTAATAAATAATAATTAAAACTAAAATTTTATAAATAATTCTAAAATACAAATTAAACCTAAATACAAACTACAATATACTAATTAATACCAAATTCTTCAAAACGTTCCTCATCGGTTCTATGCAACAATTCCGCTCGCTTATCCGCGAGCGGATCCGGATCATGATCCTCATCCCTCGGTCCCGATGTCGATGCTTGCTGCGCTCTCATGGCCTTCGCCAATGCGGGATTATCCACAACAAGAAGCTCGAACAGAGAATCGTATCCTTGGATCGTCTTACCTAATCCAAGGATCTTCTTATCGGATTCCGCTTGCTTCGCCTGTTGAGAATCAAGCAGGTGTTACTGAAGGAAAAGTAGGGTTGATTGTCATGAAGTATTTCAGAAAGATGGAAAGAAGTCAAGACAAGGGAGCCTCAACGTTCAGCAGACCTGATGCAGAAAGGGAAAACATGAAGTCAGAGAAACAATGTGCTGAGTGTGAAGGTATTGGACACGTCAAGTCTGAATGCCCAACTCTCAAGAAGAAAAGACTACTGCAATGTTATGAGTGCAAAGGCTATGGCCATACGAAGGCGGACTGTCTTGGATCTTTTGGAACGAAACAAAAGTCATACGTGATGTGGAGTGAGAGTGATACTGAGGAAGATGAGGACGATAAAGAAGAAATCCTCAACAACTTTGTTGCCTATATAGGTGTCATTGAAGAAGAAGAGAAAGGAACAACACTGGAAACCCAGATCAATGACAATCAGGTGTCTGATTCAGAATCAGAGGAAGAAGACCCTGATATGCTTATGGAAGAGCAAATCAGTATTCTGATCGAAGATCTAATTGTGAGGAAAAAGGAGAATCACGATCTTATTTCAAAAAGGAAAGATCTGATGAGCAAATGAGCAAGATCTCTGTTCTTGAGAAGGAGTTGTCTGAGGAAAAGGCCAAATCACTGGGTTTGGAAAAACGGTTGGAAGATCAGCTGAAAAATATCAAGATGTTGAGCAAAGGAACAAAATATCTAGACAAGTTCCTGACTATGGGAAGAACGTGTAATACCAACTGGGGACTAGGGTTCCAAGGAGGTAATTCGAGTGGTTCAACTCAATTTGTTAAAGGTTCAATCTCTGCTGAGTAGCAACCAGAAACGGACCAGAAGAAGAGAGAATCGGGAACCCGAAGTGGTATGTCAGAAGTGTGTCTGCACACAACTGGAGGAACTCTGAACATAAGTCTGATCAATTCAACTTCAGAAGCAGGAGAACTGAATGATGGTACTGTGGCAGTCAAAATCACTACAAGGCTGATTGTTACAGGTTCCTGACTCGTGCCTCACAAGTCATGCGGCAGAAGAAGTTTCACATAGATGGTAAACGAGCCAGTTATGTATACATTAAGAAAAACGACATGTACTGTCATGTGGCGTACATAGCAGAGGACCTGTCTCCGGACAAAAGCAGTGGTATTTTGACAGTGGATGTTCAAGACACATGACTGGAGCACACGGAAATTTGAGCAAATTCCAAGAAGTCTCAGCTGGGAAGGTTACCTTTGGCGATGGAGCAAAAGGAAAGATCAAAGGCAAAGGTTTCACTCGTGGTGAAAGTCAACCAAATCTGAAAGATGTGTATCTTGTTGATGGTCTAAAGGCTCATCTAATTAGTATCAGCCAACTGTGTGATGATGGGCTAAATGTCACGTTTACAAGACTTGGATGCAAGGCAATTGATCAATAGGGAGTTTTAAGACTAGAAGGTCTGAGGTCAGGAAACAATTGCTATATGTGGCGATCAAACAAGACGTGTTTGAGCACTACTCTTGACAACAAAGTCGAGCTCTGGCATCAGAGGTTAGGCCATCTGAATGTCCGAACAATGCTGAAACTTGCTCACCAGGAGGTCGTTCGAGGAATACCAAAGCTAAGATCTGATCCGAACTTTTTTTGTGGACCGTGTAACAAAGGGAAGCAAGTTAAGGTTCATCACAAGGCTGTTCAAGATGTCAGATCCAAGAATGCTTTGGACTTGGTTCACATGGATTTGATGGGACCAATTCGAATAGAAAGCACGGCTGGTAAGAAATTCATTCTTGTGGTGGTTGATGACTACACTCGATACACATGGGTCAGGTTTCTGCGTGAGAAGTCAGAAACATTGGACAGCTTCAAGATCTCGGCTCTTCAGTTGAAAAATGAGAAGTGCGGAATTAAGACAATCAGAAGTGACCATGGTGGAGAATTTCAGAATGATCTCTTCGATCTGTTCTACAATAATCAGGGAATTGTTCATCACTATTCTGTGCCATGTACACTAGAGCATAATGGTTTAGTAGAAAGGAAGAACCGAACCCTGCAAGAAATGGCGAGAGCAATGCTGCATGGTAATCAAGTTGCTCAACATTTCTGGGCTGAGGCAGTTAATACAGCATGTTACATCACCAACCGAGTGTATGTCAGAAAAGGCACCAACAAGACACCATACGAGTTATGGAAAGGCAAGATGCCCTCTGTAAGTTATTTCCACATCTTTGGTTGCACGTGCTATATTCTGAATGATAAGGATCAGATGGGCAAGTTTGACTCCAAGAGCGACGAGGGGATGTTTCTTGGTTACTCAGGCATCAGCACAGCTTTCAGAGTCTTCAATAAGCGAACGCGTACGGTTCAAGAGACGGTAAACGTTGTCTTTGATGATACATCCTTTCACAGACTGTCGATAGTTCCTGAAGTTCATGTAAGTCCAAACACAGAACATGTAACTGCAGATGCTAAGTCCTCGGAACAGGAGTCTGTGGAACAGTCTGTTGACACAGAACATGTTGACGATGGTGGTACTCCGACTCCTCAGGTGCATCAGAATCACTCCACAAACGATGTTATAGGAGAGATTCAGGGGGGAAGAGTTCCAGAGGAAAGAAGATTGACTTCAAGCAGATGGTCGGGAAACGTCAGAATATTGAGATGTTCCATGAGAACGGTGAGCTGGTTCAGTTTGCATGCTTTGTATCAGTAACAGAACCAAAAAATCACAAAGAGGCATTGATTGACAAATACTGGATAGTTGTCATGCAAGAAGAACTTGAGCAGTTCACGCGAAGTGATGTGTGGGACTTGACTCCACGACATGAGGGTGTCAATGTTGTAGGAACGATGTAGATTTTCAAAAAGAAGACTGATGAAAGTGGACATGTGGTTAGAAACAAGGCATGACTTGTAGCTCAAGGATATTCTCAGGTTGAAGGAGTTGACTTTGATGAGACGTTTGCTCCTGTTGCCAGACTGGAGTCTATCAGGTTTCTGTTTGGCATGGCTTGTGTTCTGAAATTCAAAATACATCAGATGGATGTTAAGAGTGCGTTTCTGAATGGAGTTTTACAAGAGGAGGTTTTTGTAGAGCAACCAAAAGGATTTGAAGATCTTGAACATCCAGACTATATCTACAAGCTGAAGAAGGCACTGTATGGACTGAAGCAAGCTCCAAGAGCCTGGTATGCACGACTGACAACATTTTTTATCAGTCAAGGATATGTTCGTGGAAGTGTGGATAAAACACTGTTCGTGTTTGAAGACAACAGTGGACTGATGATCGTGCAAATCTATGTTGATGACATAGTGTTTGGATCCACCAGTCAGAAGCTTGTTGATCAGTTCGTGCAGAACATGACTCAAGAGTTTGAGATGAGCATGTGCGGGGAATTGACATATTTCATGGGTTTGCAAGTGAAACAAACTGACAATGGAATCTTTGTTTCCCAAAGTACCTATGCCAAAAATTTGATTGCTCGATTTGGGTTGGAAAACAGCAAAGAGGCTAAGATTCTAATGGGTGTGAATGACAAAATCTCGAAGGATGAGGATGGAGAGGATGTGGATGAAAAGTTGTACAGAGGTATGATTGGAAGTTTGTTGTACCTGACTGCTAGCATACCAGATATCTGTCTGGCGGTTGGAATTTGTGCAAAATATCAGGCCAAGCCAAAGATGTCACACATGTTAGCTGTGAAAAATATCATCAAGTACGTGAAAGGGACTGTCAAATTGGGTATTTACTACACCAATGATACCACCAAGAGTCTGATGGGGTATTGTGATGCTGATTGGGCTGGATCTTTGGATGACCGGAGAAGCACAAGTGGTGGATGCTTCTTTATGGGGAACAATCTGATCTCATGGCACAGTAAGAAGCAGAACAGTGTGTCGCTATCCACAGCTGAAGCAGAATACATTGCTCTGGGAAGTTGCTGCACTAAACTCTTGTGGATGAAACAAATGGCAGCCGATTATGGTATGATCTTTGACTCTTTATTAGTACTGTGTGATAATTAAAGTGCCATTAACATTGCAAGGAACCTTGTACAACTTTTCCGAACAAAACATATTGATATTAGATATCATTTTATTCGTGAACTTGTTGAGGAGAAACTGATTGTGGTTGATCATGTGAGTACTGAATTTCAATTGGCTGATTTGTTTACTAAACCCTTGGATTTCAATATATTGGTTAATCTAAGAAAGTCCATAGGTGTTTGTGAGATCTAACATGTTTTGCAAGTGTGTGGATCTAAGACAGGGACATGCACAAGAACAAACTTCTAAGCTAAAAGCGATTTGATCAAATTCAGTATCTTGTATATGTAGTGCACTGTGGAAAACAGCTGCCTGTCATGCCGTTCTGAGTTGAGTGTGTGTGGGGAAGTCAAAGAGCTGAGGAGAGGCATAAGTGTGCATCCTGTTTATCAAAAAGGAGCTCTGAACACAAGTCTGAGTATGCACAAGTATTAGAGATTGAAAAGTCAAGTGATATCTTTGATACACATCAGAAGATTCAACAGGAGCTAATAAAGGTCAAAAACATGAATGATGACCAGAACCACAAAATGTGATTAGCGATGAATGTTGAACACATCAGAAGACTCAACAGGAGCTAATGAAGGTCAAAAGCATGAATGATGACCAGAACCACAAAAGGTGATTAGCGATGAATGTTGAATCCTTGCTCCGAGATTGTGTTAAGTCAAAAAAAAGGACTTAACACACACATGTTCGTGCACTCTCCAAAAGAAATACCAGCTGCTTTATGCCTATTACTCAGAATGAAGGCATGCCAGCGTGAAAGACTAGCCACAGAGCCCAGGACTGCTATTTTCATACAGAGTGGTGAAGTTTGTTCTCAAATAAGTCCTGATCACTGTTTTGGGAAGCACATACTGCTGTAGAGTTCTCCAAGGTACATAAGAGTAAATAAACAAAAAAAAGGATGTGTCTAACTGTGTACTCTCATGTCAATTATCTCTCTGGGTCACTTAACAGTTCATGTCTAACTGTGTCTGGCTATCTAACTTCTGATCCGTGTGAATATGTGATTGTGATCAGACGGGTGTTCTAAGAACAGTGATGTGTTTTCAAGTGTGCACTAATGATTTTGTTAAGTGCTGTCAGGACCGAATGTTTTTAGGATTGCAGGCCTAAGCCTATTTGTCTCAAAGCCCAAAAAAGAGAGTAATGAAGTTAAAACTGGGACCTCCAGTGATCGTAAGGCGATGAAGCAAGCCATACATATCTGTCAGGCTGCATTAGCTGCATGTAAGTGATCTGTCTTCTCTATCTCATAATTGTCTGTCTGCATCTGTTTGAGTGTTTTTAACTTAGTTATGCACTCAAGCAGGGGGAGATGTGTCGGATTCTGGGGATCATGGGGGAGATTGATTTATGGGGGAGCTTGATTTCAGACCATTGTTTTGGTCTGTGATATGTTTTGAACATGGCTGTTTTGGACAAGTTTTCAATCTGATATATGCTAGATGCTGGTCTAGATATTGTCTTGTTGCCGTGTTTGGGTTTCTCTCTATTTGACTTTCAGGTTTCGATAAGGAGATTGCTTGAGTATCAAACTAAGTCAAAAAGAGGGAGATTGAAGATGCAGATTCTGGAACAGCTCGCTGGTTGCATCAGGAAGCTGCATCTGAGCACATCAGGCGTCTGAGTTGCTGACGTGGACGCAAGAGCTGACGTGGCAGCCCAGGAGCGGATGATGTGATGAGGCAAGTGGCGTGAGCTGACTTGGGAAGGAAATAAAGGTGTTATTCGATATGGAGATGTTGTGGAGATTTAGTGAATATTCTCCACAACAAACAAGAAGGGATAAACTTGAAAAAACAGGAAATATCTCTAACTGCTGATTTTTGAAGATTTTAGGTTATAGGGTTTTCGGTGTGTGTATAAATATTCTAGAGAGGCCATGAGCCGTGTGTAAGCACTCTAGAATATTGTCGTGAGGTTGTAAACTTCGAAGCTAACAAAAAGCTTAGAAGGTGAGTGTTGATATACTCTCTTTGTGTTTCACGGTTGGGTGAATATGATCAAAAGAGAGTTAGGCTTAGATTTGTTCTTAGTCGGGTTTGATCTATTGGGTAGAATATGTTGAGTAACTTTCGAGATAAATGAGATCCTTGTAAAGAGTTTTTTATCAATAAGAATAAATATACAAGCGTTGGACTTTGCGCGTTCCAAGTCAAAGTCCTGTTGTTGTGCACCTCTATACTTCTACATTTCTGTCTTGAGAAGTAGCAGAACATAGAATGTTGATACCATATATAATGCTCTTCTTCCACCATTGAACTAGATCCCATACTTATAACGAGGATCAAAAGAACAGCCAAAATGAACCCATGTTCCAAATTCAATAGATTACTCAAACTGCAGATTCGATCCTTGGACGCATTATAAACCTCTTTGAATAAGGATAGAAAGACAGTGACACAGACGAAGCATGAAATAAGCATGGCACTCACCCCAAGACCGAGTAAGAAAACTGGTTTCTGCAAACATAGAAGAGTTTTGTTATAATTAGAGAATACTATAGATTTCTACTAGACTTGGAAACTAGTGACGATTAAGAATCTGTCATTTTTCCAAAATACATTCATAGAACTCTAAGAAAATATGTCAAACATATTTCAGTGGTTTTGCTTGCTAACCACTCACTGTTGCAGGTTTCAAGAAGGCGTTATATGCATTTAAAGCTCTGCTGAAGTCTTCTGCGGTACTGTACCTATTAACATGAAAGCCATCCATGGAGTTAGTTTTAAGGAGTTCAAAGTTAGCAGCCCCGCAAGTAGAACTCTCATACAAATCACGCACTCTGTCAATTTCTTGGACTTGCAAATGCCATGGAGAACAACAGCGTTCCTAAACAAGCAAATAAGTTGTTTATCTTTATCCCCAGAGCACTCACTAATATCCGAACCAAGACCCTCACAAGTTCCGTCAAGGAAGCAATTGCAGGAAAAGCCTTCAAACAAGGAACTTGGTATCTGTGCTTGCATTAGTCTAAGTAACTGCCAGGAATTCAGTTCTAGTGCCCGTAGTTGCTCATAATCTGAAATGTTCAGACATAGTGAGGAAATAAAAGTCAAATGCGTCCCCACAGGTTCGAACTGAAAAATGCGAGAGGTCAAAATTGGTTAAACCTCTTAAAGAATTAAGTGTTCCTGGGACAAGGATTCCAACGTTATTCTTTGGGATCGGTACACTAAATAGAAGAGCTAAAGTTGGCGCCAACAATCTACCTACATCACAAATATTCCGTTGGTTTCATATCATGCATAACTCATTAGCATCAATACTCTTTCCAAAAGAGGAAGTGGTGCAGCGCATCATTACCTTATCTTACACGTCTAGGCTTTTGTGTTAGACAAGGATTTGGTTTTCTATTTCCTTTTGGGTTTTGTCCTTATCGTTGTTTTTCCTTTTCTCTTAAAAGTTATATTTCCTATTTACATTAGGTTTGTTGTTAGCCTAATCGTTAGTCCCTTATTATAAATAGGTCTCTAGGTGTTTGTAAAGAGACCATCCATCTTTGAATTGAATTTATAAAAGAGTTTTCTCTAAACCTAAGCTTTGCAAGAAGAGTATTCTTCAAAACTCAACCCTAGTTTTGATCTATCGGTGATACATCAAAACATATCCCTCTTGTTCTTGAGCTTCCCGGGAAACTCCTCGAACAAACTATCGTTACTAGCTTCCGCTCCATGGTATCAGAGACTCGCCGATCCTGAAGCCAATCATGCCGCCGAAATCTAAAGACAAAGAGGTGCGTGATGATGAAGTCAGGTCTGATGATTGGGTAGAATTACGAAGAACTATGCATGAGATGCAGCTGAATTTACACACAGCAACTCCTCGTTCTTTAGATGCTTTACAACAATCGTTAAGAGACGTCGTGGAGACGCTTCTCGAGAACCAAACGCAGCATGCACCCCTTGTTGAAGACGACGCCACCACGAAGATAGAGACCACGAGAGAACATATAATCGTTGGGAAGCAGGCTTTAGAGTCAACTTACCAGAATTCAATGGAGGAATTCGTGGTGAAGAATTACTTGATTGGATCGTTACGGTTGAAGAAGTTTTGGAATTTAAACAAGTTCCTTTGAATCGCCAAGTTGCGACTAAATTTTGAGGAAGAGTTGCTTCATGGTGGTTACAATTGAAGACGACACGTGCTCGTGAAGGAAAGACAAAGATCGCAACATGGGATAAGTTGAAGAAACACCTTAGAAGAACGTTTCTTCCCTACAACTTCGATCGCACCATGTATACAAGATTATAAAATATTCGTCAAGGAACACGTACTGTCGATGAATATGCGGAGGAATTCTATTTATTGATGACGCGTAATGAGATTATTGACAATGAGATTCAGCTTGTCTCTCGATTTATTGGGGGGTTGAAACCTCAACTTCTTACTTCCTTGGCTCAATTTGATCCAACAACTATCTCTGAGGCCCATGGCAGAACTCCTGTGTTTGAGCTACAATATCGCTTGTCCTCTGGAAATTGGAATTCCTCTAATCGAAATCGCAATTCGGAACAAATTGTTGGACAAAACTCGAGGTCGGATAACGCAGATGCAACAACGATTGTTCCTAGTATAGAAACTACTGCTCGAATCGCAGTAGGAACATACAAACAAACGCTCCGCCTTTCTAGTCGCACACCTGCATTTAGGTGTTACACATGTGGCGAAACAGGTCACAGACAAACAGCTTGTCCTAACAACGCTCGACGGGGTCTTTTGATTGAAGAAATTACTCCAACTTTTGATTCGTATCACGATGACAATGAAGAGATTGACTTACTAGACAATACTGAGCTGGGAGGTGATTCGGGTCCTCTTCTAGTGTGAGACGCATTTGTTTAGCTCCTCAGAAGTTTGATGAACCATGGCTTCGGACAAACATCTTTCAATCCACATGCACAGTGAAAGGTAAAATCTGCAAATTCATAATTGATTCTGGAGCTTGCCACAATATAGTTTCAGATTATGCAGTAAGGAAATTGGGATTACAGAAAGAAGAACACCCAGCTCCTTATAAGCTTACATGGCTGAAAGAAGGAACAGAAATCCGTGTTACACAAGGAGCACTTGTGTCATTCTCTATTGGCTCAGTTTACAATATAACTAGCTTCCGCTCCATCAGGAAGATGCTTGACTGAAATGAAAGGTGATGAAAGATATCACGAAAGTTGCAATGACTGTTCTACCTGGGAAGCTAAATTATTGGTAGCTGCAGCATAGTCAGAAATATTGCTAGATTGCTACTCAAGCCAATAAAGAGCATTAAGGAGTCAGTTTCTTCAAATGACGATCCTCCGTGATTTCCATTCTCAGTCATGCCATGATCACTGACTACTATCTGTATATGAAACCCAAATAAGATAACTCCGACATATGAAAGCCAAATGGACCATCAAACACGAAAATTACTCACCAAAAGGGTCTGTCCTTGATCATGGCTACGATCTTCAATGGCTCTTAAATGCGTTGTTCTAACTATATCATCCATTTCTTTAAGTTTTGAAGCCATCAAGGGGCTACAATAGAGAAACAAATGATAAAATGCTCCGGCCATCTAACTAGTTTGTTAAATGAGATTCTATAGCTCAAGTCATGTTAACACGTAATTGTTTGCTTACGTGTGTGAATGAAGAAATGTCGAAGTGACTAGTGAATTATTAATACAACAAGATTTATTTGTAACACGTCGTTGGTTTCTAGTTTGAAGAGGTCAACGATTTGTTAAACATAGCTCTTGCCGTGTAACTCGTATTGATGCATCATTGTTTGCTTATGTGTCATGGATAAGGGTCAAATTGACTTATAAAACACTAATTAAAGATTTCAATTAGGTACATATGTGTAGTGATGAACGCAGATTTTGATTGTTTTTACCTTTGGTTTTCCATGCTTTTTCTAGGTAAAATGTGTCTTTTCGTATGTAACTATGTGTAGCGGGCGCATGAAATTTTTTTTTTTTTTTATGAAACTTTGTAATATAATTTGTGTTTATTTTTATGTTTAGATATAATTTATTTTTGTAGATTTAATTTTTGTAATATGAGATACATATTTATTTTATGTTTATATACGTATTGTTTTGTAGATTTTTTTTTTGTTTATGAAACTTTGTAATATAATTTATCATTTTTATAATCGAATAAACTGTTTTACTCTTTTCATTTGTCTAGGCGGTGCAACACCAGCTTCCTTCGTTGTTGGTCTCCACCTGCAACTGAAAACGACATATACTGATATTTCAAACATAATTATAAAAAAGCAACATTCATGAACAACGATTGGAGTCTGAGTTTTTAAGTTTTGAAATTAGTAGTACCTTCAATATTCACATGGAACCGCTATTCATATTTGGATGGATTGGACTTGAAACAGCCTGCAACATATAACAAAACCATTATAATCTATTATGAAAGTAGTAATATTCGTTTGAAAGAGTAATCGATCTTTGAATGGAATTTGGGGTGTGAGATTGGCCAAGAGAATTTGCAATATTTATAGGAGAAGAAGACTAAATTATAGGGTTTGCGATATTTTAGTTTTGGATATAATAATTGATCATAATCACCAACAAAATCTTTCCAATAGTTGAAAATCTTTCTAAAATTAAGATGTTGATAGAGATTTGTGATTAATTAGATTAGTTAATATATTGTAAATAAGATATTTAGCAACGGAAATTTATTGATAAGTTCCAAAAAAAAAAATTTAAAGATTTGCATCTATGTAAGTTACAAAGAATTTAATTCAGATATCCTTTAANAGTTTTAGAAAGAATTTAATTTGTATTTCTAAATCGTAACAAATCGTGTGGAGAATATTTTATTTATAATTTTTTCTTGATGGTCAAATCGTTTAGGTAAGCTAATCATCATAGCTTCATCTATGGCTACTAATTATATGTGAGATTTTTTGGAGAATATTTCATTTATAAATAATTTATTTGTTGATTACATTTTCCATATATATATTTTTTAACATTTCATGATTCATTTATTTTGAAAAAATTTTCATAATCGATTTCAATTAGCTTAACTAATACCTTACTTCCAAATCTTGCATAGTACATGTAAGATATGCAANTTTTTTTTTGTAGATTTAATTTTTCTAATATTAAATATGACTGTGATTATAAAAAAATTATTCTAACTTGCCCGTTCAAATTAATCTGAAAATGACCACGATTATAAAAACATAATTCTAACCCGCCCGTTCATATTACCGTACAATATAAATATTTATTAATTTTAAATATTTAAAATTTTAGGCTGATTGATTATGGTAAAAATATACAATAACATATCGTTTATCATCTCCGTCATTATGAAAATATTATTTAAATTAAATCTAAATTAATATCCGGTTTATTACTTTTGTAAAGATATAATTAATAACAATTGATTTTGTGATTTTTGATAATTAATGTAACCTATATTTAATTAAATCCAAACTAATCTAAATTAAAATTTGAATTTTTGGAATTATTTTTAAATCCAAAAAAATCCAAACTAAATAATATTTTTGTAAAGATATTATATCTATTTTTTCGTAAATAGTCATAATTAAAGATTTGGTAAGATTTTGCTATAATTTCGAAAATAGTAAATAATTAAAGATTTTGTAAGATTTGCCAAATATAATTAATTTTTTAATTTAAACAAAGATCCTGTTTGGCAACATGAATAAAATGAAGGGAATAGTAATTATCCATGATAGGAATAGACTAAAATGAAAATTTTCCTTGTTTAGACACAATTGTATCCCCTTTTTAATAGTATAGATTATAGATTATGCCATATATGCGTTGGTTTTGCATATTTCCGTATTTACATGTCAATGGTGTCAATATGAAGGAAAAATATATAAAAAAACAATTCATGCAATTGAAGCAAAAATACGCATTTCTAAGATGTCCACTACAAGAAAACATGGTGCTTTCCGACGGACGTAATTCTGTCGGTAATTTCCGACGAAATTCGGACTAAATTAATACCGTCGGAAAACAGTACCCATCGGTAATCCATAGGATGTTTCTGACGGCGTTCTAACGACATGCGTCTGACGGAAATTAGACGGATGTTGTCACCCTTTGGAAAACCCAAAAAAAATTAAGGTTATTATTAAATATATTTAAAAATTTATGGTTATTATTTAATATATTTTAAAATGTAAGGTTATTATTTAATATATTTAAAAACTTATTAAAAATTTAAGGTTATTATTAAGTATATTTAAAAATTTAAGGTTATTATTTTATTTTTTAACACTGAATAATAGTTTATTAAGAGAATCAAAATATCAAAGGGTTTACAAAAAAACGGTAAAAAGAAGATTCACCAATAGGGATCCGAAGTAAATAACAACATATTTTGCGTATATATGTCTAAAAATTCTTCAGATGAATTGCTCCACTTTTTTTCTTTTGGAAGGTTTAAATCCTGAGATAATCTTCATAGAAATCCAAAATTATCTATAAACGCTTAGACTGAATTGACCACGGCTGCCACTCTCTTTTTATTGCTCCATTAGAAGCCATCGAGACAAGACAACTCTTTATATTGCTCCATTGATAACAACAAAGCCACCGAGACCACCGTTCCAAACAATCGATTAATTAGGAGTCTGCATTTCAGGCCGCCTTCCGAAGTAACCATGGTTTGCGACGAGACACCTACCAGCACCGAATGAATAACCATCAACGATTGAAGCCGGGAAGAACCGTTGCCACCATCCGCTTCTAAGAATGCCAGTTACTTTTTCGAAACGGCTCAACTGAACCGAAACTTTTGTCTTCCCAAATCCATTGGAAAAATCCCGCAAAAAACAATCAAAAACTTTGTCAAATCTAAAATTAATTGGGAAAAACCAAACAAATCAAATAAAAAATAGCAAAAGAAACCAACCAAACCGATGTCAGAGCTATAGAAGCATCCGGCCATCGGCCTGGATCCACACAGAAAAATCTCATTTTTTCTCTCTCGCTTGACGGCTAGGGTTTTTGGTGGCTCTCTCAAAGGTTATTATTTAATAATTGATTTTAATTAATTAATTATATTATTACTTAATATATTTAACAAATTTGAATTAATAATTAATAAAATTAATTTATTAAAAAAAATTATAAAAAAAAAAATTATTTAGTTCCGTCGGAAATAGTCCGTCGGAAATCTATCCATCGGAAATCCGTCGGAAATATTCTAACAGTTTCCGACGGACTAACGACAGTATATTCCAACAAAGAACCGTCAGAATATCCGTCGGAAACAAAGTCCGTCGGTAATCCGTCATAAATATTCCGACCAATTTCCGACAACCTCTGCCCGTCGGAAATTTCTGACGAAATTCCGACAAAAATCAATTTCCGACGAGATGCAACCGACGAATTTTGTCCCGTCGGAAATCCATCGGAAAGGGCCTTTTCCGACGGATTTCAGACGGGAACTGCCGTCGGAAATGGCATGTTCTCTTGTAGTGGTCTAGTTTTGATATAAAAGAAAAGTTCTTCAAAGATATATTCTAAAGAACATATTTCATAAATTATATGAAACTCATACATGTATTAGGAGAAATTTTTCGCAATAAGCTTTCTAATGAGCCAAAAATCGTCACAATCAAAGACGGGCTGAGCCTAAACAGGCTAAGTCTGCTCATTTTAGCCAAACCTAAATTCACCTCTTGTTTCACCTAATTATTTATGTTTTGTGGAATCATCTAGTATTATAGTACCACAAATCTCAAATGTTTTTGAATCAAGAACAAAGTATTTCAGACGTAATAAGCCAAAGAAGAAGACAAATGTTGATTGAATTTGGAAAGACGAGATACGAAAGTCTTCCAAATTCGTCCTAAAATCTATAACCTGGATCGATTATATTCTAAAAGTTTTAAGGTGTTGTCTTGTTGACATGGACATCTTTTAAGAGCTTAGACTTTTCAATTGATACTCGTAAAATGATTCTACCATGATTTATACTTAAATATTTATTTAATGGAAGAAAAATAAATATGTACATTAGGTATTAATCGATCGAATGATACAAAAATACAAATATATAACTTATGCATTAAAAACAAATTTACGTTCGAACATCCCAATTATTGTTACTGGCATATCCAACTGAATGTACTGCAGAACCTTTTTACAGGATTTTGATAACCTTTAGAAGGTACGATGTATCGCCCATTATTTAATGGATCACAAATGATCTTGCAAGGATTGTCACATATCGTTGGAGTCACTTTTTTGATGCTTTCATGCACTGATTTGTGACACAATCTTGTACACACACATCTATCTTGTTGGAATGAGATACTCCTACTTGTGCTGAAAATAACATTGTAAATAAAATTAAAATCATCAAGACACTGCAAAATTTATTTGACACTTGGGCTGCCATAACGTATATATTGTGAATATGCAAACTTGAAAATCGTATTCTATTGTTTCTTAGCGTGGTTTGAAGCGAGATGATTTGGTGAGAATTTAGTGTTGATCTAAGATGATTTATATTGTAAAAATGGTTTTATCATAATTTAGAAGTTTACTAATTTTTAGGATGTCAATTTGTTTTTTTTTGTTTTTTTTTCTAAATTAGGTAAGTATATCGATTGATGTTTGGACAACTTAGGTGTGGTATACTTAATGTTTTGGCCATCTATCATCTAACAGCTAATTATTCAATCTTTCAACAAAACAAAAAAAAACTATTATGTTATAAATCTTAGCATATACAACACGTTTTGAATTGGCATTTTGTTTTCACATTTTTGTTAATACCACATGTTGTTACGAAAATCTATTTTTAAACTCATAATATATACATATTTTTTTGAGTTATAAATTTATTTTAACTAATAGATATATCTACATAACCAAAGATGACATGTTCATGTGTTGTAAATTTTTGTGAAAAACAAGAATCTTTAGGCAAAATTAAGAGAGAATCGGAATTGAGGCCAATACCCTTTAGCTTATGGTTTCTTAGATCCTTAGATCCCTTTATATAAACTTCACCTTAAACCTAACCCTAACCTAAAATAAATTTCTTTTTCTTAATAAGAATACCATTCATTTTCCTAATAGGAAGTTTTTCAAAGATATATTCTAAAGAACATATTCCATAAATTATATGAAACTCATATAATTTTGGTAACCAGCATTACCTTGTCGGGTAGAAATAACTTTTCAACCCTTTTTCATTATGTAAGGTGCCTACTGCTATCATCTTTCTATTCTCTGGTTTTGAAACTTTTTAAAGTGTACTATATTTTGGTGAGGTTTATGGAATGATTTTAGCGTTAAAAAAGAACATATTTCATAAATTATATGAAACTCATACATGTATGAGGAGAAATTTTTCGCAATAAGCTTTCTAATGAGCCAAAAATCATCACAATTAAAGACGGGCTGAGCCTAAACAGGCTAAGTCTGCTCATTTTAGCCAAACCTAAATTGACCTCTTGTTTCACCTAATTATTTATGTTTTGTGGAATCATCTAGTATTATAATACCACAAATCTCAAATGTTTCTGAATAACGAACAAAGTATTTCAGACGAACAAAGTATTTCAGACATAATAAGCCAAAGAAGAAGACAAAATGTTGATTGAATTTTTAGAAAGACGAGATACGAAAGTCTTCCAAATTCGTCCTAAAATCTATAACCTGGATTGATTAGATTCTAAAAGTTTTAAGGTGTTGTCTTGTTGACATGGACATCTTTTAAGAGCTTAGACTTTTCAATTGATACTCACAAAATGATTCTACCATGATTTATACTTAAATATTTATTTAATGGAAGAAAAATAAATATGTACATTAGGTATTAATCGATCGAATGATACAAAAATACAAATATATAACTTATGCATTAAAAAAAAATTTACGTTCAAACATCCAAATTACTGTTACTAGCATATCCAACTGAATGTACTGCAGAACCTTTTTACAGGATTTTGATAACCTTTAGAAGGTACGATGTATCGCCCATTAGTTAATGGATCACAAATTATCTTGCAAGGATTGTCACATATCGCTGGAGTCACTTTTTTTATGCTTTCATGCAATGATTTGTGACACGGTCTTTTACACACTCATCTATCTTGTTGGAATGAGATACTTGTGCTGAAAATAACATTGTAAATAAAATTACAGTCATCAAGACACTGCAAAATTTCTTTGACACTTGAGCTGCCATAACGTATATATTGTGATTATGCAAACTTGAAAATTGTATTCTATTATTTCTTAGCGTGGTTTGAAACGAGATGATTTGGTGAGAATTTAGCATTGATCTAAGATGATTTATATAGTAAAAATATTTTTTATCATACTTTAGAAGTTTACTTATTTTTAGGATGTCAATTTGTTTTTTTCTTTTCTTTTTCTAAATTAGGTAAGTATATTGATTGATGTTTGGACAACTTAGGTGTGTTATAATTACTGTTTTGGCCATCAATCATCTAACAGCTAATTATTCAATCTTTCAACAAAAAAAAAAATACTCATGTTATAAGTCTTAGCATACACAACACGTATTGAATTGGCATTTTGTTTTTAAAATTTGTTAATACCACATGTTGTTACGAAAATCTATTTTTAAACTTATAATATATACATTTTTTTTTTTACTTATAAATTTATTTTAACTAATAGATATATCTACATGACAAAAGATGACATGTTCATGTGTTGTAAATTTTTTGTGAAAAACAAGAACATTTAGGCAAAATTAAGAGAGAATCAGAATTGAGGCCAATACCCTTTGGTTTATGGTGTCTTAGATCCCTTTATATAAACTTCACCTTAAATCTAACCCTAACCTAAAATAAATTTTCTTTTTCTTAATAGGAATACCATTCATTTTCCTAATAGGAATATACCACCCCCCCCCCACCCCCCCAAAAAAACCTAATCCTAGCTGAAATCTCTTAGACAAAAAATCTCTTGTTGCTTCATCTTCGAACACTTGTTCGTTTCTTGGGCGGGACTTCCTTATTCCTCTAGCACTGGAAGACATGGAGATCATCCAAGCTCCGCTTGAACTCTTCCACAATAACCTGTTTGGCTCCACCTTGCTCAACACCTCGTTCCGTCATAGCACCTATCCATTCTCCTTTCTCATGAGATGAATAATTTGTACTAACTTCAAGCGCATAGTCAACCATATCTTCATAACCATACCGTACTGGAGCTTTGATGGTACGTTTCGTCCTGCAAGCATCAATGCTCTCCTCTTGTTGCTTTTGACCATTACTTTCCTCCTCTTCAACAGATTCCTCACGACCTGCTGCTTCTTTACTAGATGTTTTGCAGAGCTTGTGTTAGTCTCAATGATTACATGCACATGTTCTGGCCTTGCCTGTTGCAACATGTGTTTCTCGTCAAAGACCACATCCTTACTGACCACTCTCTTCTTTGCTACAAGAACCCATAACTTAAAGCCTTCCACATCTTTCTCAAAGCCTAGAAAAATGAACCTGTTAGAATCGAACTCTAACGCATATGCAGGACATCCAAATATCTTCAAGTTTGATAGATCAATGTCTATCCCAATCCACACTTTTTCTGCTCCCTTTCCCTCTAGGAAAATTTTGGTGATCTAGTTATGAGATAGACCACCATACTTACTGCATCCCCGGAACTAGAACTGCTTCGCAAGTAATGCATTCAACCTCAAAACATCTTGCTTTAAATCAAACGATTCATCCTCTCACTGACACCATTTTTCTGTGGTGTTTTCCGCATTGTAAAGTGCCTTTGAATATCCTTCTCCTCACAAAACTTCCAGTGAAAACAATCGCTTTCACTTCACTAATCATTGTGACCAAAGTTTTTTATTTTATTTATTTCGATAAAAATTGCGACCGAAGTTGCGAGATGAGAGATATGATTGTTTTAAGCAAAACATCCATGACTTCTAACGAGAACTGATGACCTTCAAAGGGTATTCCTGTAACATCCCATAACTTTTGAAAACTTGTGAATCTTGCTTCTGTAGCGTCTTTTAATGTTTTCAAAAAAAAATTATTTATATAACATAAAAATTTATTTTAAAATAGAAATTTTGTTTTTCGAATGATACATGATAGCCGGTACAAAAATTGTCTTTCACAGTGGAAAACCCGAATTGTAGATTGACTGAACGCAGAAAGCCTTCGACTGACGACCAATTGAAATTGATAGAATATATCAATAATCAAGAGTTCTTTTTTCATTGTAAATTTTGGGACATTGTTAAGAGTGATAGGTCACAGAAAGATTTGTTATGAAATGTTTAACTAATTACTTGTTATTGTTCATGTGGCGTCTCAAGTCATCTTCGTGTCTTAGATGTGGCGTTCAAGTGCTGAATAGGATTACATTAATGAGTGAGATGTTACAATCTTGGTCGGGTGAGTGTGATATGCATGTCCATGATGCGGAAGTCTTCTCGTGCAGAAACATTTAATGATTCTTCAGCTTCGGTTGACTGAATAGTGGTCCGCCTCCAAAAAATATGTTAAGTGACTTTAAGCCTCAGCTTCCAAAGGCGTTGTTTTGCGGTTCCAACCTTTGTTGCTGATGCGTGTTGTAGCTGGAATTACAACGGTCAACATTTGTAAATATGAATTATCGAAAGACTTTGACTTATCTTTAATAATAGAAGAATCGAATGGCTTTTGAGCAACAAACTTTATGTTTGTTGCTCAAGACGATTTGAACGGATCAAAACAGGTTTTTAGACAAAAGGTGCAGAATAAAATGAGTTAAGTATTTTCTCTTCAAGAGAGTTTTTACAAGAACAAGAACAAAGAATTGTTAAGTGTTTAAGTGTAGAGCTAGTTGCGGATGGAAGAAGTTGTCTTTGTTCCTTTCTTTCGTCCTTGTTTTATACTCCGAGTCCGTGTTTAACGTTGTCATTTACTCTGCTTGATTCGCCATGAATGGTCTTTAATCCGGAGGTTACGACCGTTACGTTCAGGTGCCTTAAATCACCGATTTGAACGAGTATTAGGTCTTGGCGGGGTTGACTGGCGTATTCACATTTATTCCCCATTGACCGTCAACTCACTCCGGCGTGCCCTTTAGCTCGGCTTGTTACCTTGTTTCTGTCTTTCACTTTTCCGGACTTTTTACCATTGTTTATTGGGCCTATTTACTAGGTTGGGATTTTCACTCCTAGAGTTAGCCCCCCCCCCCCCCCCCCCCCCCCCCCCCCCNCCCCCCCCCCCCCCCCCGCCCCAAATTGCGGAGGTTAAGTCCTTTTTAAGGAATTTCACTCCGCATTTGCCTTCAATAAGCAAAAATTTCGTCTTGACAACTCACTTTCCCTTTCTTCTTCTCCTTGTATCTCTTTGTCCGCTTTGTCGATGGCTTCCCATGACCCTTCATTTCGTCCCTTTAATACTTGGGCGAAATCCATCTTTAAGTCGACTTCCAAGGATCTCGCTTTGTTTCTCCAAAAGTGCAGCATTCCTAATGGAGTCGAAATCAGGATCCCTTGTGTCGAGGAGTCCTCGGAAAACCCCCTTCCAGGCTTCTGCACTGTTTATGAGACCTATTTCACCACTTACAGACTCCGCTTTCCCATTCTTGATATCTTGGTTCGATACCTAGTCGATTTAGGCATTTTTTTGTCCCAATTGACGTCGAACTCTTTACGATAGATATTCGGTTTCCCTTTCTACCTGCACAACCTCTAAGAGCTGGGCTATATGAATAAATCAACCCATCCTAGGACAAATTTATTTGTCGCTACTCCTAACCGTCGGGTTATCTCCAGTCTTCCTTCAAAAGACACCGACTGAACTCTTCCTTATTTTCTCTTCAGAACCAGCCGGCTTCGATTGGTTCTTATGCGTTGCTTCCGTCAAAATGGACTCGAAACAAAGGTTCGGCTTCCTTTCGATCTTCTTTTCTATTCTTTTCTTTTAAAATGACTCCAAACTTGATCTCCTCCTTCTCAGCTAAAAACAAGTCGTTGGATCTGATTGACCGCTTCTGGAGTCTGCTTGAGTTCCTCGTCGCGAAGCAGTGCCACTGGATACCTAGATATTTTGTCCCTCATCGAAGGGATGGGTCCGCGTCACGTCTTGATCGGTAGGGTTTAACTTTTCTTGGTCTTTCACATACTTGCTTATGGTTAATTGAGTCTTCTTATCGCAGATACTCCTCCTGACAAGCAGCGGCTCTACCGGAGACAACGGCCTGCTTCCGCAAAAGGTTAGTGACTCGCTCAAAGATAAAAGAAATATTTTACGTTGTCCTTCTCAATCTTCTGATTTCTTTCATGCTGGTTTTAGGAACGGGACGAAGTTCTTCTTCGGCCGGTACTCAGAAGCAGAAAGCTTCTTCTGAAGTTTCTCCGACTTCGGAGATCAAACGGGGCGCCACTTCAAAGCGCACTCCGATGCGCTCAGTGGAAAGCAAGATTTCTCTAGAAATCGCTTTTTCATCTTCTCAGGCGATTTCCCCAGCTAGAACGGGGTCACCACAGTTAGACGAGCATGACGAAATCTCGGTCCCTTCTTCTCTAGGTTGTGAGGATGCCTTACTTGATGAATAGGGCCGAGGTGAGGTCTCCTCAACTCCCTCTCTTGCAGGTGAATCGGTCTCTTCCCCTCAAATCACAAGTGAGAGTACTGGCACTCCAGTACTTTAAAGAGACAGAGATGCTCCCACGACTGATGCAAATGAGGAGGCTTCCTTTCTCCGTCGAAATGACATTATTCCGTTAAGGGATGCAATCAAGAGTATAGTCATTTCTTCTCTGTGGGGTGAAAGTGCTTTGCTGGCCATTCCTCCGGTTTCCCACGACTTGGATCTCGGCTCCGGATGATACAAATTTCCCACTCGTTTCCTTGGATGAGTGGGACCATTTTTGTTCTAACCTTCCCCGAGATCGAGAATCTGTTGCTTTTGTAATGAGCCAATTCGGTGCCAGAGATTTGGAACCCTTGGATTTGGAAAACCTCTCGGATGATGAACTCGAGCGATATCTTACCACAACAAACTTTTTAATGAGGTTAGTCCACACGACTGGTCTTTACCGACCAAGTGGATCTGATTTCTTACTTGGTTTTCCACATGTCTTTATAGGTGTTGCGGAATTCTTTTGCGAGTCTGAAGCCGATTTCAACAGCTGGAACGAAGACTTTGTCCCGTGTTCCGAGCATGACGAGCTCGTCAAGCGGCTTCGTGAGGATAAAGAGGCTGCCGATGAGAGGGTTAAGGCCTCTGAATCCAAACTTAAGAGGCTCCAAGACTCCTTCCAAGTTGTTTTGAGTAGGACTGATTCCCTCTTGCCCCAACACCGGTTGAGCTTGCAACGGTCCAAAGCTAGGATCTCCAAGGAGGAGGGTCTGTTGAGGAAGATCTTAAGAAGCCAACGGAGAGGGAAAGATTCGATTCAAAATGACTTAGATGCTTTAGACTCAAATACTCCTCCCTCTTCATGACGTGGATATCTTTTTTAATTTACATGCAGCCTTTTTGAACAAGAGCACAAAGTGAAAGCTCCAAGTATTTATTTTTAGAAATATTTTCTATCCGTTAAGAACTTTTGTATGTTACCTTGATATTGTATATCTTTTTGTGGAGGTTTTAATGGTAGATCCTTTTGACGTAAGACACCCGTTGTTCCCCTTTCTACTTCGTGGTTTCAGTCAAGGATTTGTATATCCGCTTTTCTTTTTACCTTAGTGTAGGATGAGATGTTTTTCTTGACCTTCCCCTTTTCGTTTCTGGTTTTTAACCGAGGTGCTTGGTTTCGTGGAATCTCCATATCACCATGCAATTAATTCGCGTCCTCGGGAGGATTTGATTTCTTAAAATAAAGATTAAGTTGCCATTTTGAAAAGGTATCGTGAAATCCGTCTTACTGATTTGGAAGGATTCCAATGATTTGGCCTGATTTCCCTATCATGTATTTGCTAAACTCTCTTTATGTGTTTAAACTCCTATGTGCCTATGTTCGAGTCTACTCTCCGTCGGTCGTTGCTAATGGAACTTTTTGGGAATGTGGATTCAAATTTCTTTTCGTGTCGATCCTCCTTCGGTTAACCAGTGTCCGATCATTGAGAGAGGTGGTCATCCTTCCGGTGAAAGACTTGCTTGTTCTGGCCTAAGATTTCCTCCCTTATCCCTCTTGATGGATTTGAAGCCGGCGGACTTTGAATTCCGGCCTAAGATTTTTGGCCTAAGATTTCCTCCAAGTTTGAATTCGCAATCTGCTTTGAGTCTTAGCTAGGTAGGAGTGAAATGCAAATGAAGATGTCTTGGTAGGAGCTTGAGTAGTTGAAAATCCATGTGAAGTAGATAGATGACTCTATTCACCAAGGAGAATAGACATTAGTGTGAGAACTTTTCAGGTTCTTTTGACCTATTTGTCTCACGAAGAGTCAGAGTTTATTTACCCGTTTAACTCCACTAAGCTATCTCATGATGAAGAATAATCATCTTCCCACACCTACTGAAACCTCACTCACTCTCGCTTCTTATCCAAAAGACACCAAAAATCTGCCATTCCAATAATTAGCCTTCTCTTTGGCATTTTACCGAGCACCTTGTGTGCACACATCAAATTCTTGTATTTGACATAGTTCTCATCAAATCCAATATGGTTTCTACTAGTTGCAGCAGCATTGTAATCATTCTAGCCCAAAACAACCTTAAGCTTCTCTCGGTAGTCATGTACATAAGTCCAGAGATGTAATCCATTCAGAACGATAGGAATATGTACCAGAACGCATCAGCTAAACCAAATTGGAAATCGAATCCCTTTGCCAAAACCCATAACTAATACTATCTCAAAACAAACCCAACTCGCAGATCAAATCTTAAACACTCTATTTATGACTACTTGAATCATAAAAATACCAGTTGGAGAGATGCTTTTCAGTTTTCCTCAATGAATGGGAGCGGGAAGCGGCAGCCTTCTGTGAAGATTTTATGTGAAGGCGAGTCCAGATCTTCTCATTTTAACTCCATAAGAAGAGGACGAAGCAGCAAACTCTTGTTTGAGTCTTGGCCTTTTGCCTTCATAGCTCGATTTGAGCGTGAATCTGTGTTGAGTATGGCATATTGAGAAAGTCATCTTGAGATAGAGGCTGGATTTGAAGAAAGCGTTGCAGCAGAAAGAGACATAACATAATGAATGAAATCATTGGAAAAAGAAGCAAGAACGCCTCAAACCCATGAATCCCAATCGATTGAGCTCTTATATCATGTTGGCGATTTCAAAATAGAGATAGGTTTTGCTCAAAAAAGCTTATTTTAGATAGAAAAACAAAAACTGAAAAATGAAATAGCTCATTATGAGTTTTATTGTGTACTGAAATTAAAAGAAAAAGAAAGCTTAAACAAAGAACACCAAAATCAGGTAAGATTTAGATTTAGATTTATCTCATAAATTGAAAAGAGAAGAGTTGATTGAAACAACTCTTAAGTGCTACAAAAAAAGTTTCCATAACATTCTTATTTATATCAATCTCTTGCAATAAAACTTTAAACAGTTGGGCTTGTTTGGACACTTTAATAGGTTTGTATACTGCATTGGGTTTGTGTCACTAATAAGATGTAGATTTAATTCAACATTTGCATGAATCGTGGCAATTAAATTCATATTTATAAATTGTTATAAACCGATACGAATTCCAACAAAGAGTTTTACCAGCTAAAGTTTGAAATAGCTTTGAAAATATGTAAGTAACAATTCGAAGCTTCATCAAAATTTCAATACTACTTCAAGCCGGAGTATTATTATGAATTTGGCAAGATGACTTTGTGAATTTATCATATGTAGTAAATTAATAATATTATATTTTTAAAATTAGTTATGGTTTGTTTATTTTGGATTAAACAACTGATATCACACGCACAGCATGTTTTAAAAGTTTAAACAAAATTAGAGAGAAAAAAAGAAAGATGAAATGTCCCCAAGTGACATTATGAGAGCGTTTTATTATCATAACATTTATTTTGGTTGCCACATATATAGAGACAACTGTTATTACATGGAGCTGATAAAGTCAACGATTTCAACCACATCATGGAGCAACGAGTTGGAGTTCACCACCCTACAGTTCTGCCTGATCTGTCCTTGAGTTCCTGTGAGAGGCGTAATGTTTCCCATCCTATTCATCGCTTCCACAAACGCATTGAAGAACTTTTGTGTGCCATCGGCGTATGATCTCACCAAGGGGATTGTGTCAGTCGCATTTGGGCTCGAGAACAACTCTTGATCAGTTTGGATAAGTCCTTTGTGCTCTTTCAGATTCACATAGTATTTGTTGTCAAAAACGGTCGGTGTTCGTAGATCGAAATCCACTAAAACGCTCTGGTTACCATTACGAGGGCATAGTCCACGAAGCGTTTGGAGATAAGTAGTGTTGAGGGTAGGATCGGGATTACCAGTGCTGCTAAAGTTGTATAGCCTGTCCATAATAAACTGACATTGGTTTTTACCAAACGTGTGACCACCTAGACAGTAAGATAATCAATAAATTCGTTAGTCTAATTACATCAAATGTGTATTTTGGTTATTGCTTCTAAGAAAACATGATTACCGGAGAGAGCAACGAGATCAGAAGGACGGTTGAGACCGACATTTGCAAAACTGGCTTTAAGTTGTGGAAGTGTGAAGAATGGAGCTGGGAGATTTGCATTAGAAAGATTGAAAAATGCTTGTAAGCTGTCTCGTCTCCCCAAAGGAACCCTCCAAGAAGGACCTCCTGCCTAAAATATCCATATTTTAAAATAATTATTTGTTGAGAAAAATAATGTTGATCATTAAGTTTCGATGTTTATAAAAAAAAGAAAAACATCTACTATAAATTCAACAATTAGTTAACTAAGTAAGAAAAAAGAATAAATTATCTTATTGGTTTATTATTGTAATGAGATTTGATCTTCTTAATAGTATATGTATTGGTCAAAAAAATTTAACACAACCAACCTTTATGAATATTTTATCTACTATTATTCTTTCTCTACGATTCTTCAATGCATATCCGATATTTGAAAAGGAGGATAATATTAAATATAAATTGTCATGGTCTCAAACAACTTGCAGTATTCAAGTTTTTTCTTTAATCATGTGTTGTCATGCAGTGTTTGTCATGAACGAAACAAAAAAAGAGGCTCGTGTAAATAGAACATACCAAATTGACAGATTGTTGAGCTGCGATGGTAAGAATATCTGCACATGAAACAACCCTCGGGCATGCTGCCTCCACTGCTGTTTTCATTCTATCAATCACTGGAAATCCCCGAGCCGAGTTTGCATTTGGCGCCGCATCTTTTTCTGTTTGAAACGATGTTGTGGTGTCTAACAAGATCGATGCATCACAGCCCTTTGGAATCAAAAAAGAATTGTTCGAAAATTAGTCTATAATTTACAACCATGAACATATCTTTGACACCGGTAAACAAAGTGAGATTAAAACCCGATAATATATACATATATAGTAGACACAAATTAGTATACAATTTATTTTACCTCTTAACAACAAATTCACAACGTTATTACTTATTAGCCTACACTAATATTTCTTTTTCTTCTTCTTCTTTTGTTGTTGTAATTTTTGGTTTAAACAATACCTGATTCGAGGATTTGAGTTTTTTCTTGGAAACAAGAATAAATTATTTAGTGGGGTTTTCGAGGTTCGCGGTAAGCATTAAATGTTTGAATTATTTCTAGGGAGTACTTTTTTTTTCTTTCCTGTCAATCAATAATAAATGATAGATATAAATTCATAACGTGTTTGGTCCATGCTCTTCCTAAATAATCTACTACAAACAATCGACGTTAGCTGAACCGGAGATCTGTCTATAGAAGATTATATAATAATTAAGTCATTGTTGACGACAAGAGCTAAGAGCATCGTTATCCTAAGCAACTGATGCTTAAATAATATTTTAATAATTAAAACTTTGTTAAGCAAACAAAAAAAAATTACATAGACAAACTAATTCACTTTTTGACACGTGTTCCATAAACACCGTCGCTTAGAATGGTAAAAATAAGCAAACGGTTCTTAAATTAAGTATTTCTTTTTCATTTAATTAAATCACTTTTAATTCTAAGCACTCCATAATAAACATGCGATAATGATGCTCTAACATATTGGACAGTAAAAACCAAATTTAAGTATGTGATATTTTATAATGATTATTTTTCTGGATCAGATTCGTTAGGCCACTGACTATTATTGTAGATAAACGTATCATCTTAACTAATACCACAAAAAAATATAATTATCTAAATCTTCCAAATTTCATAAATTATGAATGCAAGTATTCTGTAAACCACGTGTTATGTTGTCCTTGCCAATATTTATAACTGACAAGGACGTATTTTTGTTTTTCTCGAATGTCTACATAACCCGTAAAATTAGTTTCAGAAATCAAGTGGATAAAATACATGTTGACAACAAAAATTTAAGAATCAAAAGATTGCCACAAGGAACTATATTAACAAAACATTTTTAGCAAAAACTATCTTAGCAAAACAAAGTTTTCTTTATATTTCTGAAAAAAATAGAAAAGGAATTACCATAATTCTACGATACTAATGTACACATAAATTATGAGTGAAAGTCTACTACTAAAATTGAAAAGTAATAGCTTACATTAACGAAGCAGTCGTGGAAGTGAAGACGAAGGATGCTCGCGGCGATACGAGGATCCGACCTTAGCTCGTTGACTATGGTGTTCCGTACGATGTTGAAGACACTAGGGCATGAAGTGTCGTAGAAAGTAGGAGTTAGTTGAGCACTGGAGAGAGACGAATGAAGCATAAGACATCCCATTGTTATCAGGGTTGTCCAAGTTGACAACGAAGAGAAAGAAGAGAACTGCATTTTTTTTTTTTCCAACGAAGAAAATTTGCTGGTTAGTTTTAGTAGAGAAAGATGTGGAAATCCCATATCACAAAGAATCCCTTTATAGACAAACTGGGTCTAACTTGTAGGCTTTTCTTTTTTTTGAACAATTTTTCTATATTTTTCATATATCTATATAAAACAATTTCTATACTTCTTTTATGTCAACAACTACATACTTTTTTTTTGTCAAAAGCTATATGAACAATTTCTTTTATATATAAAAACATTTATACTTTTTTATGTCAACAACTATTTATATACATACTCCAATCCGAAAACTAGAACATGTCATATGGTCTGGTTTCAAATGCCACTTAATCCTACGGCTACTAGACTTTGTATGTGGCAATACTCTAGTGCTCTGGACACATCCGACATGACTCTCAATCCAATATATTAATTCGGGTTAGGTATTTTCTATAAAACCTAGCATCCTTCTCATTCAGAGAAGATTTAGACTGTGATTGGTAGTCATCTTTAGCGCAAATAATGAGCGTTAAAACATTATTACTCTCAATTACGCTAAAAAATTGCGAGTCAAGTAGCATTTTATTTTTCATTATTTACTCTAACTACAACTGAAACAAAGAAAAATACACACTCATTTTAACGGATTTGATGAGAGCAGTTAAATTTACTCTACTTTTTTTTTTTTCTCTTTCCTCTTTTCCACTTTTTTCTTTTCCTGTATTCTACTCTAACAAATACCATTCACACCATCAATTTTTTTATACGCTTTCTCTCTCTCTACTCCACTCTCATTTCCGATTTATGAAAAGTATCCCTTCTTTTTTTTTTAACCAAAAAAACTAAGAAGTTTAGAAATGCGCCACATATCTTTATTTTTTTAGCGTAATTCAATCTTATTCTTTTATTTTTCTATTTTTTTCTGATTTCCGACAAAATCATATTTTCTAAATACTGATTTGAGCATTTGAGAGTCTTCGAAAAAAAACACCACACTAATAATATGAGGCTACCACATGTATTTTTCTTACTTGTAAGAGACTTTCTCTCTAGTGGACTCAAAACTTTTAAAAGAACCCATATGTATCCAAACTAATGAGGTTTCATGGGAGCCTATGTGGCCTTATGAGGAACCTAGAGAGTGAGACACTCACAACATGATTGCATTTTATGCGCTTGCTGTATTTTTTAATCCTTTTCCCGAACATCTCACCTGTAGCATCAAAGAATCTTCAAGAAATATCTCCTAATCTTCTCCGAGATCTTGATCACGGTTTCTTCTTTGGCACATGACCATTTGCTACCCACTATGGCACTATCCCCAACAATTGATTTTTATTATTCCAAATGCAGATATCCATATTTTAACACGGAAATATAAGTAAATGGAATTTTTTATTTCCCTGAAAAAACGGATTCAACAATTTTATTTCTAATCTGTTTTATTTGGTCTGTTTGTTATATATTTTATTTCCAATGTTCTCCGAGATTCGATCACGGTATCTTCTTTGGCACATGACCATTTACTACCCAGTATTCCCAACAATTGATTTTTATTATTCCAAATGCAGATATCCATATTTTTACACGAAAATATAAGTAAATGGAGTTTTTTATTTCCCTGAAAAACGGATTCAAGAATTTGATTTCTAATCTGTTTTATTTGGTCTGTTTGTTATATATTGAAGCCTGGTTCGGTAGAGTTGGATTTTGAAAACCAAATTCTAAGATTAATATTTTCATTCATATAATATATTGTTATTTAACCTTAAGCTAAATTTTTTTTGGTATTCATTTTGGGCCACAACATGCCGACTCAATAACCAAATACCCCCATAAATGGAGGCCAAGCGAAGTCGAACTCGACACCGGTAAAATGGCAGCAGAGATGTGGAAACCACTAGCCCACTTGCTCCTTCTTACTTAAGTTAATTTTAAAAATTGTATTTGTAATTTCTTAACTCTTGACTATTTTATTTTTGATTGAACAATCTATACTATTAAAACAGAAACAATTTTAGAATTTGTTTCCAAACAGTCTTTATTTTTTATTTTTTTAAATTGAACCAGTTGCCAAACATGTATTAAACATGTTGCCAAACATTTATTAAAAGATTTTGTGTCCAAACAGATATTAGTATAGATATTCTATAATTTATCTGAATTAACTAAACACTATATTCTAAATCCGCGTGCCAGTGTGGGATAAAGTTTTTTTGTAATATATACAATGTGAAATAAGGAATAAGAACTAATTTAAGTTTTATTGATTTAAATATGTTTAATTTGTAATTTTTAAGTTTATAATAAATTTAATAAATATTTGGTAACATGTTCAATTTATTTTAAATAAATAATGGGTGTTTGGAAACAGATTCCAAAAATGTTTCTGTTTTAATAGTATATATGTTGTGCCAAACAAGTTCTTTAAAAAAAAACAATCTACATAATATCTTTATTGTTAGATATGTAAATTC
>PKMM01026923.1:136826-171700 GCA_002933915.1 Eutrema heterophyllum | reverse complement strand
AATATATACATATTCAAATAAAAAATATATTCGAAATCATGCAATATTTTTGACTATAATTATTATTAAATATTTTACTAATTTTATAAAGAGTTAGACACGAGAAAATTGATTTTTTAAGAGTTTGTGGACTGACCACAAAAATCATAGTCATCAAGCGGTGCATATTAGAATTATGTTTTCAAGATTATAAGTTTTTGCGGATTAACCCGAATAATATTTTAGTTTATTGCAAAACGAATTAAGTAGACATATTAGTCCGGGTTGACAGTTCTATCTATAATCATTAATTAAATATATTTTAAAATTCAGATAAAAACAATTTTTCTTAAATTTTAAAACAATTTTTAAACAAAAATTAATCCGTGCTATATAGCGCGTGTTGATTTCTAGTATATATATATATAAGAGAATCTTTCTACCTAAAATTACCATTTCCTCTCAATTACTCTATTTGTACTTTTCTATTATATTTTATTTGTTCTCTCTTAATTCCTCCCTTTTACTCTAACTCGACACCAATCAATCCCTTAGATATTCTTAACCACAATTTAAACGTGACAAATAATCCAAACCACAAAATTCTCTTCACGATGCTTCGCACTTCGCACGTAAGGGTGTCTTCCAAATGGATATTAGACACGAAAGAAATTGATGATTTCCTATGAGAACTTAATTTCAATTTTCAAATGTAATTAAAACATGTCAATGAACAATTGAAAGTCTCAATTGCTCACGATTCCCAGAAAACTATAGTGACAGCTAAAAACGAATAAAATATGTTAACGTGAATAAATAAAAATGTTTGGCACAGTGACCTTAAGATACAAATTCAATATTCAACGCCCGGACAAAGAGGAAATGTACAATTTTTTTTTTATTTAGAAAAACCGTTCACCTAATTTGATGACTAATTGAAATTCAACTATCGCTAGCAGCTGTCTTTTTGGACTCACTCTAACCTCGATTAATTTATGGTAATAGAACAAAATACTTCTTCTATCCTTGATCTAAAAAGTGGTCTAAACGGCTGTTTAGGCAGTGGCTAAGTTCTAGGCGTCCATAGACCATGACGGTTATTTTTTAGCCGGCTCTAAATGGTCTAGGCGATCATAAGCGGTTGTAGCTTGTAGGTAGTTCAACAAAATCGTTAATCATTAACAATTTTTTTTGTTCAGCGTATTTTTTGAATTTTTAATTACATATACTTAGATTTATAAATTTTAATTTCATAAATGCATGGTTATAAAAGTTTATATGTTGTTTTTTATGAATAGAATGAATGTTTTTGTCTAATTCTCATTTATGATTTAACATTTTTAATTTTTCAAATGGATGTTTTTGTCTTTTTAATGTTTTAGTTTTAATATTTATAAGATTTCTTTTGATTTTTGTGTGTAATTTGAACTTTAAATATTAAATTTTTTATCATTTATGAGCTAGCCATGATATTTCATATGATGCTACCTGTAGAAATATATATAATCTATTGATTTATCTTGTAAACAACTAAACCACATAAGAATTGCCTAGGCCCTGACTAGACGTTCTAGGCGCTAGACCTTGTATCACCGCTCACTTAGCGCCTAGCGCTTTCTTGATTTTTATTAGATGTTTTAGGATTTTTTGTTTGTTTCATTTTACTAGATTTTTTCAAATATCTATGCAAATTTTCAATTTATTTTGATCTAACAATAATTAAAAAAAAGTAGTCAAAGAAATTCAAAAGCCTCATCACCATCGGCAAAAATATTTTAAAGTCAAAACATCATTTAATTTTACCATTACTCATTAGTCACCAACTAATCTTCTAAATTCATTATATTTGCATTCTTGTTTTCTTTTTCTTCTTTTTTTGGACTGATTTTAATTTGCTTATTAAATAATGATTTTTATAAATATGTTTTTTTTAATCTGCACGCTTTTAACCAGAAAATTTTATAAAATGGGATAGATGGAGTAAAAAGCTTGTATTACAACTATAAGGGGGTGTTATTGGATTGGAATTTTTAATGTGTTTTAATGTAATTGTATTTGGAAGTATTTTAGTGGGTTTAGTTGAATTCTCTACAATACACGATGGATTTTAATGGGTTTGCTTGTAATATGTTTTGATTAATTAGTATAGATTTTAATGGGATTGTTTGTAATTCAAAGTCAATGATCTAATTTCCACGTTACTTCGTTATTATCAGAAACGGCTTCTCTGATGTAGACTTTAACTCAAGAGATTTTCAGATTATCAGAAACGCCTTCTGACGAATTCTTAAGGAAGCACAATGTAAAAAACATTTGCGAGAAGAAACAACACTCTGTTGTTGCCAAAGTGACGCACAATGTAAAGGAAAAACCTTTGTAAGAACCCAAGACAAGACCCCAAGTGACCACTCACGCTTTGTGTCAAAGCTTTTGCACCACCCAAACAAGTGATATTGAATCTATTTGTCTGTTGTGTCAACCCATTGATGCCCAAAGAATCCAAGATATTGCAGTGGAAAATTGGAGGCAAGCTTGTGAAGTTCCTAGAAACCATATTCTTTTATCTGATCAAATTGACAAAAGATAAGATTAGCTAATACTCAATCACGACAAGTGCAATTTTGTTTTTGTTACAATTCTAATTCAAAAAGACAAAACCTTACCACCAAGAACATATGCATAGAAAGCTGTGGAGTAATCTCTAAGTGACAGTGTCTTCAAAGGCTCTTTTGCAGTCTTTATGATACAAATAATGGCAACAACGGACAATAACATAGACGAAGTAGCAGACAACGCAATGCCATGGTGAACATTTCCATCCACAAGCCAATTTGCAAGAACTTGACCTCCAATCAAAGATGCAGACTCGAGGAAAGTCATCAACCAGTATGTCTTGTTTAACGAGTCATTCCGCTGACTTTGCTACAAAGATACAAGACACAACAGAACATTATTACAAAATCAGAACTTTTGTGTTTCTTATGATATACACACGTAACTTTTCATGTTCCAAAACTAGCCAAGTCTCAAACCCAAATGAATATACGAGACCGGCAAGAGACAGACAAACATTTGCAAACCATGCACTAGGACTCATTGTAATCCTCTTCCACACACCAACAATGAAATGAAAAACGCAATAGAGTAGACAAATTCTCTTCTGTCCTCTACAAAAGTTTTGATAGTAAACAAAATGAACACTTGAACAAAACCAGAGGCTTATGGGATTCAAGGTTTGATTGAAAAAGCACACACACACTTACATGAGATCAGAAAGCAAACCAAGTAAAGGGCCAAGAATAAGAGTGGTCGAGTAGCCAACACATAAAATAGATATTCAATTGTACAAATGATCCCTTTAATTAGATCCCTAACGAAGTATAATGGGATGTTATATGACGATTCCAACATCCTGCATCACCTCAACATTTACAAAACTGAACAAATACACATTCTCAATGCATTTTATATCTATTATCAAATCAGATATCATGATGCCAACGGAAATCAATAGAAGATGCATAAGCTACAGAGCCTAATCGATCAGGTGACACAAAAATTGATGGGAATTTGACGATTTTGAAATTTGAATTTCGAGTACTACAGAAACATACCGAAATCAAACCGGAGATCAAAACGGAAAAGAAGAAGAAGAAGAAGAGAATACCTGTTACGGGCGGAGAGAGGAGGGAAATCAAAGAGCGGAGGGACAAGCACCACCGGAGGCGGCGGTTCCTTGGGCAGAAGATTCCCCATTTCTAGACGGAGAAGAAGAGAATTGGATAGCTTTTTTCCTTTTCAGCGAAAACGAGAGCTCTTCTCTTCTCGCTACTTTAGATTCGAAGAATCGATTGTTGAAGGAGAGAGTTAGTGAGTGTGGGAGACGAAAGCGGCGCTCGTCTCCGATCGGCAAGCTTGGGTAGGATTTCAGGAGATGTGAGATTTTTTGCTTCAGCTCTACCATGGCTTCGAAAGAAGCAAAAGAAATATTTTGAGGATATTCATTTGGTTTTTTGTTTTTTATTATGAAATACATCAAAATCAGAACTAAAAAACTGGTATTTTGTTTACTCATATTTTAGTCAAGAGAATACGTTAAAACCCATTCTAACCAAAGTTCCCTAAAATCAAATGTATTTTGAATAACAATTGTTTTTATTGTATTTTAGATTACATAATACAAATGCTTAATCCAATAACGCTGGATTTGAATGTATTTTTAACAAATACACAATTGAATAACACCAGATTTCACTATAAATTTAAAATACACCTAATTCCATTAAAATATAATATCCAATAACACCCCCTAAATGTAGGGACTCTGATTACTATCGGAAGTAAAGGAAACGCTGCGTATCACCAGCTCATGTTTTTGGATGGGCTTCGCGAAGATCAATTAGGCTTCTAGAAGTCGCTGGCCCAAAGCGAGAGGTCGGTCCCAAAGCGAGAGGTCGGTTAGTTTGTTTATAACAAACCAACAACTTAGAAACAGAGCATCTGAGACATTCTTCATCTTGAACAATCTTCTTCTTCTTCTTCTCCATTTCTGTGTAAAATCTGAGAGAAGGAGAGAGAGTAAAAGAGAGAGAAAGTGTAAGGTTGGATCATTGTAACAAGGTCATATCATCTAGTGGATCACCAACTAGTCTAGCTATGTGTTCCACCCCCATTGAAAGGGAACTTATCGCAATTCAAGCCAAATTGGAACAGATGATAACTTAAGTGGAGCAAATCTTGGTTCTCTTTAGAAACGAACGTTGTTTGGCCTTTGATCTGCCACAATCTCTGATTTCTCACTCGATTCCTGGTGATGACATTTGGAATCCGAAATAAGAATGTGTTTCCTTCCATTTTGGAGACCGAGATATCACGATACTGTCGTCGACGCCAAATACCATTGACAATTGTATGAATCGTTCCCTGAGCCGGAGGATCTGAGTAAAATTAACCAGTGATAAAATTGTCCCAAAATTTCATGTTCTTTTCAATTACCGAGTTTTGGATCTTAACACAAGAGGAAAGAGTAAACACAAATCCTTTCTTCTCGAGACGTTGCGTGGATCCCTTACGCACCAAGAGTCACCACATGTGGTGGATTTTGTATATGGGTCAGCCGTTGTCACAACTTTCGTAGAAGATTTTGTGGCTATCTCACTCACCTGCGACTTCCTTGTGTCAGCCGTTGTCGCAGCTTTCGCAGAGGATTTAGTGGCTATCTCAGTCACCTGCGGTTTCTTTGTAACCACTTCTGTTGTAACATCCTAGCCCGAGGTCCATTTGGATTTGGTCAAGTGATCCATTCTGTAATAACTGGAATGTCCAAATGATCCATTCTGTAATAACTGGAATCCTTAGACGTTAGAATCAATGAACACAAAACAGCAAAACCTTTTGCTTTATTACGAACTTCTTAAACAGATTATCTTACATTCAGTTTAATAAAAGTTACGCAACATCACCAATTGTGATTTGCTCCTGAACGATTCTTAATCTACCCAAACTTACAACACAGCAACATCTATGTGTCTTTTTGTTCACTCACCAATAACCTTACAAAACTTTTCCGCTCTGGTCCATGAAAAATACGATTCTCAAAAGTCTAACCTAATTGTGAATCTTTCAACTTGTATATATAGCGCAGCCTCCAACATGGAAGTAGGTGTTATCCAATAGACTAGCCCTGGGCATTCGAGTATTTGGTTCGGTTTTGGGTATTTTAGTTAGGGAGGTTTCAGGATCCATATAGGTACCGAAATATTTTTGGTTCGGTACCAATTGGTTCCCGGTCGGTTCGGTTCCAAGATTTAAGAACCGAAAAATACCCGAAACTTTTCGGATCTTAATCGGTTCGGGTATTTATTACCGAAATGCCTAAAATATACATGAAAACCCAAAAATATACTCGAAAACCTGAAAAAAAATTAAAGAAAATATACTCGAAATACCAAAAATATACCTGAAAACCCATAATATATTTAATATTTTTTAGTATATAATTATAATTCGGGTAATTTGGGTAATTCGGGTATCCACGGATATCAATGAGGAAGAACCATCAGGTATTTTGAGCATAACCGAACCGATCGGTTCCAATTATTTCGGGTCGGTTCCGGTTTTTATGCCCATGCCTACATTAGACAAAGGACTTTTTCTCTTTTGATGATGAAGTCTCATATGCTCCTTTCTGTCGCAGGAGCTTCTCTGCTGTCAGCTACTCTACTTCTTTTCGCACGGCTCGATGCGCCACATCATCTTGACTTTGTTGCTCAGGAATTTCCCGCCATTGTTGTGTTCCTCAGTGGTTTCTCGTTGCACACCAAATTTGGTTCTTCAATCTCCCCCCTTTTATTATTTGAGTGTGACACCTCAAGCTTTTTGCAAGCAGATTAGAGACAAGGCACGCAAGCACAACCTAGAGAAGGCTTAATAAAGCAAAGGAGATAATAAAATGACATAGTCATATAGATATCACATTGGCATTACGATCAATAATTAACTAACTGTCATCCTAATATAAGCCTTGAATGGAAAAGGCTTAAAACTCGATCAAGTAAAAGTAAGGAACAAGGCTGGCTGAGAGCACTCTCTTTGGACCTAGGGATAACGTGGAGTGAAAGGGGATCGATGGCACCGCACAAGCTGTGAGGGGGCTTGTGATACTGCAAGGCTTCTGTTTTGGAGACAAACTCGACAACAACAGAAGGGTTTTGAACTTGTGAGCAAAATTGACAAGAACAAGGATTTAGAACAAGTCTGGAAATTTCTAGGGTTTATTAAAAGTGAAGGATCTGCGATTTAAGTTACAAAATGGACTTTATATAGCCAATAAATAAAACCAATTCTAACTAGGAAAAAAATATTAAAAAAAAAAAGTTTATCTCTTCTAAAATAAAATAAAAATTAACTAAATCCTATTAAGAAAATAAAAAACAAATAAAAACTCTTTTTCTATTAAGAAAATGAAATCTTCTCACACCTTCTTCTTGTTAATTCCTTTAGGGCCACAAATTTGAGCTATTTATTGGGCTTTAAAATGTATCATAGATGCCAAACATAAGTATGTAAACTCCTAAACGAATTGAACCTTGAACTCTTCAAATATAGCACCAGGTCGACCCATTTAAGAAAATAGGCAATAACTTTGTGATCCATTAACCATTTCCTCTGATCTTAGGCTTGTTGGAACCATAAGAGATCCAGTAAGATTCTCCAATTGGTTTCGTGTCAAAATCGTACATGAGTTGGGCTTTGCAACACGATCTTTGGCTCAGTCGCACAATTGGATCTGAAGCAGATCCATCGGTTGTAAAATTTATATCTTTCATGTCTGAATCAGTTTTGAGATGAATCCAATTTTCCCTGATTCTTTGATGGATCAAGATTCCAGAACAATTTGGTTCATAGCTTGATTCCTTTTGGTTTGGTTGGAAACCTCCATTGAACGCGCATAGGTCCGAATCGAGTAAGTTTGAGTTCACCTGATTTGTAAGTTGAATAACTTCTTTACATGAACTCAGATTGGATTGATTCAACTTCGAGGAGTGCTCTAGTTGAGGTGAGTGTGTATTCCAAGTGGTCGTTGAGATAGACAAGCTGATCTTCTCATGGTTTGGGCTGATTCTTTGATGTCTCTTCGGTATGTCCAATAGATGGAAGGCTCTTGTCACCTTCTCCTCTTCATGGATTAGCTTGGATTCGAGGTCCTCATCACATCCAAATCAAAAGATAACTCAGAATCAGAGTTCACATACAAATGCTCATCACAGGGCAGAGGCATAAGAACTAGGGTGTTAAGCTTCCAGGGATAGAGAAACAAATTGAAAACACAAAAGAGCTCTAAACTCCCCCAACTAACATAATTACTGGTCTGCGTAACCGTCAAGAGAGTCACCGTCCTCAGCATCCTCCTCATCCTCCTCATCCTCGGCTTCATTCTCCTTGTCATTGCTTGCCTCACCAGTTCCCGTCTCCTCAAAGTATTCTCCCCCTGCTTGAGGGCATACTCAAGTAAAAATACAGCGAAGAGAAACACACCAGACGATGAAGAACATAGAACTTACTTGCCAGTTTGAGCCGCATGGCTTTAATTAGGCGAGCCAAGTGCTTGAGATCACCAACGAGAGTCAGAGCTGTGGGATCCAGAGCAAGACGAGCCAAAGATGATTTGTTAGGGTCGATCTTGAATTCCAAGGGTGGCTCAGATGTGCGATTACTTGAGTGAGAGGGAGTAAAACGCTGGAAGCGCAGGAGCTGATCAATCAGATTAGGTAGAACAAGGCGATAGGAGGGTTTGGCATTCGCACATGCATGGATTTGATCACACACAAGCTTCCCAAAGTTAACCCCCTCCCATGCGCAACCATGTAGACCATTGTGGCACGGTCCTTGTGGGGAGCAGTCTTATCGGTTGTCGGCATCCAATTGTGGCAACAAATCTTGTAGAGCATATATAGCCATAGACGGACAAAGATGCATAGAAGAGAGATCTTCCCAGCGATGAACAATACCACCAGAGAGCGACGTGACAGCATCATCAATAGGTTCGTCCATCTGAATAACAGATTTGCTGAGTTCATATGGGGGATCCGGGAGTTGAAACATTTGGTTGATAATCCTTGGAGTGAACTCATACATGGACCCTCTCACATACACAACATGACGACCACAGTCGCGAAATTTAATTAACGAGAGATTGGCATAGAATTCTTTCACCACCTCTTCAACATCCGAATCCACTTCAGTGACCGTAGACAGCAAGCCAACATCTTCAATCATTTGCTGGGCCCCAAGTGTGTCTGTAACATTCAAAGGGAGGACACGCATATCATTGAAGAGAGGAGATCGCTTCATACCTTTTCACCGCAGCCGACGTTGCAAAACGTTTGTTGAAAGGCTTCCAATTCCATTTTTTGATTTCATGGTACTTGCGATCGCGAATGAGGTAGAGACGACGGTTGTCCTCGTAACGAGTGAGGAAAGCAGGCGGAGGCGATTCTTCATCTTCCGAGATGGAGTTGTCAGCATCTTCCATCTCGGCATCAGATTGAGCCTGTGGCGGTTCAGTGTCCTCACTTTCCACTATCGGCGGTTCGGTGTCTTCCAGCGAGGACGGCAGACAGGCTCCGGAACTTTGGTCGGATCGACTTTTCCCATGGAGACAAAGATAGATGATGAGATCGGAGGGATCAGAGACAACAGAGCAACGAAATCGTCAAGGTCTTCATCACGGAGTTGTGGAATCTGAACAGTGATGCGACAAGAACGACGCGACCGGCGAGGAGACGAGGCTTTCCCTTCGATTTCGCCTTTCAGGACGAAGCAGCAACATATTTCTCTTTGAGAGAGTTGGAGATGGGCTCCTTTGATTTGATTTTTTTTTAACTCGGAGCCCCAAAGACAGATGCAGCGGGGATTCTCTTCGAGGGAGATGGATCTGCGGCAGGAGCAGTTACTGGAAGTGCAGCGGACGGAGAAGGGGTCACCATCTTGAGGAGAGCAACAACGATATGCTCGGCGATATCTTTACAAAAGTCTGCTTTAGAGACTAGATTGATTCTCTCAGACATGCAAGAGAGAGAAATTAGGGTTTGTGCAGAAGTGAAGAAACCGAACAGTCAAGTGACATGACTTTAATAGGCGTGAGACGCTTCCCTCTACTTCTCTCGATTTTCGCAACTACCACTTGATTCGAGGGACATCTTCTTCTTTACCCTTTTTCAAAAAAATTTGATCTCTAAACTCCCCATATAATCTCTATAACCCTCCTANACGATATGCTCGGCGATATCTTTACAAAAGTCTGCTTTAGAGACTAGATTGATTCTCTCAGACATGCAAGAGAGAGAAATTAGGGTTTGTGCAGAAGTGAAGAAACCGAACAGTCAAGTGACATGACTTTAATAGGCGTGAGACGCTTCCCTCTACTTCTCTCGATTTTCGCAACTACCACTTGATTCGACCACTCACATACAAAAACGTCATTAGTGCAAACCAAAATTAACTAGTAAATAATTGAAATAATAACAAGCCCAAAATTGTTCAAAAGCCCATATATAAACACAGCCACTTAGATCTGTTAAATTCATAGGCACACTTGTAATCTCAGCACCATGGCACACTTGAGAAACATACTCTTATTAAGGATGACTTGGTTTCGTAACAAGGACACTTATGAACTCTAACCTTGTCACTTGCATCAAGAACCTGTTACAACATAAATTGACAGCAGAGTCGCATCACATGTATATTTTGACAAAAAGAACAGATTACTCACCAGCCCAAAAAGGTAGCTATTTCTCATAAGAGGAGCTTTCACACTTTTTGATCCACTCAGGCTAGTTACACATCATCATACACTTCGAGAGTTTGATCCTCATGATGCTTCTCGCGAGCTAAGGCGAGGGGGGATTGATGACTACACTGAGTGACTTAGAGGATTCAGTGCATCTATGTAGAGATCAAGGTCATAAATCCCTTTATTGCCCCTTTTTTGTTTTTGTTTTAATTTACTCAGCAAATCAATTTTTGAACCTCTTCAAGGAAGTGTATGATGAGCATCTCTTTTCCTGAGCCGATTTTGCCGATGAGAGGTTTTCAGAAGGTGATCTGTAAAAGATGCTGCAACTCTGTACAATATTATTGTTGCACCACACTTTTCATGAAGAACACGATTAGTGCTCACAAATGCCTAGAGATTTTTACAGATTCATGAAACTATTTAAGTCTAATGGTTTAGTGAAAATATCAGCCAGCTGTTTCTCAGATGCTACATGAGTGATTTCGATAAGGTTACCTTCAACTAATTCACAGATAAAATGGTGCCTAATATCAATGTGCTTAGTGCGTGAATGTTGAACATGGTTTTTTGAAATGTTTATGGCACTCATATTATCACAATGCACTAAGAGTGTTTCAGTGGTCATTCCATAGTAAGCAAGCATTTGTTTCATTCATAGCAGTTGAGTGCAATAACTTCCCATTGCAATGTATTCTGCTTCGACAGTGGACAGAGTAACACAATTCTGCTTTTTGTTGTGCCAAGATATCAGATTGTTTCCGAGAAAGAAACATCCTCCTGATGTGCTTCGACGATCATCTAGACTCCCAGCCTAGTCTGCATCACAAAAACCTGCAAGGTTCTGTTTAGTTTGTTTCGAATAATATATCACATAATCTGCAATACCTATGGCTTGAAATGGATGGTGGGACGATGGTGATGATGGAAATGGAGTTGTTGTTGATTGAATCACACAAATCAACACATGAAAGAGGAACTTGAATCGCACAAGTTATTAATCCACACAAACAAGAGAGTAAAGGAATCTCACACAATACTCTAATGATCAAACAAACACAAAATAAAAACTTTTGCAAGAGAAAACTTTACGTTTTTATTATCAAATTTTGAGGTATCTTTACAATGAGAACAATGAGATTTTTATAGCTCTTACAAGATAATCTTTACAATAAATACATTAAAAAAATTAATTCAAATTTAGACAAAAAGGAGAATAATTAGCTAAATCAAATAATGGTTCTCTTACCACCAATTTATAGCCTTTGACATTGAATGAAAATCCTTTGATTTTGTGAAATTATGAGGATGACATTCTCATAATAAATCCATGTATTGAAAACCTTTGATTCACTATATTTGATATTGCATCAAATTTTCCTAGGTGGTCCTTATTATCATTAAGGATCTAGCAAATGTATCCAAAGATATGGAAGTAACAGATATTTGGAGTCTTGCCTTTCCATATTTCATAAGGGGTGGTTGTTTTTCCAGGTTTGACGTATACTCGATTTATGATATAACAAGCAGTGTTAACTGCTTCAGCCCAAAATCTTGTTGAAACATTGTTACCTTGAATCATAGCATTGACAATTTCATGTAATGTCTGTTTTTTACGTTCAACAATTCCATTTTGCTGAGGAGTCCGAGGAGCTGAGTACTGATGCCGAATTCCTTGTGATTGGAAGAACTTCTCAAATTCAGAATTTTGAAACTCACCTCCATGGTCACTTCTTATCTAAATGATACTGAAGATTTCCACAGCTTCAGATTTCTCTCTCAAGAATCTAACCCATGTGTATCTTGAAAAATCATCCACAAGAACAACGATGTATCTTTTTCCATGTAGGCTTTCAACTTGAACATGACCCATGAGATCCATTTAGTCAAAAGACGGTAAGAGAATCTGTTGGATTTGCGATAAAGAGGGACATTTCAAAAAGCATTGTTACAAATGGCTTGAGAGAAACAAGAACAAAGGACAGTCTCAAACCAGAGGAGAAGCAGCTATAGTGAAAGATGATGCGACAGATCTGGTTGGTCTTATAGCTGCAGAGGTGAATCTGAGCATGGGAGAGATAACTAAGGAAGACTAGATCATGGACACCAGATGCTCCTTCCATATGACTCCAAGGAAAGAGTGCTTCATCAACATGAAGGAAACAACAAATGAAAGAGTTAGAATTGCCAGTAATTCCATCTAAAAGGTCCAAGGAATAGGTTCCATTAGATTCACAAATCCTGATGGTACCATTTTTGTTCTTCACGATGTGAGGTTTATGCCAGACATTTCAAGGAATTTGATCTCTTTGGGCACACTGGAAGAGAAACGGTGTGAGTTCAAAGGAAAACTAGGAGTTCTCAAGGTTATTAAAGGATGAACAGTCTTCATGAAAGGTCTAAGAAAGGAGTCATTATACATTCTACAGGGCACAACAAAGGTATCAGAGGCACAATGTAACACCCAATCCTGCCTTCCTCAAAGGAACCATCGAACCGGCAGGTCACCTTCAACCCCATCTCTTTATTCCCTTAAAGACACCGTGTTGGCTAACCATAACTTAGAACACAAGTCACCTTATTGCTGAATAATACCGCATTTATTCTATTTCAAACCAAAGTCTTACAAAATCTCAACATAAATCTCAAATAAAACCGAAACAAATAACGAATATTTGTCTTAATGAAATAACAGAAGCAAATGTAAACCAAAGAAAACACCAAAACTCCCAAATACCGCACCACACCAGGATCACTCATCCAGTTCCTCGAACTGCTCATCAAACTCACCTGCAAGAGAGAAAGAGAGAAAGAGAGAGAGAGAGGGGTGAGTAATGGGAATTACTCAGCGAGAACTCTTGGGTCTGAGCAGGTTGCATCGAACTGCATTTACCCGATGCAGCAACTCGATATGGTTTGGCCGAGACAGGGTAAGACTGCATCGGGTTACATGTGTCTGATGCAGTTGTCCGATATAACTCCTGGTAGAAATCTTGGGGGCTTCATATCAGACTACATGTGGTCGATACGGGTGTCCGATATGGCTCTGCCTAGACGGCGGGCAAGACTGCATCGAGTTACATGTGTCCGATGCAGCAACCCAATACAACTTCTGGTGGTCGCCAGACAGATATGTTCTTGTTTAAGTTTCTGTATCTCTTGAACCACCTATCGGAATGACTTGAAACCACCTCCAGACGACGGCTAACTCAATTGTCTACGACTGTCATGAAGACCTTCGAAGCTAAATCTGAATGGAGACCCTTCATCTGGCCCAATCTTTCATTGACTTTAGATGACCTCTGCATTTTCCTTTGTCCATCACTCTAATCATATGCAAGACTCACTAGGACCTAATGCAAACTAGCTAGACTCTAATTAAGATCAAAACACTAAAGAAAACTATGAAAACACATGCATGAGACTCAAAATAAGAAGTTAAATGCATGCTAAAATGAGTAAAATATGAGAATATCACCTCCTCGAGTCCGGCTCGGCACATCGCCATTCGGAAAATCGCTATGTGATCCTCAGGATCGGTTGATCCGTCGTAGAGCTGGATTCTGACCATTTCTTGGTCGGGAATTATCGCCTTGGTAATTCTCGTCGTAAAGGGGGTTCCTTGCAGTTCCTTTGGCATTCGATTGATCTCGGGAGCTGCGCTGACTGCATGACGCTCTGTTGAACACGTGGTTCATCTTTCGGCGTTGTCTTGAGTCGTAGACGTTTGGGTCTTGCTTGTTTCGCCTATCCAGGGTTGGCTCGTCTTTGCTGATTTGCTACTTCGGCCCTGGTACATCCTTAGCTCGTCTGCACGCTGTATTTGTTCTACCCAGAGAACATTTTCTTCCTCTTCTATTAGATTGTTGTTGAAGCGACCCGAGCTGCGGATATCCTTCGAAGACGCTACTTTTCCCAGCTCGTGACGTTGATTTCTGTCCATCTTCCTCAATTCGTTGGCAAGTTGCATTTGCTGCGCCCAGAGAAGATTTCTTTCTTCTATGAAATTGTTGCTGAGCTGGCTTGGAGCCAGGACAATCTCTGCGGCTTGTACTCCTTCTTGTACCGAGGCGGGTTCACTACTTATGATGCGAGCCGAGGCACCAGCTCTTTCGGCTCGGATTTTCTCGCCATTGGAAGTTTCAATTGAGATTCTGAGGTGATTTCCTGTAGGCTTGGCGGTTCACAGCTATGTTCTTTGATCCGACCGAGGTGGGTCGGACAAGGGTGGCTTCAGTGCCGCGGGTGTTACTTCTACAGATGAGCGCAATGGTGGCAGTACTCTGTTAGCCAAAGTGGTCTCGGGTGTGGAGAAGTAGAGGATCGTCAGTCTGAGGCCGAGCCTTCTTGTGAGGTCTTTTGGAAGTGTGTCAGAGCCGAGGTTGTCAGCTGGCCAGTCGTTGGTCCGACCTCCCGAGATCAGCGTCTTGACTTTTTCCGATATGATTTTATTCAACTAGTCCTGCTCCTCTGTCTTCTTTAGCAGCGAGGTGATCATGCTCTTCAATTCGGCTAAGGGCGCCGAAGTTACCCCTACGGTTGCTACATAAGTGCCGCTGAGACCATGCCTCCGATTGTGCCTCCCACGTTGTTGTTCACTTCATCGCCGATTCTCTGCTGATCTCCGGCCATATCTTCCGATCTCTTTTTTGGTATTTTTGCGAGTAAGAACTTCTTGGTCCCCACAGACGGCGCCAAACTGCGAGAGGCGAAACTCACATAATCAACTTTTGTCGAGACTTTAGAGGGAACATAAGTTTCTTGAGGAAAAAACATAGTAAGAGATCCAAAGATGGTTATTTTATTGCTGTTGTTTGTAAGCGTACAAGAATCGAGCTGCTAAGAGCTATTGCAAGGGTTTTTTAGATGGTCTGTTACAAGTAATTATGAAGGTTATTTATACAAGTATACTAGCGAAAATCTCAGACATGAAAAGGAAGATTTCCTTTTGGCTTTATGCGGCCACCGACTTAGGCTAGGGTAATCGACGATCTAGGCCTTTAACTCGGCCTACAAGGATTGATGAATGATTTATGTATCGGCCCGTTTGTAATCTGATCGGTTCGGTGCTGTCTCTTCAGGGTGAACCGATCCGTCTCGGCGCGACATCAGTTCGGTCGAGAGAACTTACCAGCTCGTCCTCGGCTCGGCTTCAAGGTCTTTCTTTCCCCCTTCGGGTCGGTATGTCTTGTTGCCTTAGGATGCTAAATCTCGATTGGGTGAAAACCGCCCCCAACATCTTGTAAGGCCGTATCCAGGGAAAGCAGAGACAACCAAAGATGCGCAATTTCTCATAATTCGGTGGAGTCTTAAATAACTTATGATACAGATTGGAGTGAGAAAGAGTTGTTGTGGGCATGCGATTGATAAGAAAAACCGCAACAACAAACACATATATAGCTCCAGTATGTCGGAATCTCAGCGTGTTACAGTAGAGCCATGCCAGTGTCTACGATGTGTCTGTGACGGCGCTTAGAGGACCCATTGTGCTTGGGTGTGTGTGGTGGCGTGGTGAGATGAGCGACTCCGTTTGTCGCAAGAAAATCAGCAAGTGCTATATACTCTTCATTGTTTTCTGTGTAGAAGGTGATGAGCCGATGTTGGAATCGATTTTCAACCACTGCTTTCCATTTGATGAAGATGCTTTTGACATCAGATTTGTTTCGAATTGGATAAAACCACACATAGTGTGTGAAGTGGTCCATGAAGATGACGTAATATTTGTATCCATCAACTAAGAGTATTGGATATGTCCATACATCATCTGAGAAGACAAGTTCAAGAGGTTTGGTGGTTTGTAAATAGGATATAGAAAATGGTGTCTTGTGACTTTTATTGATAAGGCAATCACTGCAATGAAAAGAAGACAAGGAATTTGAAACTGGAAGCAAAGAATTTGAAACAATAGATCTTAAGACATGTAAAGTGGGATGGCCGAGTCTGGAGTGCCAGATCGGTAGGGAGCATTTGATAGAGGAAGTTAAGGCGAATGGTGTTGGTGTTGTTTAGCTTGGCCACTCATACCCTATGCTCTTCAAGTTTCCCGTCAAAATTGGCGCCTCGATTTGAGATCCTTCACCTGAAACATATCGGGGAAAAAATCCACCAAGACACAATTGTCAGTATATAATTGGTTTTCCATATGTTGAGGCGAGGGATTTAAAGGCGTCAAGTGAGGATGTGGCGCTGGCGATTAAGGGCTGATATGACATCTCAATGGATCCCATAATCTCGCTGTAGATGAGGCATTCTTGGCTATTCCAGAGAGTGAATTCTGGATTCGGTTCTTCCTTGTTGTCAACAGTGATTGTCTTCGATGGTGGTGAGTGAGTGCATGTCATCAATGAATTAGACCAGATCATATCCGCTGAGAAGATATTTGATCTGGATGCTCCATGTGAGGTAATTAGTGGATGAAAACTTGGTAACGTTGGTCATGTTCAACGTTACGAGAGAGCAGTTGGCGGAAGAGGCGAAGACATCAGCGGAGGACAAGACAGAGGTTGGAGTAGACGGTATGATAACACCGTATATTTACCCGTTTTACCGTTTATTTTAGAACACTTTAATAAGTGTTTCACTTCCTTTTACATGTTTCTATCGTAGTTTTTGCATATTTGTAATTTCAAGACTATTTTCAGGCTTCTTAGGCAAAACAACGCAAATTGGAGAAAAACGAGATTTTGGACAATTTTGTACCGTCAGAAGTTTGACATCCAATGGACACAAGATAGAAGGGAGAACCACCTTTCATACCCACTTGGTATCAAGACAATCCAACGGTTAGACTCAAGATACATCTAATTGACTGAAGGCATGTTTTGTATTCTCGCGAAAGAAGCAAGAGAAGAATTGAAGTTTCAATAGGCCAACCATCGCGGGTCCAAAGCTCCTGGCCGCGGCGAAGACACTCTTGTCCGCGGGTCTAGCCTCCCCAGCCGCGGCGAAACACCCTTTGGCCGCGGGTTCAAGCCACGCAGTGAAGCAAAAACGGCCCAAGATATCTTTCTTCGAAGCCCATCTTCAAGCTCATCTTCAAGCCCACTTCGTTTTCTCTTCAAATAAACCCTAAAGACGAACAAATCAAGAGTTGAAGACCTATAAATACTTGTTTACAGCCACATTTTTGAGGGCCCTAGATTGTGACTCATTTTGTGCCTCTTTTAATTTATCTTTTCTTAAGTTCCTACTTTTGGAGATTGGTGGAGAAGTTCTCTCCGAACATCGTTCTTAAATTCGAGAGGCTCCTTCACCAATATCTTGCTCTTTATTTTAATATACTTTATGCTTTACTTTCTGTTCTAGTTTTAGTTTATTTTTTGTTCTTACTTTTGCACTTTACTTTCCGTTCTTTACTTTTCGAGATTGGTGAAGAGGTTCTCACCGAACTTAGTTCTTAAAATCGCGAGGCTCCTTCACCAACCTCCTGTTCTTTATCTATTCATGTTTTGCTTTCTTTAATCGTGTCCGAGTAGTTCTCTTGTTAGGCAAAGGGATCTCAAGAGGCTCTCATGGATCGATTTATCATTAGGTTTTATATTAGGGTATTGATTAAGATTCTTCGTTTTATCCTTATTCTTAATGCATGTTTGCTTGATTAGCTACCTTGCAACTGATCTTAGATATTTTTAGAGCTACGGAAGTAGTGGATCTATATGTTTGACTTAGGGTAGACGAGCAAAACCATCACAAGATTTCAAAAGTATACTTGTGGAGGGATTGTGAGCGTTAACGAATTTTGAGTATAATCAATAACTTTTTGCGCGGGCGGAGACGAAAGCTACCGGTCGAGTACTAAAGTTGTAGGTGTGTAGGGTGTACGAAAGTAGACTACACATAGTGTCTGTGTTCCAAGTTCAAAAATCCAAAGACGACAAAAAGTCGCTTTAAAAACCCTAGCAATTTTTTTATGATTTTCGGCCATGATCCCTAGAGAGTTCCCGATTGCCCAACGCTTAGTTTAATTGTTTACGTTTTCGCTTTGCTTATTCGTTTAATTTATTTACTTGCTTTCTTATTTACTTGCTTGCATTCTTATTTTCTCGTTTAGTTTACAATCTTATTTTGCTTACTTGCTTATTAGTTTACAACCTCGTTTTTACTGACTCGCTTTGCTTACTTGCTTTCTTTACTTTCTCGCTTAGTTTAGTTTAAATTTTCAGCACTCGTTTCGTGACAAAAACCATAAACTTTATTATCATTTTAGACTTCCTTACTAACTCTCTTTCTAAGGTCTGGCATAACAGCATTCCCTCCTTGTGGATCGATACCTAAAGTACTACAACGCACATCTGTGCACTTGCAGGCTTTTAGGTTTACAAATTTAAAACCTGAAGTTTCGGAGAACCAATCCGATCGCATCAAGTTTTTGGCGCCGTTGCCGGGGAGCCTTCGCTACTTGGTTTGCCACACTTTAGAGGTTAGTAAATCGACTCTAGAACAAACTTTTTCTTTTTAATTTTTGTTTTTGTTTTTCTTTGTTTCAGGCTTTGAAACATGGACTCGCCTCTGGTGCGAGATCACTACTACGATCAGGGTTCCTACAACCCATGTTATGCTCACTACTCTAACGATTCACACTACTACCGTGATTCGTACTACATGGATCGAAAACCGGCACCGACCAAAGACAGCTTCTACACATGCGATTTCCTCGACATGTTACAATCGGTTGTCAAATCATCATGCCCTGATTTTGATGAAGAGCGCTTTGAACGCGACAAGGAGGACTTGCTACAAGGACGCTCCAAGAATGCATCAAAACGAAAAGAGCTTAGGGCCACGCTAAAGACACATTCGGAGGGAAACTTTGAGGGACAAGATTTTTCCAAAGCTAATGTGGACAGTATTATTCAAGAACTAAACGAGTCCATGTACGAAGATGAAGGGTACTACGTAGCTGCCGAAATTGATGGAGAACCCGTAGCCAAATTGATTAGAAAGAAGCCATCAAATAAAAGTCTCTTGGATTCTCAAGCTCATGTCATCAAAAAAGAATATCAAGGAGAAGAAGGACCTGTTTCTACTCCTACTCCTCACCACGTTGAGCGTGAGGCAGGTCTCGTGAAGGATGAGACACTAACGGATGCATCCGAACAACCATTGAAGACGCTTTCTAAGATGGAGGATCCCGAAAAATTTGTTGTTCCATGCTCCATCAAGGTAATGGAATTTAGTGATTCCCATTTTATGAACACATGCAGCGGAGATGAACCACTCTGAGACCGTGGAGGAGCTACAAAGAACGTTGAAAACGCTCTAGAAGAAGATGCACCCGTCACACTTGAGGGAAACATCAAACCGAGAATCTCGACGTGCGAAATGATCTCTTTTGATGCACGCTCTACACTTGCTCATATGGGACATGATGGAGACTTAAATGAAGCCAAGGAGAAGCCAAATATTCCCCTAGGACCAGAAAACATCATTGGAGATGAAGGAGATGACGAACCGAGCAAATCTGCCCGAAGTCCCTCCACCGCGGGTGCGCATCACCGACCCACGGCCAAGCCTCCGTTTGCTGCGGCCAAGCTTGCTCTACACGCGGCCAGCCCTTGTTCATTTCAACTCCGACGTTTTGCGTCCCGATCCTACTTCTTTGAGCAAGACTTCTTCTCCATCAACACCCAAGCTCCAACCAAGACACAAACTGATCTAGAGCCTACGATCTATGCATTGTGCAACATGGCTCTACCATCCGAGGATACCAAAGAAGAAGAAGCATACTCCAAGGAAGCTGCAAGTCTGATTTTTCATTGTGATCCCGGAGGAGATCACCATCTCGGACTTGATGACAAAAACCCCGAGTGGAAATGGCGTGATATGTTTTATACGAAGGATTACAAGGTTAAATCAAAGGAAACTTGTTTTCGGACAAGACCTTTCTTCGACTAAGCTCACCTAGCTACCGACGTCGAGCTAAACAACTTTAAACAAAAGCGCTAAATGGGAGGCAACCCATTTTTAGGTACGTTTTTCTTTTTAGTTTTTCTTTCTTTTTCTATTACCGTTTTCTTTTTCTTAGTTTCACCTTTCTAAAAAATCAAAAAAATCAAAAGACCGAAAAGACAAAAAGAAGAAATCACGGTTCAAAGCTGCTCGGTCCAGCACGAACCGCGAGGAATGACTTGACCGCAAAAGAGGATCGACCGCGGGTGCATCCCACCGACCCGCGGTGAACCAGCCATCGACTGCGAGTGCGTCCCACCGACCTGCGGCGTGCACCCCATCGACCGCGGGTGTAGCCCTTCGACCCGCGGCCAACCGCCTGACGATCCCGATCGATCCCAAACCATTCCCAATCACCCTACATCCCATTCCCATCACCACAACACCATTTTCCATCCCCCATTCACCACCATTCCATTCCCCAACCACTTCCAGGTAAGGTTTCTTTTTCCTTAAACTTTTTCAATTATTACATACATCTATTTATTCATCCTTACTCGATTTATTTCACACTGGGGACAATGTGATTTAAGTCTGGGGGAGGATTCCATCCCTTCCTAGTCACCTTTTCTTCCATGAGTCTTTACATTTTGCATTTTTCAAGCTTTTCTTTAAAAAAATTTAAGTTCTTTTTTTCAATAAAGTAGGAATACGTTTTGAAGGGATGATGAAAGAAATCCATGACGATAACCGACCAATGTGCTTCTACGCTATTTCCTAGTAACATGCTCTTTCGTAATTTGGTTCTAGACTAGGCGGTAGCTAGAGTTTCTGTTATTGCGAAATCCCCTGAGGAATTTAGATTGTAGAGATTCTTTAGGATGTGATATACTAGCTCTATTTATACTTGGACTTTATAGTGACTTAATTTTCTCATCAAAGGTTTAGGCAAAGATAACGAATCATACATTCATGATGTTCTTTTACCTTTTACCACTCTTTGTTGTACATGAATGGCCAACTCATCTTTAGTTGGTACTCCACCCGAAACTTAACCATTGTTCTAACCTCATGCAACTCTCTTTGTGTCTTATGTGCAAAAACGCCGGAGAGGGAGGAACGACACAGTTTTCAGTCACTAAAGACGAAGACTATACGCGATTGGTGGAGGTGAATTCAACGAAGATAAGAGCTTGGTTATGCCTTGGAAAAATTCAAATCATGGTAAATTTTCGTGCCCCTAAGACTATCTCAATAAAAGGCGTTTACCACTTTCAAAAAAAAAAAAAAAAAAAAAATTTCGAAAATAATCGAAAGGGAAAGGAAACAAAAGCCTTAAAAGAGTCTAGGTTGGTCGAAATTCTTATGAGGCATCCATGGTTCGTTTGTGAAAAGTCTGTCATTCCAAGGCCACATAAGAATCTAAGTCTTGGGGAATGACAGAAAACTTCTTTTTTTTTAGAAAGGAGGAAGTGCAACATTTTTACGCAAGAAGAAGTGACTGAAAACTGTGGACGTCAACAACTTCATCCTCTCTTGCTGTTTTGCATAATATCTAGCATCCTTCGGTGAAATTACGGTAACCTGAAACACCTTTAACCTCACCTTTAAAAGCCTTTAATACCTAGCCTCGATTGTCTTGGTTTGATCCTTTTGATGAGAAGTTCACGTTTTCACTTAATGAATTTAGAGAGCTAGTTGACCTGATTTTTGGATTTTTAAAGTTTATATTTCGTATGACGGATACCGTGGACTAGTGTTACGGAAACTTCGGGTGAGAATTTTCTAGGCTAGGTTTTGTTTGATGTGGTTCAATGGTCATGGTTTAGAAGGACGGTCTCCGAGATTTATGGTTCCCTATGATTTTGTTTGATCGTTTCCAAGTTTAAGCTTTGTCTTGTTTGAGGACAAACAAGGGTNTAACCTGAAACACCTTTAACCTCACCTTTAAAAGCCTTTAATACCTAGCCTCGATTGTCTTGGTTTGATCCTTTTGATGAGAAGTTCACGTTTTCACTTAATGAATTTAGAGAGCTAGTTGACCTGATTTTTGGATTTTTAAAGTTTATATTTCGTATGACGGATACCGTGGACTAGTGTTACAGAAACTTCGGGTGAGAATTTTCTAGGCTAGGTTTTGTTTGATGTGGTTCGATGGTCATGGTTTAGAAGGACGGTCTCCGAGATTTATGGTTCCCTATGATTTTGTTTGATCGTTTCCAAGTTTAAGCTTTGTCTTGTTTGAGGACAAACAAGGGTTAAGTCTGGGGGTGTGATAACACCGTATTTTTACCCGTTTACTGTTTATTTTAGAACACTTTAATAAGTGTTTCACTTGCTTTACATGTTTTTATCGTAGTTTTTGCATATTTGTAGTTTCAAGACTCTTTTCTGGTTCCTTAGGCAAAACGACGCAAATTGGAGAAAAACCAGATTTTGGACAATTTCGTACTGTCAGAAGTTTGACATCCAATGGAGACCGTCTCACCGTCCGATCACGTCGAAATTTAGACACAAGATAGAAGGGAGAACCACCTTTCATACCCAGTTGGTTTCAAGACAATCCAACGGTTAGATCTCAAGATACATCCAATTGACTGAAGGCATGTTCTGCAGTCTCGCAAAAAAAGCAAGAGAAGAATTGAAGTTTCGACCACCGCGGGTCCAAAGCTCCTGGCCGCGGCGAAGACACTCTTGGACGCGGGTCTAGGCTCTCCAGCCATGGCGAAACACCCTTTGGCCGCGGGTCCAAGCCACGTACACGCGGTGAAGCAAAAACAGCCCAATATCATCTTGTTCGAAGCCCATCTTCAAGCCCACTTCGTTTTCTCTTCAAATAAACCCTAAGGACGACCAAATCAAGATTTGAAGACCTATAAATACTTGTTTATAGCCACATTTTTGAGGGCCCTAGATTGTGACTCATTTTGTGCCTCTTTTAGTTTATCTTTTCTTAAGTTCTTACTTTTGGGGATTGGTGGAGAAGTTCTCTCTGGACATCGTTCTTAAATTCGAGAGGCTCCTTCACCAATCTCCTGCTCTTTATTTTAATCTACTTTATGCTTTACTTTCTGTTCTAGTTTTAGTTTAATTTTCGTTCTTACTTTTGCACTTTACTTTCCGTTCTTTACTTTTCGAGATTGGTGAAGAGTTTCTCACCGGACTTAGTTCTTAAAATCGTGAGGCTCCTTCACCAACCTCATGTTCTTTATCTATTCATGTCTTTGCTTTCTTTAATCGTGTCCGAGTAGTTCTCTTGTTGGGCAAAGGGATCTCAAGGGGCTCTCATGGATCGATTTATCATTAGATTTTAGATTAGGGTATCGATTAGGATTCTTCGTTTTATCCTTATTCTTAATGCATGTTTTCTTGATTAGCTACCTTGCAACTGATCTTATATATTTTTAGAGCTACGGAAGTAGTGGATCTATATGTTTGACCTAGGGTAGACGAGCAAAACCGTCACAAGATTTCGAAAGTATACTTGTGGAGGGATTGTGAGCGTTAACGACTTTGAGTATAATCACTAAATTTTTGCGCAGGCGGAGACGAAAGCTACCGATCGAGTACTAAAGTTGTAGGTGTGTAGGGTGTACGATAGTAGACTACACATAGTATCCGTGTTCCAAGTTCAAGAATCCAAAGACGACAAAAAGTCGCTTTAATAACCCTAGCAAAATTCTTATGATTTTCGGCCATGATCCCTAGAGAGTTTCCGATAGCCCAACGCTTAATTTGATTGTTTACGTTTTCGCTTTGCTTATTCGTTTAATTTTTGTACTTGCTTTCTTATTTACTTGCTTGCCTTCTTATTTTCTCGTTTAGTTTACAATCTTATTTTGCTTACTCGCTTATTAGTTTACAACCTCGTTTTTACCGACTCGCTTTGCTTACTTGCTTTCTTTACTTTCTCGCTTAGTTTAGTTTAAATTTCCAGCACTCATTTCGTGGCAAAAACCATAAACTTTATTATCGTTTTAGAAACTAAAGTACTACAACGCACATCTGTGCACTTGCAGGCTTTAAGGTTTACAAATTTAAAACCTGAAGTTTCGGAGAACCAATTTGATCGCATCACGGCGTTATTGAAAAAGAGGAAGCAATTTTAGGGTCTTAGATTTTAGGAAAGAGAAGCTCTGATACCATATAGATATTTATAGATTTGTGAATTGTACTTCTCATTGAATAAGGTTCAACATGTACAAGTATTTATACAAGAGTAGAGAATCTACGATAGGTACAAATCTAAGGATGATAATATTTACAATAACTAATGAAGATAGTATATCGTCTATGTAACTAATGAAGATACTCATATATCTTCTATATAAAATAGGTGACACTGCCAGCCGAGCTGCCTAGATCACCTAGAAGGATTGCAGTGACCTCCCGAGACACGCAACGTCACTCACCGAACCGTCGCAACAAGCTACCCGGAGCTCCAGGAAACACCGCGAGAAGTTGCCAATCGTTCTCTTCTGAGGCTCTCCGATGTCCTCGAGCAGATCCGAACCCGTAGAAAAGGAGAAGACCAACCACCCCTTGCCAGAGAGGGCCATCGGTGGTAGATCTACTATTTTTTCAAGGGAAAACTCTTTTTCGAAAGCCACGATTGGGCCCCGCAATCAGATTAACAAAACTTATTCTTTGTTATTTGATAAAATTGAAGTCATGAAAATAAGTAAAATAGAGTATACAAAAATGATTTGTTTTACTTCGACATGATTAAATGACATTTTCCGATACGATTCTACAAGATTAAATGACAGTTTTCGATAATATACGACAGCAGCGGTGGACTTATGCTAAACTTAAGCAGAGTTACAACAAAAGTCATCTTTGGCAGAGCTCTACACTTTAGCAGAGTCTGCCATAGACAAAAACGGAGCCGTATAATAAATTAAATGAAATGGTGCGTTTTACTTCGACATGGTGCGTTTTAAGTGATGAGATCATTTACGATTTGACATGATTAACTTACAGTTTAAAACGAAACAACAGCTTCCGATAGGATTTTAGAGGCAAGGTTCTGCCATAGTAATGATGCATGTTTTCGTTTTCGAGATGATGTATGTTTCCGCAACGACCTAATGTTTCTTTTTAATTAAGTGGACGACTCTATATTTATTCTCTTCCATATTCATCTAATCAAATTACAGTACTACCGCCTAACAAGAAATCTAGAAGACCTGGAAAAATCGATGAAATCTAGAAGACATCAAGTAATAAATCAAGAAGACATGGAAGAGTCAAAGCTTCTTTCCTTGCTGAAAGAACTACAAGCGATGGTTGTCCGCCACATTTGCAAAAACTCTGTCAAAGACCTGTTCAATTTGAAGAGGACACGCAAGGAACTTAAGAAGGTTTCCGAACTTCCTACAATATATGCGGTGGTTGATGTACTCAACATCTCATATTAGATTAACTCGGATGAGGATACAGCATTTTTGGCAGTGTTTTTGGCAACGTGTTACGAACACGAAACCCCAGGGGCGGTCTACCTTAAGGGTGCACAAGACTATTTACTATGTTTATGTCAGACCTGAGGAAGGGGTTGTTAGGATTAAGCTGGCAGCCGACAGAGGATGTGATATTGCTCTATATACTCACGTTATGCTACGCAAAGCATTTTTGGACAAAGAAGAGTACTTCTCTCGGTTCACTCGAGAATCTATTTGGGATATAAGTTGGTGTCTTATATCAAAATGTCGAGAGGCTTGGCCTCATGTGTTTCCGGCTACGTTCAATAAAAAGCGAGATGAATTTTGCAAATCAGTGCTCCCCTCGCTCTGGAATTGCAAATGTACTTCGCTCAATAATTGGCATCGTTGGTACGAGGATGGGATGAAAGGACATGAGATGTGCGACGACTGCTTCTGGACGATGGAGGTAAAAATATTCTATGAGTACTTCTTTGTCAAAAAAAAAACGGCCCGACACTAGAGTTTGATGAGTAGTTTTTCGCCGAGATTGTTCAACACTAATATGACATAAGTATGAACATGTTTTTTTGAAGTTAATAGTGTTATTTTGTTGTCTTATTTTTTTGTTGAAATGTGATATTATTGATCAACAAAAAATAAAATATTTACAAGGTCAAACCATAAGAAAACGACGGTGTTTATACTTGCACACAGAAATACAATGTTGATAAACTCAGTTTCCAAATAGCTGACTACAAGAGATAATCCATATAGCTATAATGGCTTCTTTTACCTCATTTCCAGCAAATTTCAACGATAAGATACGGTTTTTGACACTTATATGGATCACGTTTGCTAGTTGCACTGGTGAACGAGCCTGTTTTTGGTGTCGTCTCCTCTCTTTCCAAACTTCATAGATTGTTGCTTGGAAGGTTAGGCGAAGAAAAATAGATTCTTGCTTGTTTCGTCTTTTACAGAGCAAAGATTGCACCGTTGTGGACCATCCTGGGTTTATCCGGGTTTGAAGCAGGCCGCTACATAGATATGAACAAACCGTGAATGAGTGGGGACAGGCAAAAACCAGATGGTCTTTCGTTTCATCAGGCTCTCCGCATAGTGGGCATGCTTGTATTTGACCCCATTGTCGACATCTATCCCCTGTTGCGAGCCTATTTCTCATTGCTAACCAGGTGACAAAAGCTTGTCTTGGTGTAGCTTGTCCAAACCATACAATCTTGTGCCAGTTTACCTTGTCGCGCGTGATACGAATCTGGTTCCATGTTTTCTTTGAGGAGAAAGACGCTTCAAACTTATCATCACCGCTCTTCCACAGGTAAAAGTATGCGCCATTCTCAGAGTTTGGAGGATCAATGTTTCTGATTTTTTGAATGATTCATTGCACCACCGAGTTCCGACTTCCTCTGATTTGCCATCTTCCTGAGTTACTTGCGTCAGAGACTTTGGATTGACGATGGAGGCCTAGCAGCCTTGTACCAGCCTCGCCCACTAACTCCATTAGAGGCCATGTTTTGAGCCAATTGTCAAACCAAAATGATATTGATCTTCCATCTCGAACTACCGGTCTTATGAAACTCGCTGCAATACTCCTCATCTTTAGAATTTTTTTCCAAAGCCATGAACCCTTAGTAGTTTTCTCCGATATGTCCCAATAAGTAGAGTTTCATAGCAAGTAATTACGAGTCCATGCAACCCACAACGAGCCTGAATTTTCAAACAATCTCCAGATGAGTTTCAGAGTAAATACCTTGGAGGTGTCTTGTAATTTTCTGATTCTGAGACCCCCTTCACTCTTTGGGCAGCATACATCCTCCCAAGCAACCTTTGCCTTTGTTGTTTCATTTGGTGACCCTGACCAAAGGAACGTTGAACACATACTTTTGATATTTTGCAGACATCTTTTTGGAAGTTTGAATGCCGAACACCAAAAGTGTGTAATACTTTTGATCGCCGATTGAATGAGTTGTAGTATTCCTGCAAAAGAGAGCGTCTTAATAGACCATGATAGCATACTAGTCTTGATCTTGTCTATCAAAGGCTCATAGTCAACTCTTTTCATTGATTTCGTAGTGAGTGGGAGACCCAAGTAACGTATAAGAAGCTTTTCTATTGGTATTCCTGAGCCAGAGCTGCGTCTTTGAGGTCCCTCGTAGTTTTTCCCGCCATGAAAATAGAACATTTTGTTGCATTAATCGCCAGCCCTGAATCGTTTTCAAAATCGTTGAGAACTGTGATTGTACTTTGGAGAGATGCTGTGCTTCCATCTATGAATACTAACATGTCGTCCGTAAAGCTTAGGTGCGTTAAGCGAATCTCACTACACAAAAGATGCTAGCCGATTTTTCCTTCATTAGATGCCTTGTTTAGTCGATGTGAGAGAACATTGATGGCGATAACAAAGAGATACGGTGAGAGGGAACATCCCTAGCGTAAACCTTGAGTGCTCGTGAAAAACCCCTCAAGTTCCCCGTTCACACATATGGAGAATGAGGCGGTGGAGATGCATCTATGAATCCATGTAATAAAAATTTCAGGAAGTCTCATTTCTCGAAGAGTAGCGATAATGAAATCCCATCGTATAGTATCAAAAGCGTTTGTGATATCCAACTTGAGCGCACATCTTGACGAGATTGAATCTTTGTGATAATTATTTACAAGCTCTGTAGCAAGGAGGACATTCTGTAGGAGTAATCGTCCCTTAATGAAAGCACTATGGTTTTGCAGCATTGATTCCGGGAGTAGCTCTTTAAGGCGATTTGCTAGGAGCTTGGATATGACTTTGTAGAGTAGATTACAGCAAGCAATTGGACGATAGTCTTTCATTGTAAGGGCATCATGTTTTTTTGGAATCAAAGCCAGGATCGTTGTGTTGACTCCCCTTGGCATGTAACCATTCCAGAAAAAGGATTGAATTGTGATTATGAAATCAAAGCCAATGACGGACCAAGCTGCTACGAAAAATTCCTTTGTGTAACCGTTTGGTCCCGAGGCTTTATTCGAGGGTAAAGATAGCAGAGCAGCCTTTATTTCCTCACCAGTAACCTCACGAGTAAGGCTTTCCGCCATATTCTCGTCGCAATTGTAAGCGGTACTAGTTATCAATTCGTCAACTTGTATGGTGTTTCTCTGAACCGAGTCTGCTTGGAGAAAATTTGGAAAATACCTCTCTGCCTCTGATTTTATCTCCTGAAGATCAGTTAGAGTGATCCCGTCATTGTTGACCAGCCTCTTAATAGAATTCCTTGCTATTCTTGCTTGAACACTCATGTGGAAAACCAACGTGTTCTGATCCCCTTGACTGAGCCAAGTGATGTGCGATTTATGTCTGAAAAATTTCTCCTCTATAGCTGCATAGTGTTGCCATTCATTCATTGCCCGAGATTCTGATTCACGGTTCACTGCCATTGGGTCTAGAAGCACTCTGTTCTGTTTAACACACATGACCTCAAACGCGACTTTGGTTCTTCTTGTTATATCCCCGTATCTATCTCGGTTCAATGCTTCTTGTGAAATCTGTAGAGAGTTGTACGAGAATGGAAGAGAGGTTCTGTTTCCACCCATAACGCTGTCACTGCCTCTATAAATTTCGGATGCTCAACTATGAAGTTGAAAAACTGAAAGTGATGCCTCTTTGCAAGTACAGTATTGTCCAGTCTAACCAAGCAACGAGCATGGTCTGAGATGCCGTTTGCTTCAAAACTTGCAAAAGAACTTGGAAATATGTTTATCCAATCACTGTTCACCAGAGCTCTGTCTAGTTTTTTCCCAATCGGGTCTTCGTCTCTGTTATTCCACCACGAGAATTTCGGCCCTATGTACCCAAGATCAGACAGGTCGCAGTCAGAGGCGAGTTTTTGAAAATCGAACATCCCCGCCTGGTCACCAATGTGGGTCTGAGCGTTTGAGTGTTCATGAGATGCCAAAGTTGCATTGAAGTCTCCCAAGATAATCCAAGGAACATTTGTTGCAAAAAGATCTATGTTCTGTCTAATCTCGTCCCATAGAATTTGGCGATCGTTACGAAAGTTTGACGCGTAGATGCACGAGTAGAGAAGACCTCACCACCTTATGAGTTAGAGACTAAAATCGTGATGAGCTGAGGACTTTTGTACAACGGTGTGACTGTAACTTCATCGGAACAGATTACCCAAATCCGGCCAAGTCTATGATAATCATAATTAGTAATAGAGCTCCATCCCTGAAAGACGCTATCAATGATCGAAGGACAATTTTCTTCTTGAACACGGGTTTCTAGAAGACAACCAAAAGATAGATTTGTTTCATGAATCCAAGATCGAACCACATTATGTTTGTGCATTTTGTTGAAATCCCTTGTATTCCACGCAAAGAATGGTTTCATGATCATTAGTGCTTCCTGTCGGAAGCTCTTTTGTTTTGCTTTTGGGTAGAAATTTGCTTGTCCTTTTTTTGTTATGATTGTCTTCTTTGTAACCGTTGTTCTACCACATGTTTAGGGTATGTTCTTAGTCTTTGAGAGAGGTTCTTGAGGCTCTTCCTCTTCGGAAGTATCCCCTGAATCACCTACGTTCAGAATCTCACCTTCTTCTTTCTCAGCGTCTTCTTCGACGATGTTTTCAAGTACCTTGAAACCCTTTGGGGAGCCTGATTCCGAGACCTTTTCCTCAGAACAAGAAGTATTTTCTGTTACGTTTTTTGATGGTGATCTTCTACTCGCAACAATAGTCCATGGCTCCTCCTTGTTAGGAACCATCTCATCAATATTTTGTTGTCTTAACTTAACTATGATTCAGTTTTCTTAAATTAATTATGTATTTTATTATCATTTTATCCAAAACCGGTTAACAAACTACTGAACTGGTCTAAACTAATGTCGGTTAAAATTGAAACATGACCAAATCAAAAACAGTCTAATACCCGTCTCTGAACCACAAGAATCGATAAAAAAATATAAGATAAAAAATAAAACCACGAGAATCGCACATCTATGGTAAAAATTTTGCCGAGCAATTTATTGAAAAAGCAGACATACAACAGAGAAAACGCAGATTAATCAAAGTTATAAACATTTAAAAAATAGTTTACATAAAGTCCTAACCCCAGATTTGTTTATGTTCGCAGAGTTATACTAATTGCTCTGCGGAAATTCCACCATATATCTAGGAAAACCTACAAGAAACGCATATATGTGTAGAATTTTTGCATAGCAATTTGTAGAACAACCGAACATACAACAAAGAAAACGCAGATTAATCAAAGTTATAACCATTAAAAAAGGATTTTACAGAAAGTTTTAAACCGATATTTGTTTATGTTCGCAAAGTTACAAATCAATCACAAATCAAGCAAATACTGCTTTATGGCATTTTGAGCACATGTGCAGTCTCCTCGTTAGTCTTGGACTACACTGGAAAAGTGTCTTTACTCGTTGGTGATGCAGTAATCGGTGAAATATTCTCGGTTATATTTGGGGTTGGAGAACTCTGCGAAAGTTTCGTTTTCTTCTTTGGTGTTGGAGTACACGGAGGATTACGAGATCGTTTCTTTGAGGGTGGAGTAGTTGGTGAAATATTCTCTGTCAATGGAGTACTATGCTTTTTTTTCTTCTTTGTGGATGGAGTACTTTGCTTTGTTTTATTTTTTTTGTGGATGGAGTACTCTACTTCGTATTCTTCTTAGTGGATGGAGTACTCTGCTTCGTTTTCTTATTTGTGGATGTAGTATTCTGTGAAGATTCCATTGTCTTCTTCTTCCATTGATTGCGCTTGAACCGCTTAACCTTTTCAATAACAAAAAGGTATCTCTTCGTCTTTTGTCTACCAGGAGGTACGTATTTTTACGACTGGTGGCAGACACCGTTGACTAATTACTTCGGGTGGTGGAATCAAATCTTCGTCTACATGGTTTATAGCTTCTGAGTACAATGAATACCAGTAGCCCTTTGTGTAATGATCATCCACCAGGATAGCTTCATTAGTTTTCCGACTTCTTGCTTCTTTAATCGCGTGCTCGCATGGGTTCTTTTCGACATCATATACAAGTACAACGTCTCTGCACAACAAAAAAAGAAGAAGGAATTGAACTAAGAGAAGGTAAACATGGCAAACGTTTGAAAAGACTGGTAAAGTTACTACAACTGTTATTTATAATAATCTGGCAGAGATAACTGGCAGACTGCCTGCTTAATTAAAATATGGCAAAGATAACTGGCTGAAAACTTGCATGCTAATGGTAAAACACAATTATGAAGATTTCATATAGATCAACTATACATGCATATGCTCCACATGTAACATGGCTACAGTTTGAATCAATTTGAACATCTAGATTTTCCTATGTTACTGTGTCTCTCATGCAATAAGAGTTCAATTTTTATTTTTTATTATTTGGGGGGGGGGGGTTAATGAGGAAGCTTTGTCTCGCCGTTCCACAAGCCACATTGACATCAACTTTCAAATAGACTCCACAGAATAGGCAATAGAAAATCATTTATCTTCCTTAAGCATGTCATTGATGGATTATGCTAAGTTGCTCGTCATTACCCCAAATCTATCTCCCGGAAAATGTGCACTAGCCCACAATCGAAATCTGCCTCTTACAATTAATCTGCTAATTTATTGTTGTGACGACGAATTATATTAAATACTCTTTCAAAATTCATCAGTCGATATGCATATGTAGCCCTCCATACCAAACTTAAGATTGCGTCCTTTTTGAACCTTATGATAACGTTATTTTTGAGGTGATGGTGACGTATTCCTCTATTAGTTGCGGGGTTGTGGCGATGGATACATGAGATTCAGAAATTATAGCCAAATTTTTATCATCACGTATCACACCACGCAACTGAGTAAAAAACTATTTCCATGAAACAACAATCTTTGTGTCTATAATCCAAAAAGATATAATAAATATATTCGAATTTGCATCTTGACCTGCAACTACTAGGATAACACCTCTGAACTTCCCACGTACCAACACACTATTTTGCCTTCGTATAGCATATGTCAATGCCATTTACAGACTTCATATAGTTCATCATATGCCTAGATCACTACCACCACTAAAGTAATCAACATACATATGCCCGATACATTTTGCATTAGCATGTCGCTGACGAGAATACCTATAAACAGGAGAGCATGTATGAACTTCTATATATTTATGAACAAGAAATTTTGAAGATGAAGCTGACATAATCACAACACGAATCTTCCAAGAACAATTAGGAACAAAACATTTCGTAACAAATAATTCCTTCCTCGACGTCTTGATGTTAAAATCAAACTTTAGGATAACTGTCATCTTGTGTAATTTCCTAATTAATGCTTTGTTGTCATCAAATATATCGCCAACCATGACAGATCCATATTTCTTCATCGGTAATGGTTTCATAGTGTTGTCATCAGATATATTGCAGAATGAAGACAACCTCTGATGTTGCTTCACAAAATGTCGGCAGTCTTTGCTTTTATTTGGTGATGGATTCATAGTCTCGTCTTTAGCATTACCAAAATCATCAAAATCCACATCACCATTCTCTTTGACATCACGAGTTTCATCTTTATCAAAAATATATGAGGAGTGTCACTAGGCATTTTCTCCAACATATGTTTAGGAAACATATAAGCAATATCGACTGCATTCATTTGCGTATCCAAGTTGTAATTTTGACAAACAATGCGGAGAAATTCATCATAATTAATTTATTCTTCAACCACAAACAACTTGCCTCCTATACTTGAATCAACGAGGAAATTCCAACCCATCTTTACCTTCCATTGTCCAAAAACCATAGACAAATGCAACATTATCTGCAAACAATGGAATGTTCATTACTAGATTAACTCTGCTAGTAGCTGAAGATCTCTGCAAGAGACCTGTCACACTCTATCATAGTATTTCCTACCTCTGCTATAGTTTAGCAGAGACATTGGCAGAGATATGCCTTAGATCTTTAGTAGAGCTCTACACTTTAGCAGAGTTTTTGGTAGAGCTCTACACTCTAGCATAGTTTTTTGGCAGAGCTCTACACTTTAGCATTGTTTTTAAAAGTAGCTCTGACAAAGATGTACTAGAGCTCTATTAGCCGTTTAGTAGATGGTCTGGCTCGGAAAACTAGTGTGATGTTTCAGAAAATTACTTGTGTTTGATCTTCCCGAAATATACTCGCTTTCAACCCCTACATTGTCTTCGACCTGCGGATATTGTTAGATCTAAACGAATATCGTCTTCCTGAAGAATGTACGTATTTTTAGAATAATATCAAATTATGTAAACAATTGTAAACAGATATCGCTTTGATATTTGGAAAAATTAGAAATCGTGAGGTTTGAGAGTGAAATTGAAAATTTTGCTTCACAAACTGAAAATAAGAGGAGATCTAGTTTTTTGGTCTAGAAGAAGTTGAAGGTAAACTTAGAAAAAGTAAGATATAATGACATTTTTGTTATTATTTTGAAAAATAGGGATATATTGTAATTGACCTTAAAATTGGACCATTTCTAATATTTTTCCTATGAGCGTACCCCTTTTCAAATTAATTTCTCCAAAAATACTATTTTAAAAATTGTCCATTCTTTGTTTAGGGAGAAGATTTTTCATAAATCCATGAACCCTTTTGTTTCTGATATGATTTATGATGATGAAGTTCGTTTCATCTATTGTTATGTCTTTTTTTATAATGTCTGAGTAGTATTTGTGTTAGGTTTAATGGTATTTCAAAAGGGATTTATGGATTGACTATATTAGGTGGCTTGATTTAGAATAGTTTTTTTTTAGAAAGTTTTTCGTTCTTTGCTTGTTTATATTGTATATTACTTTGCTGGTCACTTAGTGACTCATTCTAGGTTAATCCCACGAGAGTGTTTAAACACATTATTGCCAGAACTAGCATTGACGAGCTCGATCTTATAACCAGCGAAAGTTGAATTATAAGGTTCTTGTGAACATATATAACATGATCTTAAGGTGTTTTTGATTTATTTATTGGCATGAGAGTTGACTAATCAGATTGTTAGACATCAGTAATTAGCGTTGCGAGAGTAAGTTAATTACATATCAATGATTTGAGTTCTAGAACTAATCTAATTGATTTCTTATTACTAGATTCCCTGAATAAAACAATTTATGTTCTCTGAAGAATTCCATGATACCCAATGATATTCATGCATTTTCACTCTTTTTAGCAGGCATTTCGTCTCGGTTTTATGTCTCATTTCATGCATTCATTGTATTTTTAGGGAGTCTTGCATAGTAAGTAGAGGTTAGTGAGTCTTAGGTAGGTCCTA
>PKMM01026923.1:0-135853 GCA_002933915.1 Eutrema heterophyllum | reverse complement strand
AGCGACCAAACGCGGTCGCTGTGGATTTCTGGGCAGCGAAGAAGCTCGCAGCGACCAGCCATAGCGACTGGAGCCAGTCGCTGCGAGTCCAGCGAACTCAACAAAAAAACGGGTCAAACCCGGTTTGTTCCGGGTGATCCGGATCCGATTCTAATCACCCTTTTAGTCTCTTAATCGAGATTAGAAGAGTTTTATCCAGTTTTATGTTCTAAAAACAAAAAGAAAAACTCCTTGAGAGATTTTGTAAGGGATTTTGAAGAGCTTTAATCAATTGCACCAATTTTTTTCATCATCTCTCTCTTTCTCTCTATGTTTATTATTCCTTCCAAGAAAATTGTTGGGTTTAATATGGGTAGTGAGTAATCTTCAAGGGTTCTAGGATGAAGTAGATTAGGCGATTCTAGGGCGAATCGATGGTGTTAGGACTTAATAGATAATTGATTCATCCTTGTTTAGAGTGCTTGAGGCTAAATCAACTTTGATCTAGTTGGTTTAGATCATAGGGAATTTCTCGTCCGGGAGGTGTTCGATGAAATTCCCCAATGAATCTAATCAAGGGATTTACATTCTTAGCATGCGGAAGTAGTTGTCTAAGGTGTTGATTGACTAAGTAGTCTTGTTTTCAATGCATGTAGAATCCTATTTCACAAACGGAAGTTTGATCTTGACTTAGAATTTTACATAGGGATTAATGTGAGGAATTGTATTAGTCTACTTAACAAGTTGCATCCCATGAATCATTGTAGCATTGACACCATCGTGAAACTCTAGATAGTCGAAATCGTACATTTCATCCCGGGATTCGTTTTTAGCATTCTTGATCATTTTAGTTATTTCATTTTACTTGTCTTCTTATTGCATTAAATAAGGAAAAACCAAAACCTTATTGATTCACTTAGATTAGAACGTTTATGTATTTCTAGTGCATTAATCTTAACTCTTTTGGATTGATATCTCAAGTGCTGCAATGACATGAGTACACTTGGGTAATTGAAGTGGGAATTATCCTGTATCACCCAACGCTCGTTTTTCTGATTTTTTAATGCATGTTATTTGCTTTACTCGAGGTTTAGAGTCCAAAAAGACAGCTGCTAGCGATCGTTGAACGGTTTCTTTTAAATAAAAAACGATGGTACATTTCCTCTTTGTAAATTAAGGTCAATGTGCCAAGCATTTTATTTCCTCACGTTAACATGTTTTATATCTTTTTAGATGTCACTATAGTTTTCTTGGAATATTAAGCAATTGAGAGTTTTCATTGTTCATTGAAATGTTTTAATTACATTTGAAATTAAGTTCTCATATGAAATGATCGATTTCTTTGTGTAATATCCATTCGGCAGACACCCTTATGTGCGAAGTGCGAAGCATCGTGATAACATTGACGAGCCGGAAATAACACATTGGAAATTTAAAAACCATTAGAAGAGAATTTTATGGTTTGGATTATTTTTCACTTTTAAATTGTGATTAATAATATCTTAGGGTTTGATTGGTGTAGTGTTAAGAGTGAAAGGGAGGAATTAAGAGAGAGAAAAATAAAAAGAATATAAAAGTAAAAAATAGAGTAAGTGAGAGGAAATATTTTCCTTTTTGTAATTTTGGGTAGAAAAATTCTCTTATCTTTCTTTTACTTTTAGGGGGTGTATTCAATAAGCATTTAGAGTGATTTGAATTAAAATGACTAATCCTATGTTATCCAAACATGGATTTTAAATAATCTTCTAAAATCCAGTGTTATTGGATATAAGATTTGTAAATGTCTCTTAAAATCCATTGTTATTGTAAATGTTTTAAGTATTGAGATTTTAATGACTTTAAGGGATTTCAAGAGATTTCAAGAGATTTTAGAGAAGTTTCTTAGTTAAAAATACAAAGACCCAAATGTCATGGTTTTATGTGAAATTGCAGAGAATTTTAAACCAAACATAACAACTTCCTTAAATTCACCAAAATCATCTAAAATCTTATTAAAACTCAAATCACTTCAAATATTTAAGCAATATTGGCTGCATTCATTTGCGTATCCAAGTTGTAATCTTGGAAAACAATGCGGAGAAGTTCCTCATACTTGATTTGTTCTTCAACCACAAACAACTTGCCTCCTTTACTTGAATCAACGAGGAAATTCCAACCCATCTTTACCTTCCATTGTCCAAAAACAACAAACAAATGCAACATTATCTGCAAACAAGGGAATGTTCATTACTAGATTAACTCTGCTAGTAGCTGAAGATCTCTGCAAGAGACCTGCCACACTCTATCATAGTCTTTCCTACCTCTGCTACAGTTTAGCAGAGATGTTGGCAGAGATTGGCCTTAGATCTTTAGCAGAGCTCTACACTTTAGCAGAGTTTTTGGCAGAGCTCTACACTTTAGCAAAGTTTTTAGCAGAGCTATAGACTTTAGCATAGTTTTTAGAGATAGTTGACAAAGATATACTAGAGCTCTATCAGTCGTTTAGCAGACAGTCTGGCTTAGAAAACTAGTGTGATGTTTCAGAAATTACTTATGGTTGATATTCCCGAAATATGCTCGTTTTTAACCCATGTATTGTCTTCGACTTGCGAATATTGTTAGATCTAAACGAATATCGTCTTACCAAAGAATGTACGTATTTTTAGACCAATATCAAATTATGTAAACAATTTTAAACAAATATCGCTTTGATATTTGGAAAAATAAGAAATCGTGAGGTTTGAGAGTGAAATTGAAAATTTTGCTTCACAAACTGAAAATAAGAGGAGATCTAGGTTTTTTGTCTAGAAGAAGTTGATGGCAAACTCAGAAAAAGTAAGAAATGATGACATTCTTGTTATTATTTTGAAAAAAAGAGAGGTATATTGTAATCTATACTATTAAAACAGACACATTTTTTGTGTTCAAACAAGAATAAATACATATAAGGTTATAATTTATGTGGATAACAATATATGTTGCCAAACATATATTTTTTAAAAAAAAATCTACATAATACCTTTATTGTTAGATATGGATATTCTAATTAATTATCTATTTATGAATAACATTTAATCTTTATTTAATTGATTAAATTATTTAAAATATAATAACATTAATCCATGATTGTAGAGATTAAATGTATATTTTATGTTTGTACGTGGTTGCCTTGGTACATAAGAGAAGGAATTTAAATCCGAATTTGAAACTTTAAGTGACATCCAAATTTAAAAATTTATGTTTGGTTTAATTTTTTTATTTAATTGAACCATAATTAGACCAAATGATATAAATCTTACTATTAAAAAATATTTTAACTTGAAAATTTCAAATATTCAAAATTAGTAAATATTTATATTATACGGTAATATGGTGGGGCGGATTAGGGTTATGTTTTTACAATTGCGGTCCTTTTTAGGTTGGTTTGTCAAAACATGCAAGATAGCATATTGATTCGAGGCAGATTAAAAGGACGGGTTAGCCCATTTTAGCACTCATAAATATATAATTTGTGAAATTTGATTTTAATAAAACAATAAAATAATTAGTTGTGTGGTAATCTAAATTCACATAATAACAAAATTTACAATTAAGATTACATTGATATATACTTAACTAACTCATACTCCTATTCTATTAATATCCACCATATGATAACAACATATAACTTTTATAACAATTTATTTTTTTTGTCAAATAGCAAACTTTGCTATCTTATAAGGTTACATAAATCACATAATCATGACATTTTTCATTACACAATTTATTTTTTTTGTCAGATAGCAGACTTCAAAATTTAGTTTACAAAAAACTTTATCCCGCGCGGGTGCGCGGGTTAGATACTAGTTGACCTTATAATTGGGCCCTTTCTAATATTTTTCCTATGAGTGTACTCCTTTTCAAATTAATTTCTCCAAAAATACGATTTTTTTTTTAATTGAATGTAAAATTTATTCAAACCAAAAAACATTGTTACAATAGATGCATCGTTCTGTTTTGAGAGCTAGAATTACTTTTGAGTTTATATTGAGAATTACAAATCAAATCATCTTTGAGTCTTCAAGGAGGTTACTATGGTGGCCGAGTTTCAAACCACCTAACCATAGCATCATCGTGTGAGCGATCTCCATCATTTCGAATAGAAATGATTATGTTTCGAACATTCTTATCAATGAGCTTGATTAGTCGAGATGTCGGTAGGGCCTGTTCTCCGTGCTTTCTCCCATTATGTTCTTGCCAGATGTGGTAGAGAGTAGCTTGGAAAACATACATGTTCAAAAACTGAGTGAGTCGATCTTGATTTGAATTATGAATCTGAGCGACATTATGGTCCCAACTCGTAGAGAAATTGCTTCGAATTAGACCCCTTGCAAGATTCTCCCAAACCGTTAAGGAATACTGACATTAAAAGAAAAGGTGGTTTCGTGATTCCACGTGGAGTCCACATAGAACGCAAGCTAAGTTCTGTCCGGCGGCCCATCTCTTCATTCGATCTCCTGTGGGTAACCTGTCTTTGATTGCCAACCATACGAGAAAACAGTATTTCGGCGTTGAGTTTTGAAACCATACTCCTTTATACCAGTTCGTCTCTAGGTGGGTTTCTTTTGTTAAGTTCCAAGTTCCCTTTGTCGTGAACTTCTTCTTAAATTTTTATCTTCTGAATAACGCCATAGTGATTGGTCTTTCTCCTCATTTTGTCCCATCTTCACCTTTTCCAACTCATCCTCAATCGAATTTAAGGTTACCACTCTATGTCTTCTTCTTCGATGAGTAGCCATTGCCAAGACAACTGTAGCACGAGATTGAATCCCCATATCAATACTTCCACGCAATCCCACTAAGTCAATGACCCTGCCTAAGGGTGACCAATTATTGAACCAGATTGAAGTCGATAATCCACTATGCATCTCTTTCTTGTGGAATGGTTTCGCTATTTCCCTGTATTTCAAAAATTTTTCTCCACATCCATGATCCAGCAATCGTCGACTCCTTTACCGACCAGAATGACTCATCTCGGAGCAGAGCTTTCTCTATCCAAGAGACCAGCATCGATGACTGTCCCGAAGCAATACGCCACAGGAGTTTTAGAGAACTAACCTTATTTGCCTCTCTCAATGATCGAATACCCAAACCCCTTTCTCGTTTTGGCCGAATTATTTCTTCCCAAGCAGCTTTTGACTTCTTTGTGTTGAGTTCCGGCCCAGACCATAAGAAAGCAGCGCATAACTTCTCGACTTCTTTTATATACCCATTCGGTAAGCGGAAAGCTTGAATCCAGAAATTTGTAATACTCCTAATGACTGAATTAAGTAATTGTAGCCTTCCCGCATAAGATAGAAATCGAGCAGTCCAAGAGCTAATTCGGCCTCAGATTGTTTCTAGTAGAGGTATACAATCTGCCTATGTCATCCTTTTCGTTGATAGAGGCAAACCTAAATACCGAACATGGAGTTGTCCCGTGGTAAACTGAAAGTGCAATGCCATTTCTTCCCGACTAGTCTCGGAAAATCAAGCCATATATAACGTTGATTTCTCCAGGCTTATCTTAAGTCCCGAGAAACCTGCAAACTCGTCAAATATACTGATAATTCCCTCAATAGATCTTTGCTTACCGTCTACAAACACCATTAAACCATCAACAAAGCACAAATGAGTTAATTGAATGGGTTTACACTTTGGGTGATAACCTATTTTCCTTTGAATCGCCGCTTTGTCAATCAACCTTGATAGAACATTCATACATATGACGAATAAGTATGGAGAAAGAGTGCAGCCCTGTCTTAATCCCCTTTCACTTCTGAAGAAACCGACTAAATCCCCATTCACTTGAACCGAAAAGGATGCTGTCGAGATACATAGGTTAATCCAATGAATATATTTCTCCGGTAAATTTAGCGCTTGAAGTGTGTTCAGTAAGAAACTCCATTCCACTGAGTCGAATGCTTTAGAAATATCTATCTTTACTGCACAGCAAGGAGAGATTACGTCCTTATGATAATATTTTACCAACTCTGTGGCCAACAACACGTTCTCCATCAATAGCCTTTCCTTTACGAATGCAGATTGATTTGATCCAATGAATTTTGGCAGCAACTCCTTTTTTCGATTAGCCAAGATCTTCGATATCACCTATAAATAATATTACAGCAAGAGATTAGCCGGTAGTCTCTCATTTCCATTGTCGCTTCCTTCTTCGGAATAAGAGCTAAAATCGTGGAATTCACACCCTTTGGTAGAAACCCTTTTTCGAAAAATGATTGGATAGCTGCAGGAAAGTCATTACCAATGATCGACCATGCTGCCCGAAAAAACTTGCTAGTATATCCATCTGGTCCCGGAGATTTGTTACTCGGCATTGAGAAGATAATTTTCTTAATTTCAGATTCTGTAACTTCTTTGCACAGCATATCCTGGTCGATTTCTGAGCACCTGAAATCAAGAAGTTCTCGTATCTGCTCCACCGTCATCCCTACAAAATCACTTGGTCTATGAGAATTGTCCCTTCTTTGTTTATGGAGAAGATTGATCATAGATCCCTGAACCCTTTTGTTTCTGCTATGATTTATGATGATGAAGTTCGTTTCATCTATTGTTATGTCTTTTTTTATAATGTCTGAGTAGTATTCGTGTTAGGTTTAAGGGTATTTCAAAAGGGATTTATCGATTGACTATAGTACGTTGCTTAATTTAGAATAGTTTTCTTTTAGAAAGTTTTTCGTTCTTTGCTTGTTTCTATTGTATATTGCTTTGCTGGTCACTTAGTGACTCATTATAGGTTGATAATCCCACGAAAGTGTTTAAACATATTTATTGCCAGAACTAGCATCGACGAGCTCGATCTTATAACCAGCGAAAGTTGAATTATAAGGTTCTTGTGAACATATAGAACATGACCTTAATGTGTGTTTGATTTATTTATTGGCTTGAGAGTTGACTAATCAGATTATTAGACATCAGTAGTTAGCACTGCGAGAGTAAGTTAATTACATATCAATGATTTGAGTTCTAGAACTAATCTAATTGATTTCTTATTACTAGATTCCCTGAATAAAACAATTGATGTTCTCTGATTTTTTACTGCATGTTATTTGCTTTACGCGAGGTTAGAGTCCAAAAAGACAGCTGCTAGCGATCGTTGAACGGTTTCTTTTAAATAAAAAACGATGGTACATTTCCTCTTTGTATATTAAGGTCAATGTGCCAAGCGTTTTATTTACTCACGTTAACATGTTTTATATGTTTTTAGATGTCACTATAGTTTTCTGGGAATATTAAGCAATTGAGAGTTTTCATTGTTCATTGAAATGTTTTAATTACATTTGCAATTAAGTTCTCATATGAAATGATTGATTTCTTTTGGTGTGTAATATCCATTCGGCAGACACCCTTATGTGCGAAATGCAAGGCATCGTGATAACATTGACGAGCCGGCAATAACACATTGGAAATCTAAAAACCATTAAAAGAGAATTTTATGGTTTGGATTATTTGTCACTTATAAATTGTGAGAAATTATATCTTAGGGGTTGATTGGTATAGTGTTAAGAGTGAAAGGGATGAATTAAGAGAGAGAAAAATAAAAATAATATAAAAGTAAAAAATAGAGTAAGTGAGAGGAAATATTTTTCCTCTTGTAATTTTAGGTAGAAAGATACTCTTATTTTTCTTTTACTTTTAGTGGAATTGAGATGAAATATTTTTCCTCTATTTTCTTTTTGATTGGTGTTTTTTAAGCAGAATTAAAAGTAATTTTGTTTCCATTCTTTTCTTCCTCTAAAATTATTTACTATCTTGAAACATTCATAAGAACCAAACGCTTCCTGGTTGATGTAACATTTGGACACTGACATCAGCATCAAACAAAAGCTACAAAAATATAAAAGACAGACTTTTTCCATGACCACTTGCAAAATTTTAAAGGACGTTTGGTCAAATGAAAATAAAATATTCAAGAGTTGAGAAATTACAAATACAATTTTTGAATTAACTTAAAGTTAAATAACAGTATATTATATGAATGAAAAAATTAATCTTAAATTTTGGTTTTTAAAATCCAAAGCTACTGAACTAGGCTTCAATATATATATATATAAACTGACTTTTCCATGACCACTTGCAAAAATTTAAAGGACGTTTGGTCAAATGAAAATAAAATAGTCAAGAGTTAAGAAATTACAAATACAAAATTAACTTAAGGTTAAATAACAGTATATTATATGAATGAAAAGATTAATCCTAAAATTTGGTTTTTAAAATCCGCCGCTACTGAATTAGGCTTCAATATGTAAATATAAACTGACAAAAATAAACAGATTAGAAATAAAATTGTTGAATCCGTTTTCATCAAATTCTATAACTGAATAAAAAACTTTGGGTTTAACTGGTATGTTAGCGGAATAGCTGAATACTAAAATAGCTGACTCATGAAACAGCGGAATCATAGGAATAGAATTGTGAAACATATGATTAAAAAAAAATAGAATTGTGAAACGACTAAATAACAAAAAAAACCATGAATAAAATTGTTTTGGCTGAACAACAAAATAATAGAATCAATATTATTAAATTACCAAAATAGATATTAAATATATGAAAAACAATTAATTAATAAATCACCAGCAAGTTTCTCACATGCATCAAGAAGTTCATGAAACTTACCAGTTATTTTCTTGTGCGAATGACAGAATAATTCTGCAATTACTCGTTGCTTTTCGTTTTGTGCACATATATACAAGAACATTGCAACATTCTCTGGTACCTTCATGTTTTTCGTATTTTGTAGACCATATTTTTTCTTACACGCCAAAATGAAAGAAAAAAAGAAGTTATTTTAGGCTAAAAGTGAAAAAGCTATTTTTCTTTTTGAAACGCCAAAAAGCTACTCTTAAGTGGATGAATGAAGTTTTGTGTAAACTAATTATAAATTTAAGATGTGCAGGATGGAAAAACACTTATTAATTTCTATTTTTTTGTTATTTCATGCGTGTTACTGTGAATGATATATACTAGGCATAATAACTTTCCCAAAATGTGAAAACTTGAAAAAAGCCGCATACCGTCTCTATTTACTTATGTCTCCGTGTAAAAATTTATATTTAAATGGTCATGTGCCAAAAGAAGACTTTTTGGGAGATATGTACTGAAGACTTTTTGATGTTACAGTTGAGAAGAAACCATCAAGGTCTCGGAGAACATTGAGCCTCGTCTTAGAACCTGACCTTGAATGATCACTAGAAAAAAAATAATATATATATATATATATATATGACATAAAAAAGTATACATTATAGAAATTGTTTATATAATTGTTGACATAAAAAAGTATATAAATTGTTCACCAAAAAAAAAAGGCTTCAAGTTAGACTCAGTTTGTCTATAAAAGGATTCTTTGAGATATGGGTTTTCCTCATCTTTCTCTACTAAAACTAATCAGAAAACTTTCTTCGTAGGAAAAAAATAATGCATTTCTCTTCTTTGTCTTCGTTGACAACTTGGACAACCCTAATAACAATGGGATGTCTTATGCTTAATTCATCTGTCTCCAGTGCTAAACTAACTCCTACTTTCTACGACACTACCTGCCCTTGCGTCTTCAACATCGTACGGAACACCATAGTCAACGAACTAAGATCGGATCCTCGTATAGCCGCGAGCCTCCTTCGTCTTCACTTCCACGACTGCTTCGTTAATGTAAGCTATTACTTTTCAAATTTAGTAGAATACTTTCGCTCATAATTATGTGTACATAAGTAACGTAGAATTTGAGTATTTATGGTTCAAAAAAAAATAAGTAACGTAGAATTATAGTAATTCCTTTTCTATTTTTCAGAAATATAAAGCAAGCTATGTTTTGATAATATAGTTCCTTGTGGCAGTTTTTGATTCTTTGATTTTTGTTGTCAACATGTATTTTTGAAAGAGTTTTTTCGGGTTATTGGAGACACTCCAGAAAAACAAATACGTCTTTGTCAGTTATAAATATTGGCAAAGACAACATAACACGTGGTTTACAGTATACTTGCATTTATATCTTTTGTGGTATTAGTTAAGATGATATGTTATCTACAATAACAGCCAGTGGCTTATTCATCCACATAAAGAGCAGTTTTTTGGCGTTTCAAAAAGAAAAAAATAGGGGTTGCAGGACTTTGACTGTAAGCTTTTATTATAGGTTTTTGGCTGTAGAAACTTATGCTGTTAAAATGTGGTTGTTACTTTTAAACCTGTAGATTTTTTTTTTTATTGAAATATAATATTTGTTTAATTTAGAAATATTAAGTGAAACTTTGAAAAAAATAAAAAAATGGATCTCAAAATAACAAGAAAAAGGATAATTCTTAATCAATTAAAATTTATTAGTGATAAATTATATATAAATCTATAAAAAGTTTTGAATAATTTTGGGGAAGAAGAAAAAGAAAGAAAAAGTAAATTTATTTATTTCCTTTAGTTTTTTTTGAGAAAAGTCTATCTCAGAACTCTTAAATACTTTAAAAATCATCAAAACCTAACGTCATGTTAAATACCTTAAAAGTCATCAAAACCTAACGTCAAACAGCCCACTTTTTTTTAGCACTTTTACTTTAAACTTTTGATCGTCTGATATTTCTTATAACATAGTATAAACCAGAAATTACATCCCAAACAAGAAGAAGAAATATCAGTGTAGGCCATATAACGTTGTGAAGTTGGTGTTAAGAGGTAAAATAAAGTATATACTAATTTGGGGCACTAATTTGTGTATACTATATATGTATATATCATCAGGTTTTAGTGAATGAAAAACACAATCTCACACTGTTTAATTACCGGTGTCAAAGATTTTGGATCATGGTTGTAAATTATTGACTAATTTGTGCACAATTCGTTTTCGTTTCGAAAGGGTTGTGATGCATCGGTCTTGTTAGACAGCACAACATCGTTTCGATCAGAAAAAGACGCGTTACCAAACGCAAACTCAGCCCGGGGATTTCCAGTGATTGATAGAATGAAAACAGCAGTGGAGGCAGCATGCCCGGGGATTGTTTCATGTGCAGATCTTCTTACCATCGCAGCTCAAAAAGCTGTCAATTTGGTATGCTCTATTTACACAACCCTCTTTTTTTTTCATTCATGACAAACACTGTTTTAAATTCCTACTGTCCTACATGAAGTCGTCAGTAAATATATTAAACATGACAACACATGATTCAAGAAAAAAACATGAATACGGCAAGTTTTTTTAGAACGTGACTATTTAATATTACCCTCCTTTTTAAATATCGGACATGCATTGAAGAATAGTAGAGAAAATATTGATAACGCGTGGTTGTGTTAAAAAAATTTGACCAATACATATATTATTAAGGAAGATCAAATCTCATTAATAAACCGATAAGATGATTTATATTCTATTTTTTTACTTAGTTAACTAACTGTTGAACTTTTATTATTTGTTTTTCTTTTTCTTTTTAAACATCGAAACTCTTAGATTGTCAAAATTATTTTTCTAAGCAAAAAAAATTATTTGAAATATGGATATTTTAGGCAGGAGGTCCTTCTTGGAAGGTTCCTTTAGGGAGACGAGACGGTTTACAAGCATTTTTCGATCTCTCTAATACAAATCTTCCCGCTCCATTCCTCACGCTTCCAGAACTTAAAGCCAGTTTTAAAAATGCCGGTCTTGACCGTCCTTCTGATCTCGTTGCTCTCTCCGGTAATTATGTTTTCTTGGAAACAATTACCAAAATACACATTTGATGTAATTAGCCTAACGAATTTATTGATTATCTTATTGTCATTTTCTTTTTGGTTAGGTGCTCACACGTTTGGTAAAAACCAATGTCAGAATATTATGGACAGGCTATACAACTTTAGCAACACTGGTTTACCCGATCCTACCCTCGACACTACTTATCTCCAGACGCTTCGTGGACTATGCCCTCGTAATGGTAACCTGAGCGTTTTAGTGGATTTCGATCTACGTACGCCGACGGTTTTTGACAACAAATATTATGTTAATCTGAAAGAGAAAAAAGGAGTTATCCAAACTGATCAAGAGTTGTTCTCGAGCCCAGATGCGACTGACACAATGCCTTTGGTGATATCATATGCCGATAGCACACAAAAGTTCTTCGATGCGTTTGTGAAAGCGATAAATAGGATGGGAAAACTTAAGCCTCTCACAGGATCTCAAGGACAGATCAGGCAGAACTGTAGGGTGGTCAATTCCAACTCGTTGCTCCATGATGTGGTTGAAATCGTTGACTTTGTCAGCTCTACGTAATAATAGTTTTGGTTTTTTTTTTGGCTAAAAGTTTTTACTATGTAATAATATATGTGGCAACGAAAATATATATGTTTGTCTACATAATAAAGGGTGATTTAAAAGTTTTACTATGTAATAATATATGTGGCAACGAAAATATATGTTTGTCTAAATAATAAACGGTGATTTTAATCAATATGAATGGTTGACTAGTTATTTAAGTTTCTAAGAATAGATAATCTGATATTATTTCTGTTTCTTCTAACCAAACACTACAAGAAATGTGGGTATTTATAGTATCGGAATATAGCGGTTTTAAAGTTTCCGCAATAATAGTATTTGAGGCTAGTTTTTTATAGCGTTTAGTAATTGGATCTGCAATTAAATGTATGGGCGCGTAAAAGTGTTCCATTTTTTTTTAATACAATCACGTGCACTTAAATTAGCGCTATAATATGGTTAAGCGGGAGAATTGTTTTCTAAAGCCCGCGTGTTAAAATTTTGAGGATTAAAAAACAATAAAACACTTAAACTAAAACACTCGACACTTAAAAAAATTTCTCGCCGTTGTCATCGCTCTTTCTCTCTTTCTCTCTATTTCACATCGTAGTCATCGCCGTCGTTCTCCCTCGCCGTCGTCAGTCGTCGCCGTCAATCGTTGTCTTGAGGAATCTTCGCCGCTAGTCCAGGTACAATTTTAGGTTTTTGATTCGTGTTTCTGGGTTTAGGGGTTTGTCTCCATTTAGGGTTTCAATTTGGGGGTTTCAGATGGCAGCTACTAACCCTTCGATTTCTTTTATGAGATTTGCAAGTAGCTCTTTGGGTGAAGTTTTCCAGAAGTCGAAGGTAGTGATTAGGGTCTTGTTGGTTTAAATTCGTTTTCTTTATTCCTTGTTACTTATGTAAATTTTTTTCTTAACAGATTCTACAGAACCTTTGTTGCAGAAGACTTTAGCTGACTCGTAAGTTTGTGATTCCATCCTCTCATTGTTGTTCTGTGATGATAGTTATTTGAGTGTCTGATCAATTGTTTTATGCTAATATATATGTATAACTGGTCGGGGAGCTGTGTTCTGTTTGGGGTACTATGGAGAAGTCATGGGTTTGGTTACCTAGGTATGAACTCTCTGTCATATATTATATATTTCTTAGACTTTACATTTCAGATGTGTTTATGTGTTATATTGATAGTTGGATTTCATGGTTTTCTTAGGAATTGCCATGAGTATGCTGAAGGCGCAACAAATTTTGTTAATGCATCAGCAAAGTCTTTGGGTTATCCTAGTGAAATTTGCTGTCCATGCATCGATTGCCGCAATGTCAGTTATCAACCAGTCGAGGCAGTTTTGGATCATTTGGTGATTAGAGGGATGGATCATAAATACAAGAGGCAAAAAGTGTGGTTTATGCATGGAGACACACATGAAGCTAACAATGATGATGGTCCGGTTTCTGGTTTGGATGCTTATGACCTATTTAGGACAGTCTACGATGAGGATGAAGATATTCCACAATCACCGAAGCCTAATGGATCTCAGTTTGGCAATGGTGAATCTACAGAAGAATCTGAGTTTCGTAAGAAGTTGGCTGAAGCTGAAACACCACTGTATTCAACGTGTCCTAATTACACTAAAGTCTCTGCAATCATTGGTCTCTACCGGATAAAGGTGAAGAGTGGAATGTCAGAGAATTACTTTGACCAGCTTTTGACTATGGTCCATGACATGCTGCCTGCTGACAATGTTCTTCCACAGTCTACAGCTGGAATGAAGAGGTTCTTGAAGGTATTTGGATTTGGGTATGATAGCATTCACGCATGCAAGAATGATTGCATTCTCTATAGGAAGCAGTATGATAAGCTGGAAAGCTGCCCAAGATGTGGTGCTTCAAGATGGGAAGTTGATAAAAACAGTGGTAATGTGAAAAAGGGAGTACCGGTGAAAGTCCTCAGATATTTTCCCATCAAAGAAAGATTCCAGAGAATGTTTAGATCAAGAAGGATTGTTGAGGAGTTGCGCTGGCATTCAAGCAATGCAACTGAAGATGGTACAATGCGACACCCGGTGGATTCTATAACTTGGGCAGAGGTGAATGACAAGTGGCCAGAGTTTGCTGAAGAACCTAGAAATCTTCGTCTAGGTATCTCTACTGATGGTATGAACCCATTCTCTATTCAGAATACCAAATATAGTACTTGGCCAGTGTTGTTAGTGAATTATAATATGTCTCCTCTGCTCTGTATGAAGGCTGAGAATATGATGTTGACCATGCTGATCCCTGGGCCAACTGCACCGAGCAACAATATAGATGTTTATCTACAGCCATTGGTGGAAGATTTGAGGGACTTGTGGATTGAAGGTATAGAAGTGTATGACTCATTCTTGAAAGAGAATTTCAAACTTAGAGCTATTTTGCTGTGGAGTATCAGTGATTATCCAGCTTTAGGGACTTTGTCTGGATGTAAAGTGAAGGGGAAACAAGCTTGTATTGTCTGTGGTAAGGATACACCACATAGATGGTTGAAGTTTAGTAGGAAGTATGTGTACTTAGGCAATAGGAAGCGGCTTAGACCTGGTCATCCTTATAGACGCAGAAAAGGATGGTTTGATAACACTATCGAGAGTGGGACTACAAGCAGAATTCAAACTGGGGTGGAAATATATGAGGCGGTTAAGGATTTTAGAAATGACTTTGGAAAACCATTAAGTAGAGATGGCAAAAGAAAAAGAGCTGAATTACGAGAAGTTGATGTGGTTTCAGAGGAAGAATATGAAGAGGACACTGATCAATGGCGTTGGAAGAAACGATCAATCTTTTTCGACTTACCATATTGGAAGGTTAGTAGTTTTTTAGTACTATACTATTATTATTAATATGTAAAACCTTTTGTTTACTAAACCTTTTGATTTATTGTTGTAGGATTTGCCAGTTCGTCATAACATCGATGTGATGCATGTGGAGAAAAATCTGTCAGATGCTATTCTGTCTATCATAATGAATAGTACAAAATCAAAAGATGGAGTCAAGTCACGGAAAGACATGGAAGATATGGGAATTAGAAGAAACTTGCACACTCAGTTACGGGGAAAGAGAACTTACCTGCCACCAGCAGCTTTTTGGTTTTCGAAGGAAGAAAAGAAACAATTTTGCAAGAGGTTATTTAAGTTTAGAGGTCCTGATGGGTATTGTGGGAATATTGCAAATTGTATTTCTCTTGAGCCTCCTGTGATCAGTGGTTTGAAGTCGCATGATCATCACGTCCTTATGCAACATCTACTGCCGGTTGCTTTAAGAGGATTTCTGCCAAAAGGACCAAGAGTTGCTGTCACTAGACTATGCAAATTCTTCAACAGGTTATGTCAGCGTGTGATTGATCCAGAAAAGCTGATTTCACTTGAGTCTGAGTTAGTTGAGACAATGTGCCAAATGGAGCGGTTCTTCCCACCTTCACTCTTCGATATTATGTTCCACCTTCCTCTACATCTAGGAAGAGAGGCACGCTTGGGTGGACCAGTACATTTTCGCTGGATGTATCCGTTTGAGAGGTACTCTTTTATTGTTTGTTATCTCTTTCTCTATTGGATTGTACTAACAGTATTATAGTTTATGTTATTGGATTGACCATTGTATTACTGGATTGATTTGTAGGTATATGAAAACACTCAAGGCATATGTCAAAAATTATGCAAGGCCAGAAGCGTGTATGGCTGAGGGATACTTGGCTGAGGAATGCCTTGGTTTCTGTTTGGAGTTTCTGAAGAATACTCTACCAATACAAGAAGTACAGAACCGTAATGAAGATGTTGTGTGTGATGAACACATCCTTGAAGGCCGTCCACTTCAGAAGCCTGAAGAAGTTACACTTTCAGATAAAGAACGAGACATAGCTCATCGGTATGTGTTGATGAATACAGCAGTGGTGGAACCTTATATTGAGTAAGTTTAAATATTTTTGACCCTAATTAATATTGTGATTTATTTACTATTACGAATCCGTGAAATATAACTATTGACTCTGTCCGAAACAGTATGCATTTGGAAGAATTGCAAACTAGTGATGTTCGATGTGCAAGAAACGAGACTCTTTGTTGGAACCTTCATAGTGAAAGGTTTGCAAATTGGATAAAGGCAAAGGTCAGTGTAACTTCATACTGAAAGGTTTTCATTTCAGTTGCATTTTTATTTTACTCTAACGATTGATATTTTGTATAACTTTCTGATTAGATACCAAGTAATTCCCAGTGTCATTCAACAAAGCTAAGATGGTTGGCATATGGCCCGAGACATGTTGCTCATAGCTATAAGGGCTATGTCATTAATGGCCATCGATTTCACAGAGACGATGTAAAGAGGCAGACTCAGAATAGTGGATTGACGTATGAAGCTTTCAGTATGTGTAGAGCCAGTGCTCGAGATAGTAGACAAAAGGGTGACATGGTTGTCTTCTACGGACAGATAAAGGAGATAATTATGCTTGACTATCACATGTTCCAAGTTCCATTATTCAAATGCGTTTGGGCAAATAAAGGGTATGGTGTAAAGGAAGAAGACGGATTCACTCTTGTCAACCTCCATATGAATCAATCATCCTATCTACAAGATCCATACATTCTGCCATCGCAAGCAAAGCAGGTTTTTTACTCCAGGGAAGATGACTCTTCATCTTGGTATGTAGTTATGCGGGCTCCACCGAGAGGTTATCATGAATTAGAAACAGAAGAGGAGTTTGTCAGTGGCACAGTTTCAGTCGAGGAGAATGAAGACCTGAGTAATCAAGCATCTGATGATGAAAGTTTCTGTGTTAGGGATGACTGTGAAGGGGTTTTACTATAATATTAACCACCATTGTATATCTTGCAGATTTGATGTGTCTGTTTTGTTTTTTCTATTCATAAGCTATCTACTAATGATTTTTTAATACATGCTTGATGTATAAGGTTTAAACATGCAAACCAATAACTCTCTCCGACGTAGCAAGCGTCAACTGGGTGCAGATGCTAGCCCTGTTGAGTTGCCGGTGAGAAACCATCAGAAGAAGAATACTAGGGAGGTGGTCACTGAAATAGCTGTAAATGAAGATCAGATGGATGACAGCCAAATTCATGTGGAGGCAGGTGACAACAGTAGTAAAGGAGAAAGTCAATATGATGAATATGTTGCTTCAGAAAAAGAAGAAATTGAAGAAGAAGAAGAAGATGTTGATAAAGAAATGGCTGTAGAAGAAGAAGCTGTTGAAAAGGCCTCAGAGAAAGAAGCTACTACTGAGGAGCATGTCAGTAGGGACGAAGAACAACCCCAACAGTCTGTTACTAAGGAGAAGAGAAAACGAGGGCCAACTAAGATGCGCAAACTGGCAAAAGAAGCAATGGAGAAGATAAATGTAGAGTTTTCAGTTATTGGAGAACATTCAGGGCCAGGTTCTGTGACACTTTCATCTTTTCTTGGAACTCTTGTGAGAACACATGTATCTGTTCTAGTAGATGATTGGAGAAATGTTGACTGTGCAACTAAGGATACAATGTGGGATTTGATTCAGGTACTTATTATTTATTTACATATATAACTCAGCTAGTTTTGAGTACATTTTGACTTTGTAATTTTTTTTTGTAGGCAAGGTTTAATTTGGACGAAGGCACACACAGAGGTCCAATTTTCAAACAGATGGGTACTATCTGGAGGTCTTCAAAATCGAGACTCGTTAGAGAACTTCGGAAAGCTAAGACTGCCACTCAGAGGCTTATGTTAAAACCAAGCAACATTCAGTCTCTTGCATCTTGGAACAACTGGGTGAAGAGTAGGACTTCCCCAACTTTCAAGGTTATGTAATTCAATTCTATTTTCTGTTATAGTTGATGTATTTGTTGATGATATAGTTGCGTGATTTTCAAATTGCAGATAAAAAGTGATAAGTATAGGGATATGAGGAACTCTCAGATTCCTCACACCACAAGCAGGAAAGGAATGTATCGTCTATCTGTGGAAATGGTATGTCTTTTTTCCTGTGTTGCATTTATAAAGTTTTACAAAATATGTAACAGACAGTAACTATGTTAACTCATAGAAAAAGAAGAGCTCTGACCCAAAGAAGGTGACTAGAAGCAAGGTCTGGTTGGCAGGACACACTCACGCTGATGGGAGACCTGTGAAGAAAGAATTTCAAGAAACGATTGTAAGAATTCATCAATTACTTGATTATTCAGGTTTTACTAGTTCAACAACTTTTTTTTAATTATTTGATAGGAGAGGATACAATCAATCCATAGTCAAATGGACTCCACTTCCAATGAAAATATTAGAGAAGATGCTGTCAGTCAAGTATTAGGGAAAGATAAAAGTGGAAGAGTAAGAGGGATGGGCAGGGGGGTTAGTCTAACCAGGTTAGATTACCTTCATGCTAGAGACACGCATGTTCAGAAGCTTGAAGCTTCACAAGCAGTAATGATGAACAAGATTGAAGAATTGCAGAACAGGCTTGATGCTGTTGAGTCAAAGAAGGTAAGTTTTCACTCTTGTTTTTTACTGATGGACAATGAAATAAGCTGTTAACCTATCCTTTTTTCTTCCTGTTAGTCTTCATGTGCAGATGTGGACGCTCAATCTGATGTTTCGAACAAAAGCAAAGGACCAGTGAAGTGTAAGATATTAGATTGGTATTCGTTAGAAGATGTTGTTGTTGGGGAAGGAGAATTCTGCTCGGCGGAACCAAACTATGCAATTGATCAACTTTCAATCGGTCCTAATGCTGCGGCTGTTCTTCTGAAATCTGCTATAAAGCCAGATGCATCTCTATGGAGGCCTACAATCAAAGTGAAAAGAATCAGTCAAGTTATTGGAACAAAAATTCCATGGCCATTTGACAGGATTCTTTTGGAATCACCTCTCAGTTCCTCTGGTGTTAAGCCTGCAGAAACCACGGTAAGTTTTAAAGTTGTTTTAAGTTCTTTACTTATCTGGTAGTACTGTCAACCTCATTATCTGGATGACTGATATATATGCATCACTCCTTAGGCCTCTTATGATCCACAAACGAAATGCAACTTATATGATTGGAATGGTAGTGGAATTGTTGCTGAGGCTATAATTTGTTCACTTGACCCAAATGCCAAAGTCAACGACGTTAGTCTTGGTCCTAATGCTGCAATGATGAAGGTTGAGAAGGTGATTGATCATGAAGCTTTTCTGTTCCGGCCAAGTCCTGCTATGTCAGTAATGCGTGATGCTCTGAATATGACCATCGCATGGCCACTAGATAAGATTGGTTTCATCCCTCCAGCCGTGGAGTCACCTAAAACTTCACCTGGGGTAAATAACATACTTTCTGTTTTTGCCTTTCTGTTGTTGTGGATCGTTTTTCTGTTCTTTTTACTGATATCTAATGTGTTTTGCAATTTTGAGTGCCAGAGTACAAGTAGAAGCACATGTAGTAGCAAAAGTGCCAACACGAAGTGTATTTTGTATGATTGTTGCGGTTCTGGGAAAATTGTTGCAGAGGGCCGTGTTTATTCAACTGATCCAGCTGCTGTAGTACACTTCGTCCCTTTAGGTCCTAATGCTTCGAAGGTTTTGATAGATTTGGCAAAGATTCCAGATGCTAAAGTGTGGAGACCAAACTCTGAAATCCAATGTCTTGATGATGCTAAAGGTACTTGGATTGCTTGGCCTAATGAGATGCTGAAAATAGTGTGATCGATGCTGAAACTTGTAGAGTACTTGTGTTGATCGGAACTTATTTATTTTCTAAGTGTTGTTGTGTTTATTGAATGTTGTTGTAATACATTAAGATATTTGGTTTTAATAAAATGTTCTGGTTTATCAGATTTCTCAGGCTAACCAGGTTTCAAATAATCATGTGAAAAATGTAATTAGCTAGATATAAAATTGAAAAAAATATTGCAAATAAAGAAGCGAAAAAATAACATAAATATAATGCTATGAATAAAACATAGATAACGAAAATAAACTGCAATTATAATATATTTAGTTGCATACGTAAAAGTGCTATATTAAGTCGATTATTTAATTGCACTCCGAAAAAACGCTATAAAAAGTGCCAGACTTTTTATAACGGCAGCATATACAACGGAACGAAAAACGCTATGTATTACCTACGATAGCGGATAACCGACGCTACGGATACCCACATTTTTTGTAGTGAAAATTTTCTTTCCATTTTGACCCTACAACTAGTGACGTCATCGGAGTTATGTTACACAAAATAGCATTTAATGCCCGACAGAGCATTAAATGGAAAGTAAAGTTGAAGATGCTAACGATTATATATATATAATTTGGAGTGAGTTACACTGTGGCACTTTCCCACTTTATAATTACACCTACACACTTAGACTTACAAAAATGACACTTTTCAACTATTTTTTTTTTTTAATATCAAGCTACCCTTGTGTGGGAGAGAGAACGAGACTTGCTTTTGTTTATTTCTCTCTTTCCTCTATTTTTCTCTTTCTTGCTTTTGTTTATTTTCTATTTTCTCTTTCCTCTCATTCTTAATTTTCCTCATCCCAAAATACTCAAAAACTTTAAAATTAAAATTACAAATATTTATTTCAAGAGAAACAAGGCATGGGCATATAAACCGAACACAAGCAACCCGACCCAAACCGACCCGATAAACAAGGTTCGATGGGATTCGATTTAGCTGCAAAAACCAAACGGTTCCTACATAAATTAGTGTTGGTTTTCGGGTCGGTTCGGGTATAATCCGAAACCCGATCGGGTACCCGAGAAATTACAACATATCATATTATGTATATATCGCATATACATGTGAATATAAGTTTTTCTGGTTAATTCGGGTTTAAAACCAAAAACCGGATTATTCGGGTACAATTCTTCCATAAACCAAACCGAAAGTCTTGTTTTTCGGGTAATTTGGGTTTTGTCGTTATTTGGGTACAATTCTTCCATAAACCGAAGCAAAAGTCTTGTTTTCTCGGATAATTCGGGGTATTCGGGTTCAAAACCTACCGAACCGATACTGATATTATTTTTAGTTTTATAGCGGGTTTCACCCAAAATCCTAAAGCTAAACCGAATCCTAAACGAGTCATATCCTAAATACCCTTCTATCATTATTCCCAAAATACAAATCATGGTTTTTATTATTATTGGTTTTCACACCCCAATTAGTTTGTTTTGCTTATTTATTCTCTTAAAAAAACAATTTCACAATTTTTTTGCACTATAAACTATGTTTCTTTTTTCTCTATATTTTGAAACCCATTTCACAATATTTTACTTACATGTGGTTCAAACACTTTGGATGAACGCATTTAAATGGATAGACATGTGTGTATCCAAGCGCATATCGTCTACGTGGACGCAACTACATGAATGTGTATGCATATCCACGCGAATATCGTCCACGTGTACGCAACTACATGGATATGCAGGCGTATCCACTCGAATATCGTCCACGTGTACGAAACTACATGGATACGCATGCGTCATATCCACAAGGTTCGACTTACGAGCCATGAATTTTCTTGTTCGGATTATCGTTACCCTTCTTTGGAGTTCAAATCTGAGATCGAGAGGCTAAGCCAAAGAGATATATATTCACAACGGGCAATAAATACGACGTGATACTAAGACTTTTCGGTCTTAAGGAGGTATCAATAACTCCTATACGAGTAGTATAGAAGGTTATCAATCCGTATTGGGATTAATTCTAAGCATGTAGAATACAAGGCACTCAAGTAAGTTAAGCTAAATAAGTGAATTGTTGAGTTTTACTAACACCCTAACAAGATTAAGTAAATGAACAAGATGAAACAAACTAGGCAGGATGTGAATTCAAATAATGGGAACGGATCCAAGGATGGGGTAATTGGATATAGGCTATTCCAAGTCTAATTCATGATGCTCATACACAATCAAGGTTAATTTCCAAGGTTAAGATCCTAATCGTGACTAATCCTCTCTCAAGGTACTAATCACCTATGCTAATCACTAATCCAAGATCAAATTCTCATTTGTGGACTCTTAATTAGCAAGCATTAAATTCATTAATGAAGATCACCTAAATAATCCCTTAGACAACTAATCTCTTAGGCTAAAAAGGGTATTTCTCTTAGAAAGCTTTCTTAGGCATTTCATCGAACACCTTGTGGGTGAATAATGCCTTGAGATCAAGTTTGACTTTCTCAAGCACAATCAAGCATTAAACGCACTCTCTAAGAGTAGGAAATTGATTATCTATCCCTAAGCATCACAAATCATCCATGGAAGTCACCTAATCCTAACCCATCCTTAGATCCTAGGAGACTACTCACTAATCATGATGGGTCCAACAAATCCTATGAAAAACATGTTAAATCCCATGATTAGATGATTAGATGATTAAGAAAGAAGATTGAGAAGAAGAGATTGATAGATAAACTTAGATTGCATAAATTAAAAAGGAGAATCTTTCTTACAAAATACTTAGAACATTCAAAAAGAGGTTTTTTAGCATAAGAAAGACATAAGTAAGAAAATTAGATTTTTTAGGTATTTATATTGAATAGTGCGAACCGGGTCAACCCGGAACAAACCGGGTATTGACCTAGTTGGGTCGGGTAGAATCGTGGGGATAAGTTTGTACTGACCGATTCTGGGTCGGTACAAACCATCCGGCACAAAACTTCATCGCCTAAGTCGGCTAGGTGCTGGGTCGAGGCAGGACACGTTTTGGCCAACAGGAGTGAGGATCAGGTCGATGCGTGACATGTTTTGGCCGAAAGAAATTGACCTGCGTGAACGCTGAGTTAGTACCGTCCGGTAGTGCCGGCCCAGAACGAGTCAACACTAATCTTAATCTTGCAGGTTGGATAGATGCTTGACGCGGAGTTAGCCGGGTAAAACGAAATCTGGTCATGCGCGGGACGTGCTGGACCGTGTGCGGTATGAGTTTTAGCTGGCATAAGTTCATTCGGACTGATCGCCACTTAGTGCCGCTCGGTAGTACCGACCCAGGATCGGTCGGTACTAATTTCCTTGAGGGATTGTGCCGCTTCATTCCAGACCGGTGTGGGAGAGCTCTTCAGATCGGCACAAGTCTCTGCCTCGGTACCGATCCAGCGTGCCGCTCCAGGATCCGGCTGAGTGCGCGGGGCAAGGGAAAGGATTGCCGAGTGACTTGTCTTCAATCCGGCTGAGTGCGCCGGTCGGTTATGGGGCGGCATGAATTTGCCTGTGGATCGGCATAAGCTTCTGTCCCAATACCGACCCACCATACCGACCCAGGATGGGTCGGCGCTGTCTCCTGGAAACACCATTTTTGCCTTGGCCATCTCCTTTGCATCCAAATCCGATCAAACTTGGTTCCATGGCCTCCAATCACCTCCAAGATGTCTCCAAATCCCTAGAAATCACTCCAAAACATGCAAGACTCACTAGGACCTAATGCAAAACACCTTAATCCCTAATCAAGACTAAACACTAAGAAAATGCTATGAGATATATGCAAAAGAAGTAAAACCTAAGATAAATGAATTCATAAATGATGCAATTTATGAAAATATCACGACGTCGGAAATTTTTCCGACGGATATCCAACAACTTTCTGACGGGGGATTCCAGCTACAATGCCCGTCGGAAAGACTTCAGAAAATTTCTGAACCGAACCGAATAGTTATAAATACCCGAATGGTTCCTCTTATAATTATAAATACCCAAATGGTTCCTCTTATAAAATATTTTGGGTACCCGAACCGAAACCCGAACGGGTACCCGAAATATACGAAATACAATTATATATCTAAAAATATTATGTATCTTTAGTTTTTAAATAACCAGAATACTCAAAATTAAAATTATAAACCAAATATATTAGTTCTGTTTAGACCGAAATAACCAAAATATTCAAAAATCATTAGTTATATATGTCAAAATTAAACCAAAATTTATTTAAATTAAACAATTTTTTTTAATTTTTTTGAGAATTGAGATAAATTTCAGGTATTTGAAACCGACCCGAACCCGAGCGGAACCAAACCAAACCAATCCAAAAAAGGAAATACCCGAATGAGTTCTAAAATTTGGGTACCCGAAACACATGTTCGGGTTTGGGTCGGTTCTTTCGGGTTTTGGGTACCTAAATTTAGAACTCATTCGGATATTTCTTTTTTTTCCAGACCGGGTTCAGTTCGGTTAATCCACAGCAAATCAGAAAAATAGAAATTTCTATTGTTAAAATTTTGGTTTTCAACATCTATTGTTATACTTTTGAAAAGTTTAATGCATATATATATATATATATATGTGTGTGATTTTAAAGAGGAAAGAGAAATGAAACAAAAAAGGAAAGAGAAAAAATAAACAAAAACAATAAAGAGGAAAAGAGAGGAAAGATTAGGGTAAAATAGTAAATACACAAGAGAAAAGTGTGTTTCCTTGAAAGTGTGCTAGAGTGTAATTACGCTTTAAAAAAATGTTTTTGAGTGTAAATGTGCCTATAATTTAATAGGTCTCATACCTTTGATTCTTCGCTGGGTATTTTGACGGGAGAAGTAGATATGGGTGAATTGTCATGCCGGTCATGAGTTAACAATGATAGTTATCATGTACAATTGTTAAAGAGGTAACAACTTTACAATGACTAGAAAGATAACAAATTATCATGTGCGATTGTTAACAATATAACATATTTTTTACAAAGTTGGCACAAACTAAAATAAAGTTAGCAAAGTTAACAAAGTTAGCATTGTTTTGTTACCGCCTTCGGTTAGCATCGTTTAATGTTGCATATATTTTTCTTTCACCAAATGAAAGAATGTTATCTCGTATGGAACAACGTTAACGTTGGATGGAGGATTAAGTTAACAGATATAGTTAGCGGATATTTATTTTGTTATATTGTTAATGCAGTTATCATATAGAATGTTAACGTGATAACAATAATATCTGATATTTGTAATGTGCTAACAATAATATTTGATAGTTTACATATATGTGTTAAGCATATAGTTATCGGATTAAATCAATTATTACATTAAACAACCCCATATATATCAATTTAAAGATGCAACGATAACAATAACGAGTTACACCTACTTTTAACGTGCTAATATATTTAGTTATCATGTTAAGTTATCACGTAACGATAACAATAACTATGTTAACATTTAATTTACAAAGATAACATTAACAATAACTATATTAACATCGTTCAATCAATAACTATATTAACATTTAACATTGATTCCCTCTGGAAAGCTCAGATGGACACTGCTAAACATCGTTTAATCATACATAGTGACAACAACGAATATGCAGGGGCCAATCATCGACACAGAGAAGCTTAGGTACAAGATTCTTAAGATTCTCGAAAGCAAGTTTCTTCCCGGGTATGACGAACCCAAGCTCATGGAATCACGGAGACGAGATCTGGCGGTCGGTTTCCCTTGTTGGCCTAAAAAAACAATCAGTTTGTTTCATTACTTTGTAACGATACCCTCATGTATTCTTCTTCTGCGAGGTTGTTAGGGATTGGTTATTCCATGCATCTGATAACTTTAAAGTTAGTGTCCTAATGATTTTGTTATCTGATAACTACCTTAACGAGAAGCGGCGAGTATCCGCGGATAACTAGCTTAACGACCAACGACAAGTATCTAAATCTAAAATCACAAGGAAAATCAGATCTAATCTCCATTGATGAACTCGCGACTTGGTTCCAAAGTTGACAACTTTGTTCTCTGAAAAATCACCCATAAAGAGAGAAAAAAATACCCATCACAAATAGATATTCTAATCTCCATTAATGAACTCATAAAGAATTAAGGTCAAGACTTAAATGCATCCAATTTCTTCACCTTTTCTTTTCCGGAGGAGCGACAGAGGATGAGGATTTTGGTTGCGTAATCTATGGAGGAGACATGGAAGTGACCGATTGAGATTTTGAAGTAGAGTTTTCCATATCTGCAGTTGGTGAGATTTTGTTGCAGCCATATTAGTTTGGTTTGAGATTGGGGAGAGAAAAAGGTCTTTGGTTTTTATTTTGCTGCAGTAGTTGGATTCTTGTTGTTGTGGATTTTGCGTTGAAGGCGAGAAAATGAGGAAGAAAGTGAGAGAATGGAGGAGGAAGAGAAGAAAGAAAATTTTATGCATTTTTTTTTATTGGAATAAAATTCCAACCGTATCCCAATCTGACAACTTTTCTATACATATGGCCCACATGAACACAAACAATATGTAAAGGTTTTAGCTATTATCACTAACTAGTAGGGGTTCAATGGTGATTTCACAAGGTACAATAATAGGTGTACTGTTGTGATGCATGAAAAATAATTTTGATAATATTAAATACTAGTTAGTGATATTATCCAATAATAAAACGTTCTCCGATTGTTACTTAAGGACTTCTTTTTTTTGCTCTCTAATTTTGTTTCAACATCTTAAACACATATTATGTGTGTGATATCAGTTGTTTAAACAAAAATAAAAACAATCAAACCAACTAATTTATAAAATCTATTATTATTTACTTAATATGATAAATTCACACTCATCTTGCAAAATTCATAATAATACTCCGGCTTGAAGTAGTATTGAAATACCAAGTGTCATTAGCTCGACTGGGAAAGTTCCTTAGGCAAAACCTAGAGGTCACATGATCGAGTGACGTTTGGGACGGAACTAATATTACATACTGTGGTTTCGGACCTAGGGGATTAGGGGCTTCGGCCCAGAACCTCTTGGTAATCCAAAAAAAAGAAGTAGTATTGAAATCTTGTTGAAGCTTCAAATTGTACATAATTTCAAGGCTAGTTCAAACTTTAGCTTGGTAGAGCTATAGAAGTGCGTCATGATAATTATTACATAATTTCACGAACAACATCGTTGAATTCTTCGAGCTTCTTCGGATTGATCCGATTTGGGTACCATATGTACCTCTCCGGGCGAGCTATGTGAGTCATGTACAAGGTGGTGGAACTCCTTGCTCGACCAAAGTAGAATTGAATATCCTCTTTGCTTTTGCTACAAACAAGTAGAGAACATGTCTTCTAAGCTTCTTCAAATGAGACGTACATCGGGATTGACATAACGAAATGGTTGAACTCGATTAACATATATCTCCCTACTGATATGTCGTGAAAGTTGCGTTTCCAAGACCGTGGTGTTGCTTCCAGATGAGTACGAGAGAGGACGAGTTATATCGAACTCCGAGTAGAAATCTGATTCTCGAAAAGTTACGGTTGGAGGTTCTTCCGAGTATGATTCTTCAACTTCATTCTCACTTGGTGATGCGTATAGCGGATGCAAACGGAGTGAAAGAGATGTGAGATCGTAACATGACAGCTTTGGCACCAACTTAATGCGTATTTGGGCTACGAATTTCCTACGAACAATCTGGACAGTAATCGAATAGATAGGAAGATCGGGATCACCACACTTTGATAAAGTTGCCACCACAAAGTGATAAATAAACCCGTTGAACTAACACCATACCTGGATAAATTTGCCACCACCAGATGATAAAGACGCTCGAATCCACCACCAATGGCTCTCCCAAAACCAAAGGATAAAGAAAAATGATCAACATATCACAAAGGGGTCACAAAGACACTCCAAATTCTCAATACTCAAAGTCTTGATTTATTCCATGATAATAATTAAGCCTCATTATTAGGAAATCCAAAAGACACTTATTAATGCAAAAAAACTAGAAAATATGACCAAATTAAGTGCAGTCTTGACTGATGACAAAAATGACTCTTGACATGCTTCTTTTGGGCGCTAAAACACTCCTTAGGCTTTAATCCATGAAATATAGCTCATCCTCTTGTTGCCCACGTTTTAGAAACTTGTTTGGGCTGAAAACAACATTGTAACAGCCATCCCATTGTGCTTCACTTCTCCTTGTGTTATTGCCAAATTTGGCACGCTTGCTCCCTCATTAGTCCCTTCGGGTTCAAAATGATTTGTCTTCAAATCCAACAACTCTTCATCCTCAAAATATGGGAAAAGATCCCAACATTGAAAGTAGCTAAAACTCCATAGTCACCTGGAAGTTCAAGTTTATAAGCATTCTCACCAAACTTCTCAAGTACCTTAAAATGACCTTCTGATCTCGGCATGAGCTTTGACTTGCGTTTGCCCGCCAAAGATAAGTGTGCAATGATCCAAATAAGGAAATGTCCGAAATTGGACAATTTTGGATCACCCAGTTTATGATCTCGGTTCTGGTCAGGTCTGAACAATTCTGGGTCGAGTCTTGGTTCACCGTGGGTCCTTGATGGGTCAAGAATATGGATCAAGTCGGATGTTGGCTTAATTCTTTGTGGATGGGCGAAATCCTTCAAGAGATGCCCATATGTCCTTATCGGGCCATTTGAATGATTGTATGTTTGTGGGATTGTTTAGGCTGGCACTCCTTGAGTCTCCACGGTTCTGGGCTGTTGAGAGGCTCGTCAAGATGGGCCATGGTGGCTCGGGGTTGGGCTGCATCATCTTAGGCTCGTGGTCTTCGTCCTTTGGTTCGATGACTGCATCATACCCTCCTTCTTGAGAAAGTTTTGTCCTCAAAACTTGTTCATGCGATCTAGTGTTGTCGCTTGAATTCTGCTCGTTTATCTTTGTCAATGGAAGGTGGAGGTGATGAATGACATGGAGACACTTTTGGTGGATCAAGCGGTTCAGCCTCCTTCTGCAGCAAGGTAATGGACATCTTCGGTTATGGTGTTGCTTTTTGATGTAGGAGATTAATCGTTTAGTTTTAAAAAAAAAAATATTTTGGTTTTATTTTGTATTTTCCTTTTTGGTTTATTTTGGGTTTTTCCTTTTTAAGGGTTTTGTTTTAGTATTTAAACATTTCAGAGTGTAGCAAAGAACATCTTATTATTATTAATCAAAGTTGAGAGTTTTTCTCTTTTCTGGTGAATCCCCGACTCTTTTCTTGTGGATTCCAGAGTTTTATCCTTCAAGTTTGTCGCTTGCGAACCTGATTTCGTTCTAGGTTTAGTGTTTGCTATTCCTAGTGATTTCCGACTGCGTCAAGTGGTATCAGAGAAGGCTTTCTCCTGTCTTTTTTTCAAAGCTTGGTCAGCCATGGAAGATCAACAATTGACCAGAGCTGGTTTTCAGGGTTTTACCGAGGCTATTACCACGGCCCTAACTGCTTTGACCGATCAAATAACGACTTTAACGACTCAGATTAACAACAACGCAAATCAACCAAGAGACATAGTAGAAGAACCCATTAGGGTCAACGAAGATCGACAAAGAAACAGAGGAGGAGAATTGATTAGGGTTCCAAGGGCTGGAAACAATCGTGTTGTTATTGTTGAAAATTCAAGTTCTAATGAAGAAGATCCTGTGGAAGATGAGATTGACCAAAGGAATCGACATAATAACATGATTATCGCGTAAAGGCTGATATTCCTTTGTTCTATGGAACTATGGGAGGGGAAGATTTTCTAGATTGGCAGATAAGCGTTGATAGATTCTTTGAAGTCATGGGTGTCCCTGAGAGCAAACAAGTCAAGATGGTGGCAATCAGGTTGAAGAATATTGTTGTTGTGTGGTGGGATAAACTTGTTATTCAAAGGAAAAAGCAAAGAAAGGGACCAATTAGAACTTGGAGGCGAATGAAACAGTTCATGATGGAAAGGTTTTTACCCAGAAGACTATGGGAAAATTCTTTATAAGATGTATATTGAATGTGTTCAAGGAAAGAGGACTATGACAGAGTACACAGCTGAGTTATTGCGTTTCTCTGAGCGCAATGATCTAGGAGAGACAGAAAATCAGAAATTAGCCAGGTACATAAGTGGTTTAAAGGGTTTTATACCAGAGAAGATGGGTTTACAAAATGTATAGACCGTGCAAGAGGCTTCTAGTCTAGCCTTGAAGGCTGTGTGAGAAGTCTCCTCGTGGATTCTTATCATTAAAGAGGTATGAACCTCATAACAAGTTTGAAGCAGCTGACGAGGAGAAAGAGATTGCGATAAACAAAGACTCGACCCATGGGAACAAAGGAGCTGGTAGTTCTAACAGTGGCTATAGTAATACTCAACAGAGTAAAACACCGGTCCAGAAACTAGGTAGTACTTATGCAAGGCCATTTATCGACAAGTGTTTTCGTTGTCAGGGACAAGGACACAAATCGAATGTTTGCCCGAGTAGAAGGACTGTAGCTCTTCTGAAGGAAGAGGAGGAACATGAAGAGGATGATGAGTATGTATGGGTTGAGTTTTCTGAAGAGTCGAATGAGATGATCAATATTATACTTCAAAGGATCTTACTATCATCTAAGGAAGAACGGCAGCGAAAAAATTTGTTCATAACACACTGTTCGATAAACGACAAAGTGTGTAACTTGATTGTGGATAATGGCAGTGCAGAAAATTTGGTTTCTCAAAAGTTGGTCGATTATTTTAAACTACCAACAAAGCCACATGAGAAGCCATACACCCTTGATTGGGTAAGAAAGGGCTCCCAAGTTCGAGTAACATCGACATGCAGAGTTCCCATTTCCATTGGAAAACACTACAAAGAAGAGGTACTTTGTGATGTTCTTGGTATGGATGTTTGTAATGTTTTACTTGGTCGGCCTTGGCAGTATGATAAAGATATCTCATATCGAGGGCGAGATAACGTGATGATGTTTACATGGGGCATACATAAGATTGCAATGACTCATGTTTTGCAATTCTATAAGAATCCAAGAAGAAAGAAACCAAACGCCTTGGTTATGACTCATAGTGAGAAAGAGCCAAATGAGTCCTTCAAAAAAACTAAATGTTTCAAACTAGTAGTGACTAAAGCCCCGATGAGTGTCGTAAAGGAAGAGACCACAATTCTAGGAGTAATGCCAGAGAATCTAGAAGATTTTAAGGAGTTGAGTGCAAATGAATTTTCAAATGAAGTGCCTTATACGCGAGATAAGATATGTGAGATTCTTTACCCAATGAAAGAACTCGAGGTCGAGTTCTTCGGAGGTGGAGGAGACTGATGTAGGAGATTAATCGTTTTGTTTTAAAAAAAAATGTTTTTGGTTTTATTTTGTATTTTCCTTTTTGGTTTATTATGGATTTTTCATTTTCAGTTTAGGGTTTTGTTTTAGTATTTAAACAACTTTTGCAGTGTAGCAAAGAACATCTTATTATTATTAATCAAAGTTGAGAGTTTTTCTGATTTTTGGTGGATTCCATACCTTTTTGGTGGATTCCAGAGTTTTATCCTTCAAGTTCGTCGCTTGTGAACTTGATTTCGTTCTAGGTTTAGTGTTTGCTATTCCTAGTGATTTCTGACTGCGTCACTTTTGGTGCATGCTTGCGGATTGGTCTTCTTTCATAGCACTCCTTGATCTCTCGAGGGAAATCTCTAAATATGTATCTCTCTTCCATGATCAGCTTGAGTTCTTGCCAAGTATTGATGGCTGGTTCGTTGTAGTACCAACGTTCTTCTTCTTCTAGATTCCACCATGTTGCGGCTTCAAGTCGTAGTTGATTGATTTACTAGAGGTAGTCTTTCATGTTCTGGCGTTAGGTGGTGCCAAATACAATTATCCATGTGTGCGGTCCAAGAAAGGTATGCTTCAGGATCATATACTCCTTGAAAAACTTTAGGCCGTAGCCTTGAAAATCAAAATAAGGTAAGCAAAATTTTTTTTTTCTTTTTGAAAAAATCTGAATTTAAATGAGAAACAAAAGGAAACAATTTTTTTTTTTGATCGTTTAATGAGAGAAACAAATTAAAACTTCAAGGAAAACAAAGAAAACTATTTTTTATGGGTTTTTAATTCTATAAAATTAAAGAACAAAAATAGAAAATTTTTTTTGAATTTTTTCGATAAAAAGATTATACAAAAACGAAACAGAAATGAAAACAATAGAGGATATGAGCTTTTATGTCAAAGTTGACAAGCTAGATGGATCGAGGATCGCCACACAAAGGTGTGAAAGCCTTCGTGATGAGATGACTAGCCTAAGTCTACGTGATTCCACAAAAAGACAGAGAATCACACGACTTCTAGAGTGAGGAATCACACATAGCACTCTATAGATCGCACGAACACAAGAGAGGTGATTCCACACAACACTAATGAACTGACACAAAAGACAAGACTTTTGTAAATAAACTTTAAACTTTTTCTTTGATTAATTCATTGGTGAGTGTTACAAGGAAAATGAGTAAGCTTATATAGAGGTCATACACGTTTTTACAAAGCAAATAATTCTAATATTTAACATAAATAAGAAATCAATCAAAGGCTTGATTGATATGTCCTTTATTGCTTGATTTTTGGCCAAGTAAGGAAAATGTGAAGGTTCCTTGTATCTGGATAGCTTGGGCATGAAGTAGTGATGTATTGGAGGTCTCTTGATGGTGTAGAACATCTCATATCTGTCAAAACCAAATAAATCAGGCGGATATATCCATTGGACCAGATTTGATCTAATTGGCTCCAAATAAGGAAAATTGAAGTTTGAAGAGATAGATCCGTTTGACCCCCTACTTACTGGTCCATTGGTAGTAACTCCTTGGAGCCTCTTGATATGATCATGGCCGAAGATCAATTCCGATCGGGTGATAACCAATCAAGATCTCAAGGCGAGGTTCGAGACGACGCATTGACAATCCCGGAAGGAGCAATCACTCGGTCTAAGGCACTGAAGCTAGCCGGAGCAGTTCAGAGCTTACTCAAGTATATCCGTATCAAGGAGGATCAAATCACGCAACCCGTCCTCGCCACCCTATCTTCGAATTCTTCATGAAATCGGCCGTTGTGTGAAACCCGTTGTACTCTTTTTCCTTTATACGGTTTTGTCCCACTGGGTTTTCCGTATCAAGGTTTTAACGAGGCAACGGGCTAACACCGTCTTTTCGGTCCGTTTTCCCGAAGAATTCCGCGGGATCACTTGGCGAGAATTCAAATTCAAAAACCGAAGCCAAGGAGTTCCCTCCACATTTTTCCCTCTCTAATTTCGAATTTGAACTTTTCTTTTCTTTTTATTTATTTAAATTATGTATTTTTGCATGTCTTTGCATGTCCTTTACATGCAAGGCCGTTGTCTTTCCCTAGGAGAGTGATTAATGTCACTTCTTCTCCTATATATACTCTCCCTTCTCATTGTAACAAAACAACTTCTTTTCTTAATATAATATTTCCTTTTGAGTTTTATACTCTCTCTTTTCATTTCTTTAGAAGGTTATTCTTTAGAAATCTTTTCGATTTATCAAAGAGCTTTCCGCACCTCTTTGACGCAATCTTCGATCCGTTGATCGTGATTGTTCTTCTCGTAAAGTGGGGCATAAGGATTTTCGACCTTTCGGTCACGCCTTATCATCCTCTTTCCCGAACCCTCCCATCGGCGTTGCCACCGCCTCGTTTCCAAGTTTTCATCGCAAGTTTGGGTCTAAGGATTTTCGAGTGGTTCACTCACGCCTTAGCATCTCTCTTTGTGGATCCTTCGAAGTCAAGGATTATCCGATCATCACCGTACCTAGAGCAAGCCGGTCCTAAGTCAAATCGTATCAAGTGGTATCAGAGCCACTTGCTCAAAAATTCGGTGATATCATTCTATATATTCATCATTTTTTTTATTTCATTTTTTTGCAATTTTCGTTTTTAATTATAAAAAAAAAAAAAAACCATAATCAAAAAAAAAAAAAAATTGTTATATCTCTTTAGTTTAATTTAAATTCGTGGTATTTAAATTTACAATTCAAAAAAAAAAAAAGAATTAAATCAAGTTGTTTTCGAAAATCTGGAATTTGAAAGGTTACGCTTGTTTCTTAATTTTTCTTTGAACTTTCATACTCTCACATCTTGTTTCCTTTGTGCGAGGTACAACCATGTCCGAGGAAAGTGAAGTCGCAACCGATAGGTCAAGGAGAGACCGTGATGCTGCTATGGTACGGAAGATGGACGACATTACCCAAATCTTGCAAGAAATGCGGGGTCGCATGGCCGCACTCGAAGTTCGCACACCCGAACAACAACAAGCAAACCATCCGGTCGGTAACCGATCCGATCAAAGCATAGGCCGCGCACCAGCAAGAAATCAGCAAGCTCGACCGCGACATTACGGAATGGACGACAACCCGTTCTACGATCGTGGAGGATCTTCCGACGATAACCAACCAAGACGTCCCTCGCCCCGAAGGCGAAACGACGACGACCTTGGTGGAATGAAACTTCGCATTCCTCCGTTCTATGGAAAAAACAACCCGGACGCGTTTCTAGAATGGGAAAAGAAAATCGAACTAGTTTTCGATTGCCAAAACTTCTCCGAACGTAAGAAGATTGGTTTGGCCGCGACGGAATTTCACGACTACGCCGTAGATTGGTGGGACCAGATCGTAACCAACCGGAGACGAAATAGACAAGACCCGGTAGAGACTTGGAACGAGATGAAACACTTGATGCATAGGCGTTTTGTGCCGGACCATTACTTCCGTGAACTTCACCAAAAACTAAGGCGTTTAACACAAGGTAGTAGAAGCGTGGAAGATTATTTCCAAGAAATGGAAAAACTTATGTTGAAAGCTAACGTTGAGGAGCAAAGAGATGCTACGATGGCAAGGTTCCTCGCCGGCATGAACCGCGATCTACAAGACCGAGTGGAAATGGAAACTTACGGAAACATTGAGGAGATGTTGCACAAGGCCGTATTGATAGAGCAGCAGCTCAAAAGAAAGGGCGTCTCACGCCAACAATTTAGCTCAAAGCCGAGTTACCCAAAGACCGAGAAACCGACTTACCCTCCCCAGATCGATTCTANGCAGCATTACCTATGGCCGAAGGAGTTCATCATTCACACCGATCATCAATCCCTCAAACACTTGAAGAGCCAGCAAAAGCTAAACAAGAGGCACGCACGTTGGGTAGAGTTTATCGAGACGTTTCCGTACGTCATTCAATACAAGCAAGGAAAAGAGAACGTGGTCGCCGATGCCTTTTCCCGGAGATACACGCTGATTTCTACTCTCGATGCCAAGGTTCTCGGGTTTGAAATGATCAAGGAAACTTATGCAACCGACTCCGACTTTCAGGAAGTTTTCTCATCTAGTTCTAAATTCGCTTTTGGAAAGTATTTTCAAAGCGACGGTTTCTTGTTTTACGAGAACCGTCTTTGTATTCCTAATTCCTCCTTGCGAGATTTGCTTGTTAGGGAAGCTCACGGCGGTGGACTCATGGGTCACTTCGGCATTGCCAAGACCCTTCACATAGTGCAAGATCATTTTTATTGGCCGCACATGAAGCGTGACGTTGAACGCATTTGCAACCGATGCACTACTTGTAAGTACGCCAAGTCCAAACGCCAAAACCAAGGTCTGTATTCTCCATTACCAATCCCTAGTTCTCCGTGGACTGATATTTCTTTGGACTTCGTCCTAGGATTGCCTAAGACTAGGAAAGGTAGTGATTCCATTTTCGTTGTGGTTGATAGGTTCTCTAAAATGGCACATTTTATTCCATGTCATAAGACCGACGATGCATCAAATATAGCAAATTTATTCTTTAGGGAAGTTATTCAATTGCATGGAATGCCTGAAACCATTGTTTCGGATAGACATACTAAGTTCCTTAGCTATTTTTGGAAGACCCTTTGGTCAAAATTAGGAACTAAGCTTTGTTTTTCAACAACTTGTCATCCGCAAACTGATGGTCAAATGAAAGTAGTCAATAGGACTCTAGGCACCCTTTTGAGAACTGTTGTTAAAAAGAATCTTAGATCATGGGAAGAATGTTTGCCGCATTTAGAGTTTGCTTACAATCATGCACAACATTCTACTACTTTGTTTTCACCTTTTCAAATCGTTTATGGTTTTAGTCCGCTTACCCCCCTTGATTTAACTCCTCTTCCTTTGAGTGAACATGTGAGTTTGGATGGAAAGAAAAGGGCTGAATTGGTTAAGCAGATGCATGAAAAGGCGAAGGCGAATATCGAACACAAGACGGAACAATACCGCAAACACGCCAACAAGGGCGGAGTAAAAAAGGTCTTTGAACCCGGCGATCTTGTGTGGATTTACTTACGCAAGGAACGGTTCCCGGACAAAAGGAATTCCAAACTCAAGCTGCGAGTCGATGGGCCGTTCACCGTTTTGGAAAAGATCAACGACAACTCCTACAAACTTGATCTCCAAGGTAAGTATTCCGTTAGCTCAAGCTTCAACGTTTTTGATATCATTCCCTATGTTGCAGATGATACGGATTTGAGGGAAAATCCTTTTCAAGACGGAGGGGATGATATGATCATGGCCGAAGATCAATTCCGATCGGGTGATAACCAATAAAGATCTCAAGGCGAGGTTCAAGATGACGCATTGACAATCCCGGAGGGAGCAATCACTCGGTCTAAGGCACGGAAGCTAGCCGGAGCAGTTCGGAGCTTACTCAAGGACATCCGTATCAAGGAGGATCAAATCACGCAACCCGTCCTCACCACCCTATCTTCGAATTCTTCGTGAAATCGGCCGTTGTGTGAAACCCGTTGTACTCTTTTTCCTTTATACGGTTTTGTCCCACTGGGTTTTCCGTATCAAGGTTTTAACGAGGCAACGGGCTAATACCGTCTTTTCGGTTCGTTTTCCCGAAGAATTCCGCGGGATCACTTGGCGAGAATTCAAATTCAAAAACCGAAGCCAAGGAGTTCCCTCCACATTTTTCCCTCTCTAATTTCGAATTTGAACTTTTCTTTTCTTTTTATTTATTTAAATTATGTATTTTTGCATGTCTTTGCATGTCCTTTACATGCAAGGCCTTTGTCTTTCCCTAGGAGAGTGATTAATGTCACTTCTTCTCCTATATATACTCTCCCTTCTCATTGTAACAAAAGAACTTCTTTTCTTAATATAATATTTCCTTTTGAGTTTTATACTCTGTCTTTTCATTTCTTTAGAAGGTTATTCTTTAGAAATCTTTTCGATTTATCAAAGAGCTTTCCGCACCTCTTTGACGCAATCTTCGATCCGTTGATCGTGAGTGTTCTTCTCGTAAAGTGGGGCATAAGGATTTTCGACCTTTCGGTCACGCCTTATCATCCTCTTTCCCGAACCCTCCCATCGGCGTTGCCACCGCCTCGTTTCCAAGTTTTCATCGCAAGTTTGGGTCTAAGGATTTTCGAGTGGTTCACTCACGCCTTAGCATCTCTCTTCATGGATCCTTCGAAGTCAAGGATTATCCGATCATCACCGTACCTAGAGCAAGCCGGTCCTAAGTCAAATCGTTTCACCTCTAAATCATAGGAAAAGTCTCATGGACGCCAAAAATAAGTCTACAATGATCCAAATAAGGAAATGTCCGAAATTGGACAATTTTGGATCACCCGGTTTATGATCTCGGTTTTGATCAGGTCTGAACAATGCTGGGTCTAGTCTTGGTTCACCGTGGGTCCTTGATGGGTCAAGAATATGGACCAAGTCGGATCTTAGCTTAATTCTTTGTGGTTGGGCCAGAATCCTTCAAGAGATGCCCATATGTCCTTATCGGGCCATTTGAATGATTGTATGTTTGTGGGCTTGTTTGGGCTTGTATTCTTTGAGTCTCCACGGTTTTGGGCTGTTGAGAGGCTCGTCAAGATGGGCCATGGTTGCTCGGGGTTGGGCTGCATCATGTTGGGCTTGTGTTCTTCGTCCTTTGGTTCGATGACCGCATCAGATAAGGATTACACGAGGTAAACTTAGCCGTATTCTAGAACTCTTTCTTCTAGTTTTGTTGTTAAAGCATGGATCTAGCGTCACGAACTAGAGACTGATCCGAGGTAGGTTAGAGCCACGAAAGTATTGAATCTAAATGCCATAACTAACCTTAAGGGAGAGGATTTCGCTATAAGATACGAAAGTATACTTGTAGAGTGTCTTGAGCGTTTATGAACTTGATTTTATTGCATAACTTTCTGCGTGGCTAGCAAAGAAATCTTACTAGTTAAGTTGTTAAGTTATAGGTGTGTAGTGCTACGACAGTAGGCTATGCACAATTTTGTGTTCCAGTTCGTGGAGTTACTAGAATCGATTTTACTAAGAGATTTGTTACTGTGTTTTGAATCGAACATTCCCCGGAGATATCCATGTCGACCCAATATCGTTTTATTATTGTATACAACCGATTTTCTTTACTAGTTTTCACCATCGATTTTTACTCTTTATTTTACAAGCAATTTTCCCTTTTTACGTACTTTACAATTTGTAACACTAAAAATCCTATAAAAACCCCTTTTCGTTTTAGACTTCCTTACTAATTCTCTGTCTAAGGTTTCACATAAAAGCGTGCTCTCCCTGTGGATCGATACCCTAAGTACTACTTCGCACTACTGTGCACTTGCAGACGCCTAGGGTTTATAAATTTTATTATATGAAGATGACCGACAATCCCGCATGCATCAAGTTTTTGGCGCCGTTGCCGGGGAGACAATCGTTCTTGTTCTGTCAAACCTTAGAGTTTAGTAAATCAACTCTAAAACAAACTTTTTCTTTTTAATTTTCGGTTTTGTTTTTCTTCGTTTCAGGACTCTGAAACATGGACTTTCCTCTAGAGCGAGATTACTAATATAAGCAGGTTCACTACAACCCATCTGAAGCTCACTACTCTCACGATTCACACTGCTACTGTGACTCGTTCTACATGGATTGGAAACCGGCACCGACCAACTATCCTAGAGGACGCCAAAGGTATTCTTATTTCTGAGACGAGCCTTTTGCGTCTCCGTTTGTCAACTCTCGACCAAACCCCTACCATCTTCCTCATCAAATCTCAAACCAGCACGATGATAACTCGGAAATTAGCTTTCGTTTGGAGCGACTCGAAGCAATGATCAACCAAACCCTTGACTCCCAAGCTAAGTTTGAAGCTGCCTTGAATGAGAAGATAAATTCAATCTCTGCCGAATTCACTAAAAAATTCGATGATCTTGATGTCCATGTGAAAGCCCTTGAAAAGCATATCCTAAAAGACGCTGCAACACTCAACGAGAGGATGGAACTTGTTGACAAAGAACAAGGGAAGCAAAAGTTTGATATTGGACAAGCTTAAGATGGAATACGCACCTTGAACTACAAGCTTGAGGATTTGAAAGACTCCATCAATGATGACAGAAACAACGCCTACGACAACACCTTGGAGCTATGGGAAGGAGTAGGAGAAGTTAAAGACAAGTCAAGAGAGCTCGATTTTACACTCAATCGACTCATTTATGCCATTGATGAAGTGGAAGAGAAAGTAGAGAAAATTTCTTAGAATCATGAGGAGCATGATACAACACTTGATGTTCTTGTTCCTGGCCTAGAGGAGAAGTTGATAACACCGTATTTTTAACCGTTTTACTATCTATTCTAGAACATTTTAATAAGTGTTTCATTTGCTTTTATATGTTTTTTTCACAATTTTCGCATATTTGTAGTTTCAAGACTCTTTTCACGTTACTTAGGCAAAAACATTGTAAATTGGAGAAAAACCAGATTTTCGGCTCAGAGTCAAACCGTCAGAACTTCAACTGTCAAAGAGGTTCTTCTCACCGTTTGATCCAGCCCAATTTTGGAGGTATTCAAGAAGGACCAGCTACCTTTCCATTCCAAATGATTTGAGGACGATCCAACAGTTCAATCAAAAGATACATCAAGATCAAAACGTCCCAGTTCACCCAGGGCAAAAGCCCTCCACCCGCGGCCAAGAGGCAGTTTGTCGTGGCCAGGAGCCTTCCACCCACGGCCAAGTGAAGTTTCGTCGCGGCCAGAGACCATGGACCCGCGGCCAAGCTGATTTCGTCCCGTAAGCCCAATTTCAAGACCCGTTCAATTCCCGTCACTAAAACCCTAAAGACCGACAAAGGCAAGAGTTGAAGACCTAGAAATACATGTTTTACAGACACAATTTTGCAGCCACCATAGAACACTTTTTAGTTTACTTTTTGCACTACTTTTCTTAAGCTTTTGTTTTTACTTTCGAGATTGGTGAAGAAGTTCTCTCCGGACTTAGTTCTTAAAATCGAGAGGTTCCTTCACCAATCTCCTGCTCTTTATTTAATTTACTTTATGCATTACTTTCTGTTCTAGTGTGCTTGCTTTTACACCATTTTTAATTTAGTTTGTTCTTACTTTTTGCACTTTACTTTTTGTTCGATACTCTTAGAGATTGGTAGAGAAGTTCTCTCTGGACATCGTTCTTAAATTTGAGAGCCTTCTTCTTCCATCTCCTGCTTTATTTTAAGTATTACTTTTGTGCTTTTTCTTTATTGCTTTTGCACTTACTTTTACGTCTCTTTTCTTACGCTTTTGTTCGATTGATAGTAGATATTTTCGTATCAATTACTCAAATCCCACTCATGTCATTGTGGTATTTAAGGTATCAATCCAATGGGTTATGTCTCAATCACTAAGAATGTATAGAACTACTTAATTCAAGCAAGAAAAGTTGGTTTTATGTTTAATATAGCAAGTTAATTCGAATTTAAAAGCAAGTAAACAAGACATTACAAGAAAACAGCGTTTTGGCGACTATAGAAGGAGTCGCAAAATAGTCGATAAAAGTTGGATTACGACTAACTTGCGACTAAACCATGTAGTCGTTAATCCTTAGTCGCTAAAGTATGTAGTCATAAAAATAGTCGCCAAATAGCGACTACTTTACGACTACACCACATGAACAGTGCAATAGTCGTAAGATTTAGTAACTATTTACCGACTATTCTATGACTAATTGAACGACTATTTGGCGACTACTTGTAAAAAAATAATTAAAAAAAAAAAATTCGGAAAATATTTTATTTATTAAAATAATTAATTACAAAAAATAATAAAAAATAATAAAAAAATGAAAAAAAAAGAAGATCGAAGATTTCTTTTCCCTCGCCGGCGCCGCTTCGATCTTCTTCTCCCTCGCTGCTCAACCCATTCTTTGACAAGGGCACCTCCTTCTCCTTCGTTTATCATTATCCTTCTCTTACCAGCTGAAACAAAAATTCATAAAAAAAAAAAATATTTCACAATTTGCATGATAAGGTTGTAAAGAGAAGAGAAGGGATCCGACAGTTTACATTGTTCTTCAATGTTCTTGGAATCATTAATTTGTATTTGTTTAAAACCTCTAATAGCAGCTGCAAGTAGAAGACTGAATAGGTTCAAGATTTCCTCTGAAACATAAGAGCTAATTTAGACAAATATGATATGTTGAGAGATACCTTCAAATTCGCGTTCGATCTCTTCAAGCATACTCTTTCTCTTTGCAGCTGTAACAAGAGGTAAATAACTCTAATCTCAGAATACTGAAGTAAAGAAAAGGAATCAGTAAAATAAAACAGAAACGAAAGTTTTGTTTTCTTACATTGTTCTTCATTATCACTGGCTTCAGTGAAATCATTAACCTTTAGTTTTGTAAGACCTTTGTAGCAGCTACAAATGTAAGAGAGAAACTGAAATCTTAGGATGAAACATAGAAAATTAGAAGCAGAAATAAATAGATGGTAAGTGAAGATACCTTCAAATTCGCGTTCCATCTCTTCCAACATACTGTTTTTCTTTGCAGCTGGCATAAAGACATAAAAGAAACATATATAGTCTCAGAATACCGTAGAAGAAAGAACAAAAAAAAAGAGTTGAAAAAATGCAGAAAGAGCAAGCTATTTACATTGTTCATCATCAGCACTGCATCATATTTTGCCTCTTTGCATCTGTAACAAGACATCAAAGCTTGTCTCAGATCAGAAGGGAAGATTGTTTTACATTGTTCCGTGTCTGCAGTGGAATCATCAACTTGAAGTTGCTTAAGGCTATCTGTAGCAGCTGAAATGGATAAATGAAGAGACAAGGCTCTCAGATACTCAGAGCTATTATATGAACTAATTGAGAGCAATAGGTGTTATGTGGAAGATACCTTGGAAATCTTGTTTGATCTCTTCTAACATACTTTGTCTCTTTGCAACTGTTTTACAGCAAGATCAATCTGATTCAGAAAACAATATGCAGGAAAAGGCAACATATAAAGAAGAGTGGAGAAAAGCTGTTATACCTTGTTCTTCTTCAACCTTTTCCCCGGTTAAATCATTAGCCTTGAGTTGTTTAAGACCTTTTGTAGCAGCTATGAGAAAACAGAAACATATACTTAGTAACATATAACCTTCTTGGTGAAACATTAAAAAACATGTTTAAGACAGTTAGTGGTATGTATACATACCTTCAAGTTCCCGTTCGATCTCTTCAAGCAGACCTAGTCAGTAGTCTCTTTGCAGTTGTAACAAAACATAGAAACAGCGTCAGAGACAATGGATCAGAGAAAACCAGAAGATATCATGAGACTTTACATTGTTCTTTATCATCTTCAAGACCTTCAATAGCAGCTGCAAGTAGAAGATTGAAACAGAAAACACACATACAAACTCTTAGATCATTCCTCACATTATTCATAAAGATTTTGGCATTCTTTTCATTAATTAATGAAGCTTAGGACAAAAAAAGTAATGGTGTCTCAAGAAACCTTCAAACTCGCGTTCGATAGCTTCCAGAGAGAGTGAGAGGGAGAGTCGAATGAAAAGATCTGTCTCTTTGAGAGGGAAAAGAGAACAAACGATAGAGTGCGAAGGAGAGTGAGAGAAGGAATCACCGGAACAGGAGAGGCGCCGGGAGTATACCCAAGGAACCAGGGAGATCTGAAGAAAATGAGGAGGAGAAGAAGGAGACGAAGTGGTGAAGAAGAAGAGAAGAAGAAGCGGATGAAGGAGAAGAGGAGATTCTACAGGGGGATTCGAAGAAGAGATTGATTTCGAAGAAGAGGAGAAGCAGAATCGAAGAAGATGAGAGCAAAAACACAATCAAAGAAGAGCAATACGCGACACTAGGGTTTCTAATTAGATTGGGTTTGGGCCTAAACCAGGTTTAGTTTGGGCCTAAATCCAATTTTTGTTTTTTTCGTAGTTAGTCGTAACTTAGTCGCTTATCAGTCGCCATATCTGTGTTTTTATTAAAAATATTTGTATTATCATGTATAATAATTTTTATATCTTCACCATATAATTGATCTTCAATTTTTTTGATTAGAATCTTATGTTAAATTAATTTGAAAACTTTATTTTAAAATTATATGATAGTAAAAATTGCATATATATATGACCATAATGTAAAAGACAATTTTTAGAATTTTTGTTTTCAAATTTGACATAAATAACATAATTAACATTTTAACATAAGTAACATAGTTAATTAGTAGGGTTCTTCGTCATCTGGTTCTTCATCAGAAGACGAAAAATTACACCGAAATTCATCTTAGATCTCGTTATGCATCTCCAACATCGTAATCGAGGTTTATTGGGTTCCCCTGAAATGTTTCCCTCATATACACTTTTTCACCGGTATTTTACGACTGATTACCGACTACTGTGAGATCCGTCGAATAATGGCATATTAGTCTCTAATTTAGCGACTATTATACGACTACTGTGCGATCTGCCGAAATAGTCGCATATTAGTCGCTAATTTAGCGACTATTAGGCGACTACTGTGCGATCCGCCAAAATAGTCGCATATTAGTCGCTAAATTAGCGACTATTAGGCGACTATTATTTTCCGTCTGAAATGTAGTCGTAAATTAGTCGTAAAATAGCGACTACTTTAGCGACTATGTTCTTTGGTCGTAAAACAGCGACTCAATTACGACCAATTTGTACTAGTCGCCAAATAGTCGGAAATTAGTGGGTAATTAGTCGCAATTTTTAGCGACTAGTTATTTAGTCGCCGTTTGTAGTCGCCAAAACGCTGTTTTCTTGTAGTGAGAACTACAATATCAAACGAGATTAAATGCAAATATAAGGCTAATCCAAGGATGAGGTTATGGAACTAGAGTGACCCAATGACTAATCTATGATGCTCAAACACACACATAATGCTAATCCCTAGGTAATGATCACTAATATTGACTAATCCCCTCTCAAGGCACTAATCACTTTGCTAATCACTAAATCAAGAACAAACTCTCATTTGTGATAAAATGATTAACAAGCATTAAGATTAACATTCAAATCAACCAATAAACATCTTAAACAACTACTCTCATAGGTTAAGCATGTTCATCTATTACTAAGCTCTTTGGGAATTTCATCAAACACCTTGTAGGTGTGAAATTCCCTAAGATATAGATTGCCTCTCTCAAGCTCAATCTAGCATTAAGATCACTTAGAAAGAAGGGAAATTAATAAAACTAAGCCCTAAACATCATAGATCATCCATTTAATCACCCTAAATCAACCATATCCTCAAATCCTAAAAGACTACTCACTAACCATGGAGAACCCAACAAATTCTATGAAGAAGATGTTAAATCCCATGATTAGATGATGATTTGATTAAGAAATAAAAGATAGAAGATAGAAATCAAGAAATCCAAATTTAAATTGCATAAATAAAAGAAGATGTCTCTTACAAATCACCAAGAACACTTAGAACCTTAAAAGGAAGGTTTTTTTAGCTAGAGAAAAACTTAGATCAAAGAAAAATTAGGTTTAGAGTATTTATAAGAAAAGTGGGCGACCGGGTCAACCCGGAACAAACCGGGTCTGGGTCGAAGTGTTTCGCACCGGACGGTGGTTGGCTGGTGTAGCCGGCCAGTATGGATCATCTTTGGTTGGGAACCTTCATGCTGGGTCGAGGCGGGCCGGTGTGGCAGGCCGGTATTTGCCCTGTCCATGCCTCGGTTGAACACCGGACGGTGCACACTGGATGGTCGAAGGTTGGTACGGCATTTCTTTAGGTTGAGCACCGGTCGATGTCCGAGGGGTGCTGCGGGCCGGTGTAAACTCTGTCTGAGTGTTGGTGCAGTATCGGACGGTCACGCCGGATGAGAGCGGGTCAGTGTGTGGTGTCTTGAGGTCGAGACACTGGTCGGTCGAGGGGCGGTGTGATGGCCTGACATAAAATCTTTCCGAGCTTCGGCTGAATACCGGACGATGGTGCCGGTCGGGAGCGAGCCGGTGTGGTGAAGGAAGAAGAGGTGGATGCGCCTCGACACCGGCCAGTCTTCACCCGGTGTATGCATCCGGTGTAGAACATGCGTTGGCCCATGCTGTAATACCGTTTGGTGACGGGCCGGTGTTGCGGGCTGGTGTGGGCAGTTCGAGTTTATCCATGCTTCTAGCCATCCTCTCATGATCCAAGTCCAAGTGCAAGCTCTTCCAAAGTCTTCAAAGGTCACCAAACACCTAGAAACACACTCCAAAACATGCAAGACTTTCTATGACCTAGTATGAACACTCTAAACTCTAAACACAAACAAAACACTAGAGAAATGCTATGAGACACAAGTAAAAGAAACAAAATCTAAGCTAGATGAATGCTTAAATGAGGTAAAATGTGAGAACATCAACTCCCCCAAACTTATTCCTTTGCTTGCCCTCAAACAAACAAACAAGAGTAAGATGAGAGAGAGAGATTTGAAAATGGGAGCTCAAATCATAAGTATCGTTAAAAGAATTCAACCTCAATGTCCAAGTTGCTAGCTAAAAAATGCGATCAATCAAGTCTACTCAAAAAGAGCTAGCCATATCTATCCCTACATGAATCAAGGCCAAGTCTCAACCTACACAAGCATTCTTATCATCCAATCCTTTGACATTCATTAAATTATCTAAAGTGAATCATGCTCATGCAAAATATGTGAATTCATTTGGCTATGGTAAAGGTCTTGAGACTAAGATGATCTCAACCATATGTGGTTATTCCAATGCAAAAGGATCTTTCTATGAGTGAGTAAGCTTTAGCAAAATGTTAAGAGTAAAAGGCAACCTATGCATAAAAGGATAAATTTACATCTACCCAATGCCTAACATGTCTCTAACTCTAGCATCTCTAACCCGTGAAGTCCCAAACCTAAGCTACCCTTTTTCACAAGGCTTTTTGCCTTCATGTCCCACGTATCTTTCTTGTATCTTCACTTCATCTTCTTCTCACTTGGGGATTTATCTTCTCCATTAAACGGCTCATGGTATGGTTTCTTTGCTTCATTTCCTTTAGCTCTTCTTTTTTGACTTTTTGCCTTGCCTCCATCTTCATCACTTGATGCTTTAGCCTTCTTTTTGGCTTCTTTTCTTTTCTTTTAAACACTTGGAGACTAACCTTAATGCTTAGAGCAACTTCATAACCTTTCAACCAACCATAAATTCTTGACAATCTCCCCTTCTTTACCTTTTCATTCCTTTGGCCTCACTTCTCTTTTCCACCACGATCTCGTCGATTCCACACTTTCATTCATACCAAACCCCAAAGCTTCCCTTCCTAGCTAGCCTAGCCTAGTCTAGCCCTTGATGATGGGCTAGATCTACATGCAAACCTATCCTTGTCGCCCTAAACTCAATACTTTTTGCCAAGCTTACTCGAAAAACTAGGCCTTACATTCTCTCACTAAAGATTTGGCTTGGAAAGAGGGTAGGCTAAAGGTGTGGTCAACCGTTCCAATGATGGGAAGCGGCTATTTGAGCTAACAAGAGGGTGGTGAAAAGGATAAGAAAGCCCAAATTTGTATGTGGTATCCATGAATTCACTATGAGATGCATGAATATGATAATTAAAATGTCAAAAGTATGGTTCTCACTTAAGTATGATTGGACTCAATTCACAACTTGCTTTAGCTAAGACTCGAGTAATGGGACATGAGATCAAAATATGGTTCATCCTTGATTTCAAACACAAGATCAAAAGCATCAAACAACTATCAACGAGGGCATTGAACCAAGCTCTTAAAATGATACTCTACAAGGAAAATATATCAATTCTCCCAATGCATATACCTATATGCAAACTAGACTCGATCCTAAATATGAAAATGCAACTAGATGATTTCTTTCTGTATTTTCAAAAAATTTCGATTTTTTGTGCTTTTCTATGCCTTATATGAATGCATGAATGCATGAGACTCAAGATGCAAAAATCAAAATAAGAATCACAAAAGACATGATTAGATACCGTTCCCTCCTCCAAACTTAAATCACACCGTCCCGGTGTAAAATAAATTTAAAGGAGAAACCAAAAGCAAAAATAAAATGCTAGACTCAAAAGAAATGAAAAACAATGTACAAGGGTTGGAGTGTTACCTAGAAACTTTGAGACGGGGAAGAAGACCCTATGGAATAAGACGGGTTGCTCGAGCAAGGGGATGGAGCACGAGCCCACGAACGGCGTGCTTCTTCGTGGAGCACGATCTCTCCTCCATGTAGCACAAGGCTTTGGTCCAATGCCATGGAGCTCTCACCAACTTCCTCTCGGTCCATTGCACTTGTCTCTCCTTGGTCGTGGGATGAGCTAGCCTTTTCACCTTTTGCTTGGAGCTCCTTGACCGTCTTCTTCAAACTCTTGACCGTTCTCACCAATTTCTTCATAGTTTTATCTTGCCACTTGCACCACCGTTGAAGGAGTCTTGTTTGGTGGTGTGCATGTCTAGTGGCAATGTCCGACATCTTCCCTTCATAAGGATCGAAGCTATACCTCTCACTTCCGTACTTGGGGTCGGTGGAAAACGGTCTCTCATCCTCTTCATCTAGACCATTGGATGTCTCGGCCTTGTCCCTTGGTGCTTGCTTGGCTTTCTTCTTTGATAAGCGAATTGTCTCAAGTGGTGAGTCCGTGGTCGGGTTATAAAAGTGGTTATTGGTCGGGTAGATGTAGATGTCTTTTCTCCCTTGAAGCTTGGTGAGAGGAGCATTGGGAAACATTAGCTTCACGGTGTTAGACTCGGTGAGCTTGAGGTTGTACGCGTATGTGTTGCCTATCTTGCCCTCGAAGAATCCGGTTAGTGAGAGATAAGCTTCATCCATAAGTTCTACCTCTTTGGCATCTTCTACCAATTCAACACCCTTTGCCTTAAGAATTAAAGTAACCAAGCCACCAATGTGTAATTGAGGCTCATTCATCCTTGTAGCGTGAGCCCATTCTTTGTACCCAAGCAAATGGTTCACAAGAATAGCGGCTAGCCCGGGTTTGCCTCATCTCGAATGAATAACCTTCTATCCTGAGGTGTGTCTAGAAACGGCCTTATCCCTAGAGCTAGCAACTCCATCTCATCTTCCGCCACGGTTCCGAATTATTTCTTGGCAAGGGTTTAGTGGACATAGCGTATGGCGGGATGGCGAATGCAAGAGCTTTTGATAGTGCCGGGTTGTATTCCCCCATACCAATGATGTTCCACAAGTATGAAAGGTCATTTATCCCATAGATAAACTTGAGGCCCCTCTTGGTCCCTTCTTCCTTGAATCCAAACACTTGACTTAGCTCATGGAAAGTCATCTTGTAAGCTTCTCGCCCCACCTTAAACTCAATGAATCCATGACCATCATCCACATTGGCGCTCTCATTGTATCGGTCATAGAACATCGCCTTCAAAGATGGTAAAAATGGGCAAGTTTGGTCCTTGTGAGTGGTGTGAGCCAAGTCAAAAACATTCCCAAAGCCCATGTTGGTAAAGATTGTTTTCACATCTTCGTAGATCCCCATCTTCTCAAGTATGGCCTTGTCCGGGAATCTCGTCTCCACGAACTTCACCGCCTTGAGCTTCTTGAGATATTCATTGTAGGTAGGGTCTCTTTTCTTGGGCTTGGGAACCCTCTTCTTTTTCACTTCCACCACATTCCTCGCGTCCCCCTCTTCTTCATTATCTAGCGCCACTCTCTTCTTCTTCCCTTGGCCTTTGGAGCACGCCACTAGAGCCAATTCCCTCTTTGTTGGTAAACTTTGACCTTGAGTTGCATTGCTTTTTGTCTTCATGGTGCCTACATTTTTCACAAATTCAAGCAAGGGCACATTAAGAGACAAAGACAATGCTTAATGAGCTAGAAGACATATAATAACCAATTAGGAAAAATCGATTATCTAATTTAAATGTCTCAAAAACTCAAGTAATTTGTCAAAGTTCCAACCTTTAGACTTTAGAGATGTGAATTCAAGCAACACAAATTTCTCAATTAGAGCACAAATTAGCACAAGGACTACCATGCCTAATCATTTTCGAGTCAAGTCCCAAGGTATATGTTCAAGTGGATGCATTTCTCAAACAAAATCATGAAGTTTCAATTTAAGAGCAAATTCTTGATTTTTTCACGAAAAAGTTGAGTAAAATACCTTGGGGATGCAAGAACAAGTGATAAAAAAGTTGGTAGATCCAGAGAGAGGAGAGAAAAACGAGTTTATAGCCACTTGAATCACCAAATTCGAGCAAGAGGGGAGGAAGTTATGAGCAAATGAGTTTTTGGTGAAAAAAAGAGAAGTGTGGCCTCAAAAATGGTGAGAAAAAGAGCCTTAGGTCGCGCAAAAAGAGAGGGAGGAGACTAACCTGGCCGGGTTGGGTCACTTACCTGGGCGGAGGCACCGGGCGGACCGCTGGTTGTGTAGGCCCGATACTGCCTACACCGGACCAAACTTGGCCGGTGCTCGTCGTTCCTCTACGCCATCCTCTTCCTTTTGCAAGACATCACCTCTTAGATCATCAAAAACCCTATAGACACTTAACAAAATATTAAAAAGAACTAGAAGAGATTGAAAAAGAGGAAAATAAAAGTATATACAAGGATAAACATTTGAGTATCTCCCAAGTGCACTTTGTTTAACGTCATTAAGTTCGACATTTGTTACCCTTTTTAGGCTTGAGGAGCATCATCGAGTGGGAGTGAAACTCCTTCCTCAATGGTTTCGTTGGCTAGATACGGTTTGAGTCTTTGACCGTTGGCAATAAACTCTTCCACGTTCTTGTTCACAAGCACAATGGCCCCGTATGGTCTCACTTCTTTGATCACGAATGGCCCGGACCATCTCAACCTTAGCTTCCCAGGAAACAACTTGAGCCTCGAGTTATAGAGCAACACTTGGTTCCCCTCTTTGAAGTCCTTGTGCAAGATCCTCTTGTCATGGAAAGCCTTGGTCCTCTCCTTGTAAACCTTGGAACTCTCATAAGCTTCAAGTCTAATCTCATCGAGCTCTTGCAATTGGATCAAACGCCTTTCTTGAGCCGTCTTGAGATCAAAATTGAGAAGCTTCATGGCCCATAACGCTTTGTACTCGAGCTCCACCGGTAAATGACAAGATGTCCCATATAGAAGATTGAAAGGTGTGGTTCCAATGGGAGTCTTGAAAGGTGTCCTATAAGCCCATAGAGTATCATCAAGCTTCTTCGCCCAATCCTTCCTTGAACTCCCCACGGTTTTCTCTAGGATCGCCTTGATTTGGCGGTTAGACACTTTGACTTGCCCACTTGTTTGGGGGTGATAAGGCATAGCTACCTTGTGTTTGACCCCATGCTTTTTGAGCAAGCTCTCAAACACTTTGTTTATGAAATGGGAGCCACCGTCACTTATCACCACCAGAGGGACTCCAAACCGTGGGAAAATTATTGTCTTGAACAACTTGAGAACCACCTTCGCGTCGTTTGTTGGACTTGCAACCGCTTCAACCCACTTTGATACATAATCAACCGGAACCAAAATGTATTGGTTTCCATAGGATAAACGGTCCCATAAAGTCTATACCCCACACATTAAAGATCTCAACTTCAAGGATTGGATTTTGTGGCATCTCGTCCCTTCTACTAATGTTGCCTTTCCTTTGGCAAGCATCACACTTAGATACAAACTCTTGAGCATCCTTGAACATAGTCGGCCACCAAAAACCCACTTGTAGAACCTTGGCAACTGTCTTGAACGAAGCGAAGTGACCTCCATACGCCGAACTGTGACAATGCATCAAGATACCTTCCACTTCTTCCTCGGGTATGCATCTTCGATAGAGCTTGTCCTTGCAAAGAATGTACAAATAGGGCTCGTCCCAATATAAACGGGTTATGTCTCTAAAGAACTTCTTCTTGTGATAGCCATCCAACCTTGGCGGTTCTTTCCCGCAAGCCAAGTAGTTGACATAGTCCGCATACCACGACAACTTCTCATCCTCCAAGCTTTTAGCTTCCTCAAGAACTCTCACCGCTTCAATGCCTTTCTTCAAAACGCCTAGCAACATGAGATGCTCTTCGGGAAGAGAGTCATCTATTGGAATGATATCATCAATTCGCATCCTTGATAGGTGATCCGCCACTCCGTTCTCAACCCCCTTCTTATCAACAATCTCCATGTCAAACTCTTGAAGGAGTAAGATCCATCTAAGAAGTCTTGGTTTGGTGTCCTTCTTGGCATAGATGTGCCTTAGCGCGACATGATCGGTGTAAACTATGATCTTGGAGCCAACCACGTAGGACCTAAACTTCTCAATAGCAAAGACAACCGCTATGAGTTCCTTCTCCGTGGTAGCCTCATTAAGTGTCCTACTAGCATAGTAGATCACATGTAGCTTCTTATCCTTCTTTTGACCAAGAACCGCTCCAACCGCGTAGTCACTCGCATCACACATGATCTCAAAAGGCAACTCCCAATCTGGTGCTTGGACTATTGGTGCACTCACAAGGGCCTTTTTGATTTCCAAAAACGCATTTAGACATTCCTCATCGAACACAAAGGGGGTCTCCTTGCAAAGAAGCCTAGTGAGAGGCCTTGCTATCTTGGAGAAGTCTTTGATGAACCGTTGGTAGAAACCCGCATGTCCCGAGAAGCTTCGGATACTTGTGACTGAGTTTGGAGGCTGTAAGCTCGTCATCACCTCAATCTTGGCTTTTATCCACTTCAATTCCCTTCTCCGAGATCTTATGCCCAAAAACGATGCCTTCCCGAACCATGAAATGACACTTCTCCCAATTCAAGACGAGATTTACCTCCTCGCACCTAGTGAGTACCTTGCAAAGATTCGACAAACACGCACCAAACGAAGAGCCATACACAGAAAAGTCATCCATAAACACTTCAACCATGTCCTCAATTAGATCCGAGAAAATGGACATCATACACCGTTGAAAAGTCGCATGTGCATTGCAAAGCATCATTCGATATGCAAAGGTACCATAAGGACAAGTGAATGTCGTTTTCTCTTGAACATTGGGGTGGATTGGGATTTGAAAGAAACCCGAATATTCATCAAGAAAGCAATAAAAAGGATGGTTTGCAAGCTTCTCTAACATTTGATCAATAAAAGGCAATGGGAAATGATCTTTTCGAGTAGACGAGTTGAGCTTTCTATAATCAATGCATATCTTATGACCGTTTATAGTTCTAGTGGGTATCAATTCATCTTTTTCGTTCTTTATGACTGTGATTCCTCCCTTTTTGGGCACCATATGGACCGGTGAAACCCAAGTACTATCCGAAATGGGATAGATAATACCCACATCTAAGTTTTATAATCTCCTTCTTTACAACTTCTTTCAAATTTCGATTTAACCTCCTTTGATCTCCAATAGAAGTCATCGATTCAACTTCTAGATGGATCCTATGTGTGCAAAGAGTAGGAGATATACCTTTGATGTCATCCAAAGAATAACCAATGGCTCTTCTATACTTTCTCAATTCACTCAAAAGGGAGGAAAATTCATCACCACTTAGACTATCATTTACAATCACGAGGTAAGACTCATTAGGACCTAAGAAAGCGTACCTTAGCCCTTTTGGAAGCGGTTTGAAGTCCACCTTTGGGGCCTTTAGCTCACTCCAATCATCCTCATGGCTAGACTTACCATTGCTAACCTCAATCACGACCTCGCCATGCTTCACATCCAAAGCAAACCCTTCTTGGACCAAAAACCTTGTAGAACCGTCTTGACCTTTTGTCCCTTGATGACCCAAATCCATGAATGGGGTCTCTTTATCCTTGGGCTTGTGTGAATCCAAAAGCATCTTGTAACCCTCACTAGCTCCATGTAGATGCCCGTGCTCTCCATGATCTTTGGTCAAAGCCACTTGCAAATGATCTTCAAGGTTCAATTCTTCCAAGAGCTCGTCCGCTAACTCATCCATCACCTCGATGTAGAAGACTTGGCCATCAATGGTTAATATCAAACTCAAGTATCTCATCCTTACCCAAGTTTAGATCGATCTTCCCCTTCCTCACATCAATAATGGCCAAGAAAGGCCTACCGAATATGAGGGGATCCTTTGGCTCTTCATCCATCTCCAAGACAACATAATCCGTTTGTACAATGAAATCACCAACCATGACTGGTAAATCTTCAAGGAGACCAATGGGAACTCTTATGCTCCTATCCGCAAGGACTAAGGAGATCCTACAAGCTTTGTATTTGGTGAACCCCAACTTCTTGGCAATGGAGAATGGCATTAGACTCACACTAGCCCCAAGATCACATAAGCAATTCTTGAATACCAAAGTCCCTAGAGTGCACAGGAGAGTGAAGCTTCTTGGGTCCTCTAGCTTCTTTGGCAATACCTTCTTTTGGATAATAGCACTACATTCGTGAGTTAGCACAACCATACTCTCCATCTCTTTGGTCCTATCCTTGATGGCATCCTTGAGAAACTTTGCATATTGATGCACAAGGAGAAAAACATCCACCAAAGGCATGGTGATCTCAACTTTCTCCATTTGCCTATCAAAGACCGCTCTATACTTTTCCAACAATTGTTTCTTGAAACGGCCCGGAAATGGAAGTTTGGGCTCATAGGGCGGTGGAACAAATAAAGTCTCTTTCCTCTTGGGCTTCTCCTTGGTCTTCTCTTGAACCTCAACTTCTTTACCCTTGTCTTCACTACCCATAATACCGTCTTCAACCACAACTTCCTTAGTTTCGAGCTTCTCCTCCCCACCTTGAACTTCAATGTCCTCATTGACTAACGTAAGAGCTTCTCTTGGTGGTAGTTCTTTGCCACTCCTAAGAGTAATAGCATTTACATACTCTTTTGGGTTGGGTTCCGGTTTCTTGGGCAAGGTACCTTGAGGACGGGATGTAGAAGCGGCCCCCTTTGTCTCTATTTGCTTCACTTTGGAGTTCAATGTCTTAATCTTGTTGTTGAGATCATTGTAAGAGCAATCCACAATTGTGTTGATCTCCTCTTGTCCCTTGAGAAGTTGTTGGAACATGGTATTCAAATCAAGCTCTTGCGGTTTAGACGTAGTTGCTTGACCTTGGGGGACGAAGCCTTGTTGTTGAAAACCGGGTGGAGGCATGAAAGGGGCTTTGTTTTGGAAACCTCCTTGGTTCCCTTGGAATTGACCTTTAGGGACAAAGCCTTGTTGTTGGTTGTTGGAGGCTTGGCCTTGGTTTTGAGAAGTGTAGTTCTTTTGTTGAGGGTAGACTTGGTCTTGTGGGTTCGCCACATTTGGGTTCCGGTAAGAGAAATTTGGGTGGTTTTGATAGTTGTTGTTGAATCCACCTATTTGGAAGCCACCTTGGTTACCCACATAGTTGATTTCCTCTTGTGTGCTCAAGTCACCTTCTTCATCTTGGTACCCTTGGTTGTCTTCGAAATCCCCAACAAAGTGAACCGTCTTTTGGGAGGCGTTTAGGAGCTTGTCCATCACAATGGCTTGCTTGTCCATCTTTTCGTTTAGCACCTTCATTTCCTTGGCCCGTTTTTGCTCATCAAAATCGCTAGTTGTCCTTGTAGCTCGGTCATAATCATCCCTATAAGTTCCATCGCTTTGAGCGAGGTTCTCTACGAGCTCCATGGCTTCATTCACATCCTTGGCTAAAAAATTCCCATTAGAGGCCGTGTCTAGAAGTATCCTTATCTTGGGCAAAGCTCCACTGTATAAGGTACTCAAGAGAGAGGCGTTGGAAAAGCTATGGTGGGGGCATTAAGTAGTGTAGCTCCTAAACTGTTCCCATGCCTCGTTGAAAGACTCATTTCCGCGTTGTCTAAAGCTTGAGATCTCGTTCCTCAACTTGGCGGTTCGTGAAGGTGAGAAGAACTTAGTAAGGAAGGCTCTCTTGCACTCGTCCCAAGATGTGATGGACCCTTGGGGAAGGTTCTTTTCCCATTGATGAGAATGGGAAAAGTCTAAGCTTGAATCTATCTCCCGATACCCCGTTCATCTTTGTGAGACCGCAAATCCGATCAAATTGGTCAATGTGGTCCAAAGGATCTTCCATAGCAAGACCGCGGAACTTGTTGTTTTGAACCATATTGATCAAAGCGGCCTTCACCTCGAAGTTGTTGTTCTCGACCGTCGGGGCTTGGATGCCTTGGCAGTTTTGGTGAGCATTGGCGGCATCACCCGCGCCAACTATGTTTTGAGCCCGTGGAGGATGGTTTGGTGGTTTCCATTGCCAATGTGGCCTTGTTGCACGTTCTCATTGATGTCACCGATCGGGATATCTTCGACGTGTTCCATACCCAAATCCTCAACGTCTTGAACCCGTTCCCTATCTCTCCTTGCTCTACGTCCTCGTTCCAAGAGATGGATGTCATCTATTGGCTCAAATAGGTTGTCGTTGCCTCTAGAAAGCGTATGCATACACCTAGAATAGAGAGATAGCAACAAAAAGTGAAAGAGATTAGTAATCGAAATAAAAAGAAAGCTTAATCTCAAGAAGATCTAAAATCTTAATGTTAAAAACTAAACCCAATTGGCAACGACGCCAAATTGATAGTAGATATTTTCGTATCAATTACTCAAATTTCACTCATGTCATTGTGGTATTTAAGGTATCAATCCAATGGGTTATGTCTCAATCAATAAGAATGCATATAACTACTTAAGCAAGACAAGTTGGTTTTATGTTTAATCTAGCAAGTTAATTCGAATTTAAAAGCAAGTAAACAAGAACTACAATATCAAACGAGATTAAATGCAAATATAAGGCGAATCCAAGGATGAGGTTATGGAACTAGAGTGACTCAATGACTATTCTATGATGCTCAAACACACACATAATGCTAATCCCTAGGTAATGATCACTTATATTGACTAATCCCCTCTCAAGACACTAATCACTTTGCTAATCACTAAATCAAGAACAAACTCTCATTTGTGATAAAATGATTAGCAAGCATTAAGATTAACATTCAAATAAACCAATAAACATCTTAAACAACTACTCTCATAGGTTAAGCATGTTCATCTCTTACTAAGCTCTTTGGGGAATTTCATCAAACACTTTGTGGGTGTGAAATTCCCTAAGATCTAGATTGCCTCTCTCAAGCTCAATCTAGCATTAAGATCACTTAGCAAGAAAGGAAATCAATAAAACTAAGCCCTAAACATCATAGATCATCCATTTAATCACCCTAAATCAACCCCATCCTCAAATCCTAAAAGACTACTCACTAACCATGGAGAACCCAACAAATTCTATGAAGAAGATGTTAAATCCCATGATTAGATGATGATTTGATTAAGAAACAAAAGATAGAAGATAAAAATCAAGAAATCCAAATTTAAATTGCATAAATAAAAGAAGATGTCTCTTACAAATCACCAAGAACACTTAGAACCCTAAAAGGAAGGTTTTTTAGCTAGAGAAAAGCTTAGATCAAATAAAAATTAGGTTTAGAGTATTTATAAGAAAAGTGGGCAACCGGGTCTTGACCCGGTCGGGTCTGGGTCGGAGTGTTTAGCACCGGACGGTGGTTGGCCGGTGTAGCCGGCCGGTATGGATCATCTTTGGTCGGGAACCTTCATGCCGGGTCGAGGCGGGCCGGTGTGGCAGGCTGGTATTCGCCCTATCCATGCCTCGGTCGAACACCGGACGGTGCACACCGGATGGTCAAAGGTTGGTATGGCATGTCTTAAGGTTGAGCACCGGCCGATGTCCGAGGGGTGCTGCGGGCCGATGTAAACTCTGTCCGAGTGTTGGTGCAGTACCAGATGGTCACGCCGGATGAGAGCGGGTCGGTGTGTGGTGTCTTGAGGTCAAGACACTGGTCGGTCGAGGGGCGGTGTGATGGCCCGACATAAAATATGTCCGAGCTTTGGCTGAATACCGGACGATGGTGCTAGTCGAGAGCGAGCCGGTGTGGTGAAGGAAGAAGAGATGGACGCGCCTCGACACCGGCCAGTCTTCACCCGGTGTATGCATCCGGTGTAGAACTTGCCTTGGCCCAAGCTGTAATACCGGTTGGTGACGGGCCGGTGTTGCGGGCCGGTGTGGGCAGTTCGAGTTCATCCTTGCTTCTAGCCATCATCTCATGATCCAAGTCCAAGTGCTAGCTCTTCCAAAGTCTCCAAAAGTCTCCAAACACCTAGAAACACACTCCAAAACATGCAAGATTCTCTAGGACGTAGTATGAACACTCTAAACTCTAAACACAAAACAAAAAACTAGAGAAATGCTATGAGACACAAGTAAAAAAAACAAAACCTAAGCTAGATGAATGCTTAAATGAGGTTAAATGTGAGAATATCATCGATACAAATCGAGATTGGTAAAGAGGTTTTCTCCGGACCTAGTTCTTAAAATCGAGAACCCTCTTCCATCAATCTCCTGCTTTTATTTAATTATGTCTTTCAATTCTAGTATGTGCGAGTTGTTTAATCGTTGGGTTTAAAGGCATTATCAAAGGGGAATTCTATGTTTGATAAGGATTTCACATGGTAAAACTCTAGCTGATTTCTAGAGCTCTTTCTTATAGATCCTTGTTAATGCTAAATCTAGCGTCATGAACTAGAGGTGATTCATAGGTGTTAAAGAACCACCAAAATTGCTGAATCTAAATACCCGAACCGTTCATCTATAAGAGCGTGTCGCGTCGTAAGATACGAAAGAATACTTACGGAGTGCCGTGAACTAAGAAGATCCAGTGCGAACAGCACGATTTTCCGTGCGGCCAGAGACGAAAGCTATTGGTCGAGTGTATAGATTGTTGGTGCGTAGGATGTACGAAAGTAGGCTACGCCGTTTATTTTGTTCAGTTCGTGAAGTTAAAATCTAGAAACTTTGTTACTAAGAGCTTAGGGACTGTGATTGAATCAACCATACCCCTAGATACCCCTGTCGACCCAACATTGTTTTAATATAATTTACAAATCGTTTTTCCCTTTACTTCCAAGCCATCGATTTTCATACCCTAGTTTACAAGCAATTTCCGTTTTTTCGTTCTTTACAGTTTTTGTGACAAAACCCTATAAAAACTTATTCTCTAACTAGACTTCCTTGCTATTCTCTGTCTAAGGTCTCACAGAACAGCATTCCATCCCTGTGGATCGATACCTAAAGTACTACAACGCACGTCTGTGCACTTGCAGAACTTTTAGGTTTACAAATTTAAAACCTGAAGTTCGAAGAACAATCCGAGCGCTACCAAGTTTTTGGCGCCGTCGCCGGGGAGGCAATCGCTACTTGTTCTATCAAACCTTAGAGGTTAGTTGATGCGATCATGGAAAGCGCTAAGGAGCATGAGCTTGAACCGGAGCTTGTACCTAAGCTAGAAGCCAAGGAGAGTTCACTTATAGCCGAGGATCCCTTAGTTGTTCCCGTTGGTTCCATGACCCGGGCTAGAACAACGAAAATCAAGGAAGAAATTGGAGGTTACCTCACTTGGAGTAAGGAAGATCACTTGGGCTGGATTGAAGAAGATGCATCTCAAACCACTTTGGTTGTGATACAAGCCCAAGAATATCATTAAATGGGTATGTGACCGATTTGCACTCTTTTTCCTTTTCTTTGGTTTTGTCCCAATGAGTTTTTCAAATAAAGGTTTTTAATTAATGAGACAATGGGCCACATTCTACCAAACCCAACATCATTTTTGTCCATGGTAGATGAAGGGGCGTTTTGACCTAGAAGTTCAAGGGACATTCAACCATAGAAGTCAAAACGGGTATCCAAACTTAGTCCTTAAGTTTGGTCTTTATCTATTTTCGATGTTGCCTTGTTTTTCCTACATTTCCCTTCTATATAAACACTTGTACGATTTTCATTCCATCATTCATTCAAAAATCGTTTCTTTCTTTCTTGAGATCTTTTCTCATTTGCTCTTTGTGAACTATCGATCACTTGGTGGGTTTACCCAAGTTGTCTTTCGGTATATCAAGTGTTCTTCATCACACTTGACGTCGCCATTCATTCACCCGAGTTGGTATATTCGTCATAAGTGAGTTTTGGGACTAAGGTTTCATATACCTTAGGATCTTGCTCCGCGAGTTTATTAATCAAGGTTCCCCCGCCTTGTTCTTTGAATCGTCTTAAGTAAGTTTTGGGCATAGGGTTTCATATACCTTAGAATTTTTGCTTCACGATCACAAGGAGTCGAGGATTATCCGATCTACCGCCCTTAGAGTGCCGCATCATTGGGTTCTTCTGCAGAATCGCATCAAGTGGTATCAGAGCGCACGCTCTTAAGGATCCGGTAATATCTATCCATCTTCTCATATCTTCATATTCTAAATCACCATCTTTTCTATCCATTCATCTTCTTTCTTTTCTATATATTCTTAGTTTGTAATTTTCGTAACCAGTACAAAAAAAAATCAAATAGAAGTCTGGTTGTTTCATCTTTAATTCTTTTCTTTCTATCTTTCAATCCTCGAAAACACTTGATTTATCGCTTGGTTGCTTGTGGAATTCGCATCAAGTTACGTCAATGTGACAAGCACGACAATGGTGGAGAAACTGAAGCTCCAAACGCAGAGGCACCCCCGACCTTATTCCCTCCGATGGTTGAACGATCAAAACTTGAAGGTGAACAAGCATGTTAAGTTTTCTTTGTCTCTTGGGAAATATGAAGACGAAGTGTTGTGCAATGTGTTACCCATGGAAGCATGACACATTCTCTTGGGAAGGCTGTGGCAGTTTGACCGAAAGGTGGTTCATGACGGCTTCACCAACAAGCACTCGTTCGAATTCAATGGGAAAAAGATTACTCTTGTTCCTTTGACACCACAAGAGATCTACCAAGATCATATGTTACTTGAGCAGAAAAAGACAAAAACTTTGAGTGATCCCCCAAACACTACTCACCGAAGAAAAAGAGAGTCCGAGAGAAACCAAGAAAATGGCCTTTGAGAGTAAACCCGTGAGGCAGTCAAATTTCTTTGTGAGGACGGGTGAGGTCAAGAAGGCATTGTTTTCAAAACAACTGATGCTCTTGTTTGTTTACAAGGAAACTCTTATGAGTATTACTGATCTTGAGCCAGAACTTCCGAGCAGAATTGTTTCCCTTTTCCAGGATTTTGAAGACGTATTCCCCGACGAAAGCCCTTGTGGTTTACCACCAATTCGAGGAATTGAACATCATATCGACTTTGTTCCTGGATCGTCACTTCCAAACCGTCCCGCCTACCTGACAATTCCCGTGGAAACAAAGGAGTTACAAAGGCAAGTTGGCGAACTCATGGATAAATAACATATCCGAGAGAGCATGAGTCCGTGTGCGGTACCAGTTTTGCTTGTGCCAAAGAAAGATGGCAGTTGGCGCATGTGTGTTGATTGTCGAGCAATCAACAACATCACGGTAAAGTATAGCCACCCTATTCCTCGCTTAGATGATATGCTTGATGAGTTGCATGGATCTTGTGTGTTTTCCAAGATAGATCTTAAGAGCTGATATCACCAAATTCGCATGAAAAAAGGTGCTGAGTGAAAAACCGCATTTAAAACTAAGCATGGTTTGTATGAATGGCTTGTGATGCCTTTTGGGTTAACAAATGCGTCTAGTACTTTGATGAGGTTGATGAATCATGTCTTAAGAGCATTCATAGGCATCTTTGTTGTTGTTTACTTTGATGATATCTTAGTTTATAGCAAAAACTTAGATGATCATGTAGGGCATTTGAAATCCGTTTTAGATATTCTAAGGAACGAGAAGCTTTTGCCAACTTGAAGAAATGCACTTTTTGCACAGATAATCTTGTTTTTTTAGGCTTCGTTGTGAGTGCACAAATCCTAGGACACTCCATTGCGTTTGATGCTAGAGACCAAATCCTCGAACTTCTCAATATGATCCATGGGGTGTTCATTAGAAAGACCATGAAAAGTGTGCTGACCCACAAGAGTGTAGTATGCAGGCTTCAGCTCAAGTACTACATCGTACATATGTGCACTTGCAGACCTAGGGTCTTATAAATTTAAAACTTGAACGTCTCGTCCAAAAGAGACCGCGTTAAGTTTTTGGCACCGTTGCGGGGGAATCTATTCGTTCTCGTCTCCTAGAAATCTCAAGGTTATTGACTGACTCTAAGACACCTTTTTCTTTTAATTTTTGGTTTTGTTTTTCTTTGTTTCAGGTCTATGAAACATGGATCCGCCTTTGGAGCAAGATCCCGATACGGAGCAGGGTTACTACGACCCATTTGAAGCTCCCTACTGTCAACTCTCACAGCTCGCACTACTTTGATCGGAAACCGGCCCCGGTCAACTTCTATCACGGATGCCACCAGCCTCCATACTCTCGAGATGAGTACTTTGCACCTTGTTGTTTCAGCGACAACTCTCACTCTTACTATCTTCCTCATAAAATTCTGAGGAACCAAAATCGTCCCTTGCTGTCCAATACTCAAATGGACAGAATCGAGGCAATGATGAAGGACGATCAAGCCATGATGAAAGACACTTGGTTCAAGAAAATCGATGCAATGAATGCTGATTTTTCCGAGAAGCTTGAAAGCCTCGCTATTCAAGTCAAAGTTCTTGAGGAGCAAACTCGCAGAGACTTTGCAACGAGCAATGAAAGGCTATCATTGATTGAAGACGAGCAAAGGAAGCAAAATTGTGATCTCAACCGAGAGAAGAGACGGATGAATCTATCTACTTGTATAGAGATCGTGCAGACATCAACATCCTAGAACTTGTAGAAGGCCTACGCAATGTGGAATCACGAGCTGATGACACCAACTCCACTCTTGAACGTGTTGTCGACTCTCTTGAAGAAGTCAAAGGAAAATTGAGACAGATTTCTAAATACAATGAAGAGCATGACAAATTGTTGTGCACTCTCAACATTGGTGAAAAGAAGAAACCATTCTATCCTCTTGAAGAAATTACAGAAGAAGATGAAGAAGCATGATTTTTCACAAGAAAATCAAGGAGGAGACAACAATCTGGCCGAACAAATCACTGAAAATCGTCGTACTCCTGGCCATGGGAAGAATCCCAGAAGCACGGCCAACTGCCTTCCCACCATGAGAGATTTCTCGACGGCACGGTCGAACAGCTTCCCACCATGGGGAAAGCTTCAGACTCACGGCCAAACCTACTCTGGCCAAGAGAGATTTCATGCAGGCATGGTCGAAAGCCATTCTGCCATGAGCAGAGCTATAGAGGCACAGCAAGAAGCCTTCCCACCAAGAGCCCGACACCTCAAATCACGGCCACGACTCTTCGAGTAAACTATATTTTCCATCGCCACTCAACCTTCTCCAACTACTTCTAATCATGAGGAACCATTCTCTTTTACACCTTGCAACATGATTCAGCATCATGACGTGATGCAGACCTCATACACCTTAGCATCCAAGCATTCAAAAGCTTTACAAAGTGATGCGGGAACAAGCGTACAACATATGGCAGCAACACAAAGATAAGAGAAGCACAATGGCCTGGCTGTTACAATGTTGTTTTTATCCCAACCAAGTCTCTAAAATGTGTGCAACAAGAGGATGGGCTATATTTCATGGATTAAAGCCTAAGGAGTGTTTTAGAGCCCAAAAGAAGCATGCCAAGAGTCAATTTTGTCATTAGTAATGACTGTTTATTTCACACTGAAGACAGTGTAATTTAAGTCTGGGGGAGGATTCCATCTCTTACTAACCACCACTTCTTTCATATGTTTGCATTTTGCATTTTTCGACGTTTTTCTTAAAAAATTTAAGTTTTTCGAAAAGTGTAGGAATACGTTTTGAGGGAATGATGAAAGGAATCCATGACGATAACCGACCAGTGTGCTTTTACGCTATCTCCTAGTAACATGCTCTTTCGTAATTTGGTTCTAAACTAGGTAGTAGCTAGAGTTTCTGTTAACACGAAATCCTCATAGGAGTTTAGACCGTAGAGATTCTTTAGGATGGAATATGCTAGCTCTATTTTATTTGGACTTAATCTTGACTTAATTTTCTCATCAAAGGTTTAGGCAAAGATAACGAATCATACATTCATGACGTACTTTTACCTTCTACCACTCTTTGTCGTACATGAATGGCCAGCTCATCTTTAGTTGGTAACCCACCCGAAACTTAACCATTGTTCAAACCTCATGCAACACTTTTTGTGTCTTATATGCAGATATGTGCAAAAACGCCGGAGAGGGAGGAACGACACAGTTTTCAGTCACTGAAGATGGAGACTATTCGAGATTGGTGGAGGTGAATTCAACAAAGATGTGAGCTTGGTTATGCCTTGGAAAAACTCCAAATCATGGTAAATTTTCGTGCCCCTAAGACTTTATTTCAATAAAAGGCGTTTCCCCCTTTAAAAAATAAAAAATAAAAAATAAAAAATCGAAAATAATCGAAAGGGAAAGGAAACAAAAGCCTAAAAAGAGTCTAGGTTGGTCGAAATACTTATGAGGCATTCATGGTTCGTTTGTGAGAAGTATGTCATTCCGAGCCCGCATAAAATTTTAAGTCTGGGGGAATGACAGAAAACTTCTGTTTTCGGAAGGAGGAAGTGCAACATTTTTACGCAAGAAGAAGTGACTGGAAGATGTGGTTATCAATAGGTATTTCCTCTCTTGCTGTTTTGCATAATATATCGCACCCTCCGGTGAAATTACGGTAACCCGAAACACTCTTAACCTCACCTCTAAATGCCTTTAATACCTACCCTCGTTTGTCTTGGTTTAATCCTTTTGATGAGAAACGCACGCCTATACTTAATGAATGTAGAGAGCTAATTGACCTGATTTTTGGATTTTGAAAGTTTATATTTCGTATGACGGATACCGTGGACTAGTGTTACGGGAACTTCTAGTGAGAATTTTCTAGGTTAGATTGCGATTGATGTAGTTCGATGGTTATGGTTTAGAAGGACGGTCTCTGAGATTTCTAGTTCCCGATGATTTTTGTTTGATCTTTCTGAGCTTTGGTTTTGTTTTGTTTGAGGACAAACAAAGTCTAAGTCTGGGGGAGTTGATAACACCGGTTTTTGACCATTTTTATGGATCACTTTCATATCTTTTTGCAGGTGTTTTAACTCCGTTTTCAATAGTTTTCAAATGATTTCCATGTTTTAGTGTTTTGAAAGACATTTCAGGTAACTCGGGATGAAATAGTGCATTTCGGAACAAAAGTATGTTTTTGGATAAACTCGGATCATCATAAGCCTTGCCATCATAGAAGGCCTTCTCACTGCCTTGTCATCACCAAATTTGGACACAACAAAGTAGAGACAACCAGCTTTCAAATGCAATTGGATTGGAGGCAATCCAATGGTTGGATCCTAAAATATACCTGAAGCACTGAAGACCGACGAAGCTGCCCGGAGAAGCAGTCCACCGCGGCTCGAGAGCTCCCACCCACGGCCAAACACCATTTCACCACGGGTCGAAGACTTCCACCCGCGGCCAGATCCCAGTTCGCCGCGCCAGGAGCCACGGACCCGCGGCCAAGCCAATTTCGCCAAATCAAGTCGTTTCTTCACCAGAGGCCAAAAACATCTTTTCCCGTCAAACCCTAAAACGACCCAAGCATGTTGAAGACCTATAAATACTTGTTTTAGACAGAAATTTCGACAACCACATTCTACACACTAGTTTTGCTTTCATTTTTGTACTCTTGCATTGCGACTTTCGGGAATTGTGAGGAGGTTTCTCACCGGACTTAGTTCTTGAATTCGTGAGGCTTCTTCACCAATCTCTTGCTACTTATTCAATTTATTTTATGCACTATGTTCTGCTACTTTGTGTTTGCTTTTACATCTCTCTTAGTTAGGTTTTACTCTTAGTTTTTGCACTTTGATTTCGATATCCTTTGAGATTGGTAAAGAGGTATTCTCCGGACATCGTTCTTAAAATCGAGAACCCTCTTTCATCAATCTCTTGTTTATTTTAATCATGTCTTTTTCCAGTATGTGTGAATAGTTTTAATTGTTGGGTTTAAAGAGATTATCAAAGGGAAATTTTATGTTCGATAAGGATTTTGCTCGGTGAAACCCTAGCCGATTTCTAGAGCTCTTTCTTATGGATTATTGTTAATGCATGAATCTCATATCATGAACTAGAGGCTGATTCTAGGTATTTAGAACCACGAGAGTGCTGAATCTAAACATCCGAAAAGTCAATCCATAAGGGTGTGCGCGTCGTAAGATTTCGAAAGTATACTTACGGAGTGCCGTGAACATATGAACCAGTTGGCTCATCACGATCTTCCGCGCGGCCAGAGACGAAAGCTATTGGTCGAGTGTATAGATCGTTGGTGCGTAGGTTATACGAGAGTAGACTACGCCATCTTCTGTTCAGTTCGTGAAGTTGAAATCTAGAAATACCGGTTACTAAAGAGCTAGGGATCGTGTGATTGAATCGAGCATCCCCTGAGATATCCCTCTCAACCCATCAACGTTTTAGCATAGTTACAAACCGTTTTCTTAGTGTAGTTTAGCAATTAGATTCTCTTAGTTTAGGTTAGCCATCGATTTTCTTAGTCTAGGATTAGTAGTAATTTTCCGTTTCTCGTTCTTTACAATTTTTGTGACAAAAACCCCTACAAAACTTATATTCGTTATAGGTTTATTTACTACACTACAATCGCACATGTGCCCTCTACCTAATCGACCAACTTATAGAAGTAAATGATGCATGTGGGATTGTCGCTCAGCTTCATGTAATAAAATTTATAAACCCTAGGTGTCTGCAAGTGCACAGTAGTGCAAAGTAGTACTTAGGGTGTCGATTCACAGGGAGAGCACGATTTTCTGTGAAACCTTAGACAGAGAATTAATAAGGAAGTCTAAAACGAAAAGGGGTTTTTATAGGGTTTTTAGTGTCACAAATTGTAAAGTACATAAAAAGGGAAAATTGCTTGTAAAATAAAGTGTAAAAATCGATGGTGAAAACTAGTAAAGTAAATCGGTTCAACCTTCGTCGTCTTGACGATGTAAAAATATCGACGGGAGCTATGAAATCTCCAATTCTCACGGGCATGTCATAGGCGATCCCCTTTGGTGTAGCACAAGTTTCATCAGCCATGCTGATCTTTCTTGTAGTTGGATAAACATGCTTGATACCAAGGCGTTTAGCGGTCGATTTCGATATGATGCTAAGGTAAGCTTCGGAGTCACAAAGAATGTTGGTAAACTCGACTCCACGGATGTTTCAAGGGATGAGAAATTGACCTTGGTCTTGAATCTTATGAGGAATTTGAACCCATCTTCCGTTTCTAACATTTGTGAAAAGATATTATATCTCCGGGACGGATTCCTTGCTTTAACAAAAGAAATGACCAATAATGTGGTCCATACAAGCTCTAGCAAACGTGATTCCTTGAGATAGATCATGAACCACGCAGTTGAATTCTTCTAGCTTCTCTCGGCTTATCTTGTTTGGATACCATCGATGCTTCTTGGGATGGTATAATCGAATGATGTAGGAAGTACCATACGGTGTATATGAATGCCTTGCTATCACAAAGTATGTGTGAATATCCTCTTTACTCTCCTTGCTGTAACGGAAGAAAGCTTGTAGACAACTTCCTTCCAAACGTCTTCGAAAGGGACAAACATCGGGATCGATTTCACAAACTTGTTGAATTCGATTAATCCCTCTTGGGAAATGCTTTGCGTCTTTGGCCTTTCGGATAGTTGACTTGCAAGAGGTGCTGGTTCAAAGGCTGAGTAGTACTCACAGTAAGAATATGTGGTGTCAAAACAGTAGTAAGAATCGATATAAGGCATATCGATCTTCTTTGGCGGGTTCCTTTGATGTGATGTTGAAGAAGAAGATGTGGCATCGTCATGAGTTTGAATCATCTTGCAAGGTTCGTATGAGATTGAATCCAAGTTGTTCGAGGCATCTGTTGTAGCTTGAGTGTTGATGGAGAAGATAACTTGCTCAAAGAGGCGAGATCGGGACACGAGAGGTCCAAGGTGAGACGAGTAGGGGCTGGCCGCGGCATGAGATGACTCGACCCCGGTGGGAAGGTGGCTAGCCACGACAAGAGGGCTCGCGACCGCGGCGAAATGAGGTTTGGCTGCGGGCAGAAGGCACGCGGCCGCGGTGAGGAGTCTCGGGCGGAATTGCTCGGATCATCGTCTTCTTTGTCTCCAATGATGTTTTCTGGTTTGGCTTCTGGTAGCGCTCGGATTGTTCTCCGAACGCCAGGTTTTAAATTTGTAAACCTAAAAGTTCTGCAAGTGCACATACGTACGTTGTAGTACTTTAGGTACCGATCCACAGGGAGGGAATGTTGTTATGTAAAACCTTAGACAGAGAATAGCAAGGAAGTATAACGAGAATAAGTTTTTATAGGATTTTGTCACAAAAATTATAAAGAACGAAAAAACGGAAAATTTCTTGTAAACTAGGGTATGAAAATCGATGGCTTGAAAGTAAAGGGAAAAACGATTTGTAAACTATATTAAAACGGTGTTGGGTCGACAAGGATATCTAGGGTTATGCTCGATTCAATCACGGTCCCTAAGCTCTAAGTAACAAAGTTTCTAGATTTTAACTCCACGAACTGAACATTTAAACGGTGTAGCCTACTTTCGTACATCCTACGCACCAACAATCTATACACTCGACCAATAGCTTTCGTCTCTGGTCGCGCGGAAAATCGTGCTGTTCGCGCTGGATCTTCTTAGTTCACGGCACTCTGTAAGTATACTTTTGTATCTTACGACGCGATACGCTGTTATAGATGAACGGTTCGAGTATTTAGATTCAGCACTTTTGGTGGTTGTTTAACACCTATGAATCACCTCTAATTCATGACGCTAGATTTAGCATTAACAACGATCTATAAGAAAGAGCTCTAGAAATCGCCTAGGGTCTTACCATGTGAAATCCTTATCAAACATAGAATTCTCCTTTAATAATCCATTTAAACCCAACGATTAAACTACTCACACATATTAGAATTGAAAGATATAATTAAATAAAAGCAGGAGATTGATGGAAGAGGGTTCTCGAATTTAAGAACTAGTCCAGAGATAACCTGTTCACCAATCTCGATTTGTATCGAACAAAAGCGTAAGAAAAGAGACGTAAAAGTAAGTGCAAAAGCAATAAAGAAAAAGCACGAAAGTAATACTTAAAATAAAGCAAGAGATGGAAGAAGAAAACTCTCAAATTTACGATGTCCGGAGAGAACTTCTCTACCAATCTCAAAAGAGTATCAAACAAAAAGTAAAATGCAAAAAGTAAGAACAAACTAAACTAAAAATGGTGTAAAAGCAAGCATACTAGATCAGAAAGTAATGCATAAAGTAAATTAAATAAAGAACAGGAGATTGGTGAAGGAGCCTCTTGATTTTAAGAACTAAGTCCGAAGAGAACTTCTTCATCAATCTCGAAAGTAAGAACATAAGCTTAAAAAAAGTAGTGCAAAAAGTAAACTAAAAGGTGTTCTATGGTGGCTACGAAATTGTGTCTGTAAAACATGTATTTATAGGTCTTCACCTCTTGCCTTCGTTGGTCTTTAGGGTTTTAAGTGACGGGAATTAAACGGACCTTGAAATTGGGCTTACGGGACGAAATCAGCTTGGCCCAAATCCATGGTCTCTGGCCGCGGCGAAACTTCACTTGGCCGCGGGTGGAAGGCTCCTGGCCTCGGCAAACTGCCTCTTGGCCGCCGGTGGAGGGCTTCTGCCCGGGGTGAACTGAGACGTTTTGATCCTTATGTATCTTTTGATTGAACCGTTGGATCGTCCTCAAATCACTTAGAATGGAAAGGTAGCTGGTCCTTATTGAATATCTCCAAAAATGGGCTGGATCAGACGGTGAGAAGAACATCTTTGGCAGTTTAACTTCTGACAGTTTGACTCTGAGCCGAAAATATAGTTTTTCTCCAATTTGCAATGCTTTTGCCTAAGTAACCTGAAAAGAGTCTTGAAACTACAAATATGCGAAAATCGTGATAAAAACATATAAAAGGGAATGAAACACTTATTAAAGTGTTCTAGAATAGATAGTAAAACGGGTAAAAATACAGTGTTACCAACTCCCCCAAATTTAGACTTTGTTTGTCCTCAAACAAAACAAAACCAAAGCATGGAAAGATCAAACAAAAATCATCGGGAACTAGAAATCTCGGGGACCGTCCTTCTAAACCATAACCATCGAACTACATCAAACGCAACCTAGCCTAGAAAATTCTCACCAGAAGTTTCCGTAACACTAGTCCACGGTATCCATCATACGAAATATAAACTTTCAAAATCCAAAAATCATGTCAACTAGCTCTCTAAATTTATTAAGTGCAAACGTGAACTTCTCATCAAAATGATCAAATCAAGACAATAGGTATTAAAGGCATTTAGAGGTCAGGTTAAAAGTGTTTCGGGTTACCGTAATTTCACCGGAGGGTGCGAGATATTATGCAAAACAGCAAGAGAGGAAGAACATATTGATAACCACAGCTTTCAGTCACTTCATCTTGCGTTAAAATGTTGCACTTCCTCCTTTCTCCAAAAACACCAGTTATCTGTCATTTAGAATTTTCTGTGGGCTTGGAATGACAGCCTTCTTACAAACGAACCATGGATGCCTCATAAGAATTTCAACCAACCTATACTCTTTTTAGGCTCTTGTTTCCCTTTCCTTTCTACTATTTTTGATTTTTTTTTTTTGGAAGGGGGAAATGCCTTTATTGAGATAGTGTCTTAGGGGCACGAAAGTTTACCATGTTTTTGAGTTTTCCAAGGCAGAGCCAAGCTCTCGTCTTTGCTGAATTCACCTCCACCAATCGTTTACAGTCTTCGTCTCTAGTGACTGAAAAATGTGTCGTTCCTTACTCTTCGGCGTTTTTGCACATATATGCACATAAGACACAAAAAGAGATGCATGAGGTTTGAACAATGGTTAAGTTTCGGGTGGGGTACCAACTAAAGGTGAGCTGGCCATTCAGATACGACAAATAGTGGTAAAAGGTAAAAGAACGTCATGAATGTATGATTTGTTATCTTTGCCTAAACCTTTGATGAGAAAATTAAGTCAAGTTAAAGTCCAAATATAATAAAGCTAGTATATTCCATCTTAAAGAATCTCTACGGTCTAAATTCCTCATAGGATTTTGCATTAACAGAAACTCTAGCTACCGCATAGTCTAGAATCAAATTACGAAAGAGCATGTTACTAGGAAATAGCGTAGAAGCACATTGGTCGGTTATCGTTATGGAATTCTTTCGTCATTCCCTCAAAACGTATACCTACTTTATTGAAAAATGAAATTTTTTAAAGAACGCTTTGAAAAATGCAAAATGTAAAGACTCATGAAAGAAAGGGTGATTAGTAAGGGATGAAATCCTCCCCCAGACTTAAATAGCACTATCCTCAGTGTGAAATAAGTCGAGCAAGGACGAGAAATAGATGTATGTAATAATTGAAAAAGTTTAAGGGAAAAAGAAAACTTACCTGGAAGTGGTTGGGGAATGGATTTGGGAATGGAATGGTGGTGATTGGGGGATGGAAAATGGTGTTGTGGTGATGTGGAATGGGTGTGAGGGTGATTGGGAATGGTTTGGGATCGATCAGGGATCGAACGGAGTCGACTGGAATCGATAGGGGAGTGGCAGGGAGTTGGCCGCGGGTCGAAGGATTCCGACTGCGGCCAAATGGAGCTTCGCCGCGGGTCCAGTGTGCGCGACCGCGGCCTAAGGCTGGTTTGCCGCAGGTCGAGAGGGTGCACCCACGGTCGAGCCTCTTTTGCGGCCAATTGATTCCTCGCGGTTCGGGCTGGGCCGAGCAGCTTCGAACCATGTTTTCTTCATTTTGTCTTTTCGGTTTTTAGGTTTTTTTGGGTTTTTTTAATTTTTTCAAAGCTGAAAATAAGAAAAAAAAAACGTTAATAAAAAAAGAAAGAAAAATTTAAAATAAAAACGTACCTAAAATGGGTTGCCTCCCATTGAGAGCTTTTGTTTAAAGTTGTTTAGCTCGACGTTGGTAACTAGATGAGCTTAGTCGTAGAAGGACAGTGTCTTTCGACAAGTCTTATTCGATCACCTTTGGGTCTCCTCGTCATGTGAATCATCGCTACATAGTGAGTCGGGATCGGGGTCTCTCAAATTGGGATATCCATCCTTCTTGAACTTAAGCGGGACAACATTGTAAAACACATCTTTGTTGACATTGACAAAGGAAACACGTCGATTGGGCCAATCCATGATAACTCCAACAGTTGACAAGAAAGGCCATCCTAGGATCACCGATGTAGAATCAAATTTTGTCGCCTTGACGATGTAGAAATCGACGGGGGCTATGCAATCTCCAATCCTTATTGGCATGTAATAGGCGATCCCCTTTGGTGTAACACAAGATTCATCAGCCATGCTGATTTTCGTTCGGGTACGGTGCAAATGCTTAATACTGAGGCTTTTGGCGGTTGATGTTGGCATAATGCTAAGGCAGCCGCCGGGGTTACAAAGTGATGAGAAACTGACCTTCTTCTTGAATCTTATGGAGAGTTCGAACCGGTCTTCCGTTCATAGAATTGTTGAAGAGATCTTCTATCTCCGAGATGGACTCTTTGCTTTCACAAAAGAAGTGACCAATCATGTGGTCCATGCAAGCTCTAGCAAATGTGGTTCCTCGAGGTAGATCACGAACCACACTGTTGAATTCTTCTAACTTCTCCCAACTAATCTTGTTCGGGTATCTTTTGTGTTTCTCAAATGAAATATACGAATAGCGTAAGACGTACCATATAGTGTTGTTGAACATCTTGCTCTCATGAAGTAGGTATGAATGTCCTCTCTACTCTTCTTGTTGTAGCGGAAGAAAGCTTGTAGACAACCTTCTTCCTACACGTCCGAGAAAGGTATGAACATCGGGATTGATTTCACAAAGTTGTTGAATTCGATCAATCTTTCTCGTGAGATGCTTTGTGTCTTTGGCTCCTCGGGTATTGTAATTGCAAGAGGTGTTTATTCAAAGGCAGAGTAGGACTCACAGTAGGAGTTGGTGGTGTCAAAGAAATGGTAAGAATCGATGTAAGGCATATGAATCTTCCTTGGCGGGCTCATTTGAAGTGTTGTTGATGAAGAGTATGCGGCTTCGTGTTGAGCTTGAATCACCTTACATGGTGCATAAGAGACATGTTCTAGGTTGGTTGGAGACTCATCTGAACCTTGAGTGTTTATGGAGAAGGCGGCTTGCTCGAAGGAGGGTGAATGGGACTCGAGAGGTCCAAGGAGAGACGAGCAGGAGCTGGCCGCGGGTCGAGGAGGTGCAGGCGCGGTGGAATGCAGGTCGGCCACGGGTCAGGAGGACGCACCCATGGTTAAAGGTGGTTTGGCCGCGGCTGGAGGGGTCGCGACCATGGTGAAGGGAATCTGTGGGGATTTGTTCGGTTCGTCGTCTTCTTCATCTTCTTTTGTGTCTTATGGTTCTAGGGAGTCATTTGGCTTTTCTTCTAGGTTAGTTATAACACAATTGCTCCCCTAAGCTAGTTTTGGTCAATAAATTCAGCACTTCCGTGGCTTTATCAATGCTAAGATCAACAACTAGTTAGCTATGCTAGCTTCATGCAATAAGAACAAACTTAAAAGAAAGAACTTCTAGAAACTAGCTAAGTTAAAACCAAAAATTATCTTTGATTAAACCCTTTAAAACCCAACTATGAAACTACGTACTCTTACATAATTAAAGAAAGCAAAAATGTGGTTGATGATTGCATAACCATAAAATAAGAAAAGAGACAAAAGGTTCAAGAGAGAGATCTTTATCTCCCTAATCTAAGAACAGAGAACAAAATACCTAAAATTATTGTATCTAAGGAGGCATGTATGAGGGTTACGAAAATAAGTGACTTAAACAACATATTTATAGGTCTTGAGGTCTTCAAAAGTCGTATATGGTTATTCCTTGTCCAAAACGGTAAATGATTTGAAATGGGCTTGCAACCAGTTGAAATTGAAAGGTAGTGTAGTTGATCCTTCTATCTTTTGTCCATATTTGGGCTTGATCAGACGGCGAGAATGTCTTCATCGAATGTCAAACTTCTGACGGTTTGAAACTGTCCAAAAACAGGGTTTTGCTCCAATTTGCATTGTTTTGGTCTTGATAATCTGAAAAGAGTCTTGACACTACAAATATGCAAAAATCATAATAAAATGCTTAAAAACCGAAGGGAGCACTTATTAAAGTGCTCAAAAAATCTAATGGAAAATGGGTAAAAACACGGTTATATCATTGAGCTCGGCCTCAGTTTCACAAAAAGTCTTGAGGCACTCAGAAAAACCTACGAAGAGCCAAGTGAGAAGTCAAACCAACATAAAACATTGAAAGCTGAACAAGAAGACTAACCTCATGGAAAATTTTTGTGGAAGGGAAGTATTGTTCGAGTCATTCATCAGAAAAATCTATCAAGTCTAGAGACTTAGATTCCGTGTTGCTGAATTGGCTCCTCACAAAAGCCGCAGATTCTCGATCCCGAGTAAGGTTGGAGCAATAACTCTCCCACTCATCTAAAGAAACGTGGGGAAGAAGTGCATCAGCTAGAGTTGAAGTCCCGGCAAGATAAAAAAAAGATGAAGAGACAACCAACGAAGTACTCCCATCCCGCGGAGATGAAATGACAATACTTTTACCAACATCCCCTGGTAAAGCCTCATTGAAAGCAGAAGTCGAAGTGAACACCTCTTTGCTTGCATCCTCTGAAAAACGGTTTTTTTCCCACAAAGAGTCAGGATATCAAAGAGTCATCACCCTCGACCTCTTTGTTCTACGGAACATTTTCACAGTTAGGATGAGCAGAATCCAAGATGCCAGTAAGGTTGTTGAGTGATTGCGATTCAGCACCGGTAGAAGAAACCGGTTAAGAAGGTGAAGTAGCGGTCTCAATCTTCCTCATCTCTAAAAGTATTGAAGTACGATACGGAGTGGAGCTGCACCCCGCCTGCGAAGTCGGCAAGGCCGCAGAAGAGACTTCCCTCTTCTGAGTATCAAAAGGGGAGGAGCCAAGTTTCATCCCTACGATCAACAACAAATCAGAAAATCCAAAGAAAGCGGTACAAAAATTTTGTTTTCTCCCCAAAATTAAGACACTAACTTTTTCGGGAAGAATGTGGTTTCCGATAAGGACGTTGTTCATTCAGAGGAGTTGATGCAGTTGGATTGTTTATCCAAACTTATAAACCTAAAAGTCTGCAAGTGCACAGATGTGCGTTGTAGTAGGACTTAAGGTATCGATCCACAGGGAGGGAATGCTTTTCTGTGAGACCTTAGGCAGAGAATTAGTAAGGAAGTCTAAAACGAAAATAAGATTTTGCAGGGTTTTTGTGTCAAAAATTGTAAAGTACGAAGAACGGAAAATTGCTTGTAAATATAAAAATCGATGGCATAAAGTAAAAAAGAAAATCGGTTTGTAAACTATAATAAAACGATGTTGGATCGACAGGGATATCTCCGGGGAATGTTCGATTCAAACACGGTACCTAAGCTCTTAGTAACATAGATTCTAGTAAACTCCACGAACTGGAACAGAATAAATGGCGTAGCCTACTCTCGTACATCCTAAGCACCAATAACTTATATACTCGACCAATAGCTTTCATTTCTGGCCGCGCAGAAAGTCATGATGTTCGAGCTGGTTCATAAACATTCACGGCACTCTATAAGTATACTTTCGTATCTTATAGCGTGACACATTCCTATAGATTAACGGTTTTGGTGGTTAGATTCAACACTTTTGGTGGTTCTTATAACACCTAGAAATCAGCCTCTAGTTCATGACGCTAGATTCATGCATTAACAACGATATATAAGAAAGAGTTCTAGAATACGACTAGGTTTACCTCGTGAAATCCTTATCAAATATAGGACTCCCCTTCGATAATCCCTTTAAACCCAACAACTACTACTCGGACATAATTGAAAGTAAAGACATAATTAAATAAAGAACATGAGATGGAAGAAGAAGCTTCTCGATTTTAAGAACTAAGTCCGGAGAAAACTTCTCTACGAATCTCGAAAGTAAAGAAAAGCTTAAGAAAATTAATGCAAAAAGTAAACTAAAGTGGTGTAAAGGTAAGCACAATGTTGCACACTAATATAGGGTTCTAAAAGGACATTTTATAGGTCTTTTCTCTTCTTTTCGTCGGTCTTTAGGGTTTTGACTTGACGAGATTCGAACGGGCTTGCATATGGGCTTACGGGACGAAACAGGAGCTGGCCGCGGGTCCATGGACTCTGACCGCGGCGAACTTCACCTTGGCCGTGGGTGGAGAGCTTCTGCCCGCAGGTGGAGCTGCTCCGGGAGTGGCCAAATAGGACGTCTTGATCTTCATGTATCTTCTGATTGAACCGTTAGATCGTCCTCAAATCAGTTGGAATGGAAATGTAGTTGGTCCTTCTTAAATATCTCCAAAATTGGGCTGGATCAGACGGTGGGAAGAACCTCTTTGGCAGTTGAACTTCTGACGGTTTGACTCTGAGCCGAAAATCTTGTTTTTCTCCAATTTGCAATGATGTTGCCTAAATAACCTGAAAAGAGTCTCGAAACTATAAATATGCAAAAATCATGATAAAAACATATAAAAGCGAGTGAAACACTTATTAAAGTGTTCTAAAATAAGCGGTAAAATGGGTAAAAATACGGTGTTATCAGGAGTGTTTGCGCATATAGGCGGAGTTATTTTCTCAATAAGAGACAAAATCTCGGTTCCCCAACGATATTCTCTCAAAAGCAAGAAATCAAGCAAACTCTGGAAATGATTAGTCGGATCTAATGACTTATTTTCGACTAAGGAAAAAAACAAGATTAAAATCATAACCATTCAGTAAGGGTACATAGATCATATTAAGAAGGTACCTTTAGTCCGAACCCATCGCGACGGAAGCGGCACAACAGAGGCAACCGAAGCCGGGCTAATCCTAAAGAAGAAATAAGAAGAAGTCTAGCCGGGGTCTTTCGAAGGAAGGTCTTCAATAATTCGACGATTAAGGGGGTTGACAAAGAAAAGCATTCCGGAATGAGCTGACTTATTCCAGGAGCCGAACCGGTAGAAATCATTCAAAAATAAGGGAATACCGGAATCATGAGCTAACGAGCTGGGATAAGCAAATCCCTAAATCAGCAAGATACCATACTAAAATATCGGGAATGGGAAATCGAAGTCCGCAAGAGGTGAAGTAAGTCTCATAAACATTACAGAAGCCCATAGGGGTATCTTCCGGGGTTTTGCTGTCACAGGGAACTCTGATTTCAACTTCATAGGAACACGACATTGCCGGCGAAACAAAGTAAGGTCATCATGTTTCGATTTAAAAGTGGTTTTGGCCCAAGTGTTAAAGGGACGAGTAGGAGAAGCTTGGGAGGCCATTGGTAAAGCAAAATTTGAGAAAGTAAAATAGAGGGAAACGAAGAAAGGGAGATCAGTTAGGCGGATTTTTCTCTGCAAAAAACGAAGACGAAGTGAATTCCTTAAAGCAGAATCTAACCTCCGCGTTTAAGGAATTGGGTGGCTAACTATGGGGGTCAAAATCTTGGCCCCATAAATTGGGCCCAATAAACCAATGGTAAAAAGGGCCCGTCAAAGTCAAAGAAGACATACAGGCTCAAAGTAACCAGACGACCTCAAAGTAACAAGACAGACTCAAAAGAACAGACGAGGTGATGGGCCAAGGTGAAAGGCCCACCGGAATGAAAGTCAACGGTCCAAGAGAATTAAATGCATAACCATTAGTCAATCTCAACGAGACCAAAGACTCGTTCAAACAGGTGACTTAAGGCGCCTAAACGTAACGGCCGGAGTCTCGGAATTAAAGATCATTCATGGCGAATCAGGCGAAGTAAACGGAAACGTTAAACACAATCTCATAGTATAAAAAAGGACGAGAGCAAGGAGCAAAGGGACATAGAATCCAACTCTCTACAACCACTTCTCACTATAATTAGTTCTAGGCTCAAACACTTAGCGATTTTTTGTTTTTATTTTTGTAAAATCTCTTTTGAGAATCGAAATACTAAAGCCTACTCTGAAAAATCCTCTCTAAATCGATTCCAAATCCGACTCATTTCCATTGAGCAACAAACTCTCTATTTATTATTCGATAATCCCTTGATTTTTTTTTTAATAAGCCAAAATCCTCGGTTTATATATATTTACTAATTTCGACTTGTTGTATTTCGGACTCTTATACGTAGTTTGTTCATTTTTCTCTTTTAATTGATTTACTATTGTTTCGTCGACTATGTATACTGTTTTGACTCTGGTCGCCTATAGTCTTCCAGTCACACCGGAAACGTTGAAAAAAAACCCGACTTTCATTTTCTCTATTGACTCTGCGTCGTCGCAATACTCCAACACCTTCGACGATCGAGTTCCGAGAAGGACGATTTCAGTCACCATCTCTTTTCAAATTCTCCGATCTAACCTGCTCGCTTCTTAACTATCTGATCATTTCAATCCAATTTGTGTGTTTTTGTCCAATCCTTTGTGTTGGTTGTATCGAGGCGGAGATCTCGAAGATGAAGCAGCTCCTGTGTTTTCTTCTTCCATGGCTGCTTCTCTCCCTCCCCTTTTGTTGCGAGGCTCGATTCGTGGTGGAGAAGAACAGCTTGTCGGTGACGTCGCCGGAGAGCATAAAGGGTACTCACGACAGTGCAATTGGCAACTTTGGGATCCCTCAGTACGGCGGAAGCATGGCTGGTACGGTGGTTTATCCCAAGGAGAACCAGAAATCGTGCAAAGAGTTCAGCGATTTCTCAATTTCTTTCAAGTCCCAGCCTGGTGCTTTGCCTACCTTCCTCTTGGTTGATCGTGGAGGTACTCATCTTATCTTCAATGTCAGAAACTGGAATCGATTTGATCCATTTCTGGTTCTCGCTTTCGTTTTCTCTTTGTCAATTAGCAATTTTTTGGTTTCCGATTGCTGGACTCAGTTCTTTGTATTTGTCATTAATGCTAGATCTTACAATTGAGGTTACATTTAGTCCACTCTAATGTAAGCTTGGATTTAGTAATTTCGAGTTTCAATTGAATCCTTGGATGATTTAGGAAATTTTAGTTGTTAGGTTGTATTGGCTTTCTTCTTAATTGGTTCAAGTGTGTGCAGAACTTGCCTTACTCTTGTTGTTCTGCATAGACATATATACACTTTAGCCTAATGGATGCTTATATTTTGTTGTGTAGATTGTTTTTTCGCTTTGAAGGTCTGGAATGCACAGAAAGCTGGTGCTTCTGCTGTTCTTGTGGCAGACAATGTTGATGAGCCTTTGATTACAATGGACACACCAGCAGAGGATGTTTCGTCTGCAAAATACATTGAGAATATTACCATTCCCTCTGCGCTTGTCACGAAAGGTTTTGGTGAAAAGTTGAAGAAAGCAATCAGTGGAGGGGATATGGTCAACTTGAATCTTGACTGGAGAGAAGCTGTTCCGCACCCTGATGACCGTGTCGAGTATGAGCTGTGGACCAATAGCAATGACGAGTGCGGGGTCAAGTGTGACATGTTGATGGAATTTGTGAAGGATTTTAAGGGTGCCGCTCAGATTCTCGAGAAAGGCGGTTATACGCAGTTTAGACCTCATTACATTACTTGGTATTGTCCTCACGCTTTCACATTGAGCAGACAGTGCAAGTCTCAGTGTATCAACAAGGGAAGATACTGTGCTCCTGATCCAGAACAGGACTTTAGCTCAGGATACGATGGAAAAGACGTGGTTGTAGAAAACTTGAGACAGCTTTGCGTTTACAAGGTTGCGAATGAAACCGGGAAACCCTGGGTCTGGTGGGATTATGTTACTGATTTCCAGATCAGATGTCCCATGAAGGAGAAGAAATACAACAAAGAATGTGCTAATTCTGTTATCAAGTCTCTTGGTGAGTGTTTCTTTTATAGGTCGAAAATTAAACAAAAGCAAAACACTTTTTCTTTTTTTTCTGGGAGAATAATCCAGTTTTTCTATGTCTTTACAGGAATCGATAGTAGAAAACTTGACAAGTGTATGGGAGACCCTGATGCTGACTTGGACAATCCAGTTCTAAAGGAAGAACAAGATGCTCAAGTAAATTACTTATGTTTTTCTTACGTTCCTGTGGGCATCTCACAGTCATGTTCTTTGAGGAACATGAATAATCCGTTTGGGATTATTACGTAGGTTGGCAAGGGTTCAAGGGGTGATGTTACCATATTGCCTACCTTGGTTGTCAACAACAGACAGTACCGAGGTTTGTCTTGCAGTGTTAGCTTAAGGCTTTCAATACTCTATGTTATGGTTTATCTTGTTAAATAAATGTTTCCTTGCAGGCAAGTTGGAGAAGAGTGCAGTACTCAAGGCTCTATGTTCTGGTTTTGAGGAGACAACTGAACCAGCTATATGTCTGAGCACAGGTATATATTGGTTAGTTAATCTTAACGTGTTGGTCTAGACAAAGAGTCATTGTTTCGTGACGTACCCATATAACCATTGGGGTACGTTTTGGTGTATCCGATCAGGTGAATGTTTGCGGGTTTAAGTATCTGAAGTTTGGATTCCCTAAATATGTGAAAGCCCCATAATACCTGACCCACAACCGTGCTATAGCCAACCTGATCAAAATTTGGATATATTTGGGTATTAGTTATAGATGCCAAAACCTGCCTGTACCTGTACCCAAACTACCTGATCCTAACTCTCCTTCGGAGTAGTTTGGTTATCATTTTACATATCTCCTAATTTTATCCAACCCGATGCTGAAATGCCCACCCCTACTTTTGACTAGGATATGCCTGTTTATAATTCAAAGTTGAGTTTAGATCATCACATAAATGTTTGAAATGTAAACTATAACAGTAATCACAGGTTTAACACTTATTATGAAATCTGAAAATTGCATTGTCTATCCCAATCGACAGATATGGAGACAAACGAGTGCTTAGATAACAATGGCGGTTGTTGGCAAGATAAATCAGCCAACATAACTGCTTGCAAGGTATATTGTGATATTCCTGGGAATAATTTCTGTTATATCTATTAATCTCCTTAATTTGCAGGATACTTTTCGTGGAAAAGTATGTGATTGTCCTAGAGTTGATGGTGTGCAATTCAAAGGGGATGGTTACAATAATTGTGAACGTGAGTGTCGTGTCATCTTTTAAATAGTGTTTTTAATATTTTTAATGGACTTATGCTATTCAGTTGCAGTCTGAGTATGGCAAGACATTAGTCAGATATCTTACAGAGTGAGATTTTGTGGTCTTACTGTATGCCAAGATATCATATAATTTCTAGTCAGTGAACTGTAAACACAATGTTGGGTTTGCCCTATTAGATGTTTTAGTCGTCCACATGTCTGGTGAAATTCAAAATGTTATGTTGCGTGCATGATCACAAGAACTTTGATAGCAAAAGTATTTTTCTAATAGGATCGGACTTAGCTGACTTTGATAGCAAGAATTTTGTTTTTGTTTTTGTTTTTTTTGCCTTCGTTGCTGTTGTGCTTCTGTTGGTATAAACATTTGGTGTTTGCATTGCAGCGAGCGGGCCAGGGAGATGCACAATTAACAATGGAGGTTGTTGGCATGAAGAGAGAGATGGACATGCGTTCTCTGCTTGTGTGGTTAGTGTTTCTTCTGCACTGTGCCTCACTTTCGAGCGTAATTTCACCATACAATACGAGGCTTATTTCTCAACTTGTGAGGCATTCAGGATAAGGACAGTGTTAAGTGCCAGTGTCCTCTAGGATTCAAAGGAGACGGTATTAAGAAGTGTGAAGGTTAGACTCTCTGTCAAACTTTTGTTACAGTACTTTGTACTACTTCATAATCCTCTTTTTAAGGATTTCCGTGCTTCCTTCACCAGACATTAATGAGTGCAAAGAGAAGAAAGCCTGTCAGTGCCCAGAATGTAGCTGCAAGAACACCTGGGGAAGCTACGAGTGCTCTTGTAGTGGGGACCTTCTCTACATGAGAGACCATGACACTTGCATCAGTGAGTTTTCATGAACTTGGATTTCTATAGTTATATGAATATGCATCATGCGTATTTGACATGCACTAAAAAGAATACTTGTGCATACAAATAACCTCTCTGTTTTTTAACTGGCATTGGTTCTTTTGTTTGAAATTTAGGCAAGAGGGGTTCACAAGTGAGATCAGCATGGGCGGCTGTTTGGCTTATAATGTTATCATTGGGACTTGCAGCTGGTGGGGCGTACCTCGTTTACAAATATAGGTTAAGGGTAAGCGTTGCTCCTTTTTTATCTGCTTTTAATGGTAAAAGCGAAAGATTAATCTTTTTGTTTTGTGGCCTGAGATGTTGTCTATCAAAACATAGGTCTTTTGTAACTTCACATCGCACCTTTGGACCTTAACACGGTTGCTATATCCGTTTCTTGGGAAAAATGTTTAAAACTTCTTATGTCCCTGGTTTTACAGCAATACATGGACTCAGAGATCAGAGCTATAATGGCACAGTACATGCCACTGGACAGCCAACCCGAGGTCGCAAACCACATGAATGATGAACGTGCCTGAAAGAGCGGAGTGGTTCATCTATTTATTCCCGGCAATGACTCAAGGTGACATGTTCTTTGGATTGTTGTGGCCCTTGATCCCGGTGTTTTTTTTCTGACTCTGTCTCTGTAACTCTTTTACCATACAGTGTACTTGCATAAAGACGTTCGAGTGACTTCTTGCTTTTTGAAGCTATATGGCTCCTATGTCTTGTTACTTGTGTCCATGGGACTTGTGTAATAGGGAAAATCTGTGGTAGCTTTGGAGAAATAGAAACAACATCAATGTTTAAAAGTTAATCTTTAGTCTTGAACAAGCTCGGTTCTTCGTGTAACTCTTTTTTATATTTACTTTGATTGTTGACTAACCATTTTCTATAAAATCATCAAAAATATGGCGACTTTGAAAACTACAAATTTTCAAATCTCCAGTTTGTATTCTTTATGGGGTGTGTTGATGGCCATGTTCGTTTGACAGTCGTTAGCTATTGCGAACCCGACTCCGACAAAATGTTGTTCGTTTACATTCTACGACTTATCACAGTGAGGCACGACTCAAATTTTGAGCCCGCGATTTTAAATCTTGTGATTGGTTGCACCAACTAGTCACGCGGTAGCAAAACAAATAACATTAGCGATTCTTAACAAAATAAAATAAATTAAACTAATTTTGTTTTCAAAAAAATTAAAAATAAGTTAAATTAAATTCAATAAAAGTAATAAAATTAAATTAAATCCAGATTTTTAAAAATAAAAAAAACAAATAAAAGAAATTTCGTATTTTTGGTGGAAAATGGATTTTTGTGGTTTTGGCAGAAAAATGAGATTCCACATTTTTGCAGGAAAACGCAGTTTTGCGAGAAAATGCGATTATGCGGAAAAACACGATTTTACGCTTTTGGTGAAATAATACGATTTGCATTTTGTGGCTGAACTCTTGAGAAATATCAAGGAGTTCATTAGAACCAACTCACTGGTAACTTCCCCTTGAATTCAAAATCTCCAAATATGACACCAGCCATCTCTTGCCCTTCGCTTCGGAAGCCAAGCAGCGACCAGAGCCTCAATCTTTCCAAGAATTGGAGGATCAAAAACCTTTGGTCGTCGTGTGAACAAGATCACTAGAGTGGGAAATTTCTCCGCAACCGCAATTACAATATCGTTACCATTAAAGGGTATCGTGAGTTCCTAGTTATCTCCCAATGTCTCTATATAAGGTGACTTCCCCATTACAATAATTTCATATGAGAAGCCTTTACTCGAGGCTAAGGTTTCCTTCTAAGGAGTCTTCTCTTAGATTACTTTGTTTTGTCTCCAACTGCAGCTTTGATAGCGTCCAAAAGTGTTGTGCCTGCATTTTCGGACCAAGACAGATACATTCCGATTAAATTTTCAACATCTATCAGTTTCTGTGATTAGAATCTTTTTAGTTACCGATTGTGACCCAACATAAATAAGGATTTTTTGTCAAAAATGTTTTGAGCATTTATCATTAAAAATATTTTTTTTAAAAATGGACAAAATCAATATATTTTCTAACTTTTAGGTTTTTTTATTAAAAAATAAAGTTTTATTTTTTCAAATGCTGGGTTTATTTTATATATTTAAAAAAAAGATTTGGGCCCTTTTTATATTTATTTAAAATAATAATTGGGCCTTTTTTGTATGTAATTTGTTTTTCCAAAACTCATGGAGACCACTGCACATTTGTCTACCTCTTTTGGGCTGGAACTGAATTATGATCCTGCCGCTTAGACCGAACCATACCTTAGGCCATCCTCCTGATATCCAAGATTGTGACTAGAGTTCTCTTGGCATTGCGATCTAGTGGCAGAAATGGCTTCTCATAATTTTTTTTCCTAGCATCTTCATTGTTTACTACAATTTGGAGAGGAACTCTATCACAAAAGTTGAAGTCCAAAGGATTGGACCTGTTAAGGGTCAAAACATGTACACCTTTGTAAACCATGTAGAAAATGTTAAACTTATTATGTAAGCGCTTTTAATCTCTTGTGAATGTGAATTAACATATTTTTCAGGAAAATAATCCCAGAAAAATTCAGCAATTTAAGTCTGATCTATAAATTTCATAATCAAAATAATAACATATTTTCCAATATTTAATAAAATCAGAAAATATAAGCAATTTAATCACATCAAATCAATTACAAAAACAATTTAATTTATTTTTTCAGTTTTAAACAAATCTGTAAAATTCACCATTATAAGACGAAGGAATTTGTCCAAATTTTTTGTTGAATGAACAACAAATATCAGACAAGATATGACCTGAAAAGGATCGGAGACCGATCAGAGACAAATTGAAGATCCAAGTTCTTGTTCTTGTTCTTATAACAAAAATACTTCACAAAATAACCAGTTTTCATTAGTGCAATAAGCATAAATGAAAAATTTCATAATTAAGATTGTAGTACGCTATTTCTACAATATTGCAAATTGAATAATTGTGAAGATATTATATAAACAAATATATATATATATATAATACATAGATCATACCAATACAAGAATTAGGAATGAGATTTGCAAAGTCGAGATGAATTTCTTTCCTTAATTCTAAAAAAAGCTTCATAGTGTGATGGTTGGATGACGTTCTGAATCTCATGATACAACTGTAACTATTCTGTTTCACACAGCCTAAGAACAACATAATCTAACGAAAGTTTTATGTGTTGTACTCTCTTAGACAAACCAAAGAGGAGAAGAAAGGAAAGAGCTAGAGATTGTTCATCTATGTCCATGAGTGAGAGAGATCACCTTTTGTGTCTTTAATGCCAAAATGTTTTTGGTCATAATGGAGAATCATAATGCTCCATTTACTAAAATGTCTCTATTTAATAAACTACCAATTATAAAACAATGAATTCAAAGTTTTAAAAATAGATTTGACTACGTGTCAAATTAGTTAAAAATAAATTTTAAAATTGTAAACCATCTTTTGAAACAAAAACAAAAAAATCTCTAAGAGAATATTTTTTTTGTGAAACGGAGAATGCATAAACGTGTTTCTCAATTCATTTTATTTAAATTTGTATTTTAGCGCGGAAAATATATGGAAATAACTTGAAATTAAGCGCGAAAAATAAAGGTTTTGCACGTATGTTATATGCATCTAAAAGAAACTATTTCTCAAATCTATTTTTAAAAGTTTCCACATGTAGTCAAATCTAAAAGTGTATATTTTTTGGTAGATTCATGAATCAATCAATTATTATACACTTGGATGAACTTGAAAATTATCACGAGTATGGAAAGTTGTTTGACAATGTATCCATCTCTTAGGGCATGAGTTTAATTATTTTTTGTTGTCTTATTGTCTTATCACCTCGTGTTCTTATAAACAAATAACAAATCTTAAAACTCTGTCCACATCTCCTAAATAAAATTACCAATCGATGTTTGGGATTCTAGGGTTTAGCGCCGCCATGGGAAAACGGCAGAAGCAAGTCTCCCGCCCAAGAGAAAACTCGAAGGCAATACCAATCGATCTCTTGATTGAGATCTTGTCAAGATTGCCAGTGGAAGATGTTGCGAGGTGTCGTTGCGTGTCGAAGCTCTGGTCTTGCATACTGCGTCGTCGAGATTTCACAGAAATGTTCCTGAGAATGTCTTGGACTCGGCCACGTCTGTTGTTTACCTTCATCCACAACGATAAGCGGATCTTCTACTCAGCACCTGATCCAGACCGCAACAACTCCTATTCTTTATCTCCCTATTACCACATGGATTTCCCCAAAGGTTTGGGTTCTTCAAAAGAGATTAGTGCGCCTGTGCGTGGCTTGATCTGTAGCAAAGTTAGGAAGCCGATGATCTGTAACCCAAGCACAGGACAGTACATAACTTTACCCAGAGTGACAACGAAGAAGAAGGCTGAGACGAGAGCACATTTTGGGTATGATGCTATCGACAAACTGTTCAAGGTATTGTGCGTGTCCCAGGGTTATGTTTATGCGTGTCGAGTTTCATCATTAGGAACGGGAGAAGTGATCACCTGGAGAAAGATCGAATGTTCGATACCCCATGAACCTTTACATACTGAGATATGCATAGATGGAGTTTTGTATTATTTAGCTAAGTACATGGGCAATGGAACTCCAGACTACCCTTATATGGTAGTTTGCTTTGATATTAGATCCGAGAAGTTCAAGTTTCTAGCTGTGGAAGGATTGTGTGTTCAGCTCTGATAAATTTCAAAGGTAAATTGGGCGTACTATTGCCGGATACGCTTGGTATTCATGAACACACAGAAATTAGAGATGCGGGTTCTAGAGGATGCCGAGGAACTGAAATGGTCCAAGACTGTCTACATATTGCCATCTTGTCGGGAAGGATCTAGCTGAGGATACCTGGCTATACGTACATTGTTGGGATGACTAGTGCAGGTGAAATTGTGTTGTCGACATGCTCTCTACGCGATCCTTTCTACACATTCTATTACAATATAGTGAAGAACACTGTGGTAAGAATTGAAATCCAATTAGGAATTATAGCTTTGAAGGCTTACAAATCAAATATTTTGACATTTATAGACCATTTAGAGAATGTAGAGCTTATGGATTAGGACTTTATAACATAGCTATGTAGCTTGGCTTCTAAGTTAAGTTGGGCTCTTAACGTTGCATCCATCTTGTTTCGTGAAGGTTACAATTTGTTCTGTTTTATGTTTTACTTTGATAAATTTCATTTATTTACTGAAACTGTCCATGAGGATCAGTGTTGTTGTCAGCTATTTTTAACTTTCTCTTCATGAGCAAGCAACCCACTGTGTCTTCGTCAATTCTCTACTATGTTAGTTAAACATAGAATTTTATCCATGGCCTGTATGAACTGGTCTTAACTATTAGTCTATTATCCAACCTCTTCTGTGTACAAGCCAGATTCTCTGAAAGAGAGAGTACATGTTATTTCAACAAAAACGTATGAAACTTTGATCTTCTACTCTCTCAAACAACAAATTTGGTGTTTCTTCGCGCATAAAACAATTAATTAATGATGATTCTCACCATCAAACAATTAATGATGATTTTTTTTTAATTTGGGTTGAAATGTGAAATTTATTACTCAACAAAAAATGGTATTTACATCAAGATACTGTATAATGTAAATTCTTAACAGGTAGAAAGTTTAAGATATGAGAAAGCTCTAGAGATTATGAGAAAGTTTGTAAGATATTTTCTAGTTTTGGAGCCTATAACTATCTTCTCCCTCTCTCATTTGTAATAAGCCAAAGTAGAAAAAGTTGAACAACTGTATCAACCAAAATAAAATAAAGAGTCTTCCTATTCATAAATTCTCTAAATTTCTCTAAAAATCTTTCATATTCTTCTTCATACTTAGAGGATAATTTTCTTGGTTTCCTTTGGGTTTCTCGGGTATTACGGTCTTGGGTTAGTGCTTAGCACTATTAATGGTTTCTTTACATTGTCGATTACCCGAAACGGTTGAGTCGTGTGAGGGAGCTTATAGTGAATCTGATCATTCCTCTCCCGCCAGGTGAAGTTGATTGTTTTTTGGAAGCCAATCGAATGAGGATAAAATTGAGAGGGTCGGAAGTGGAAGGAACCAGAGAGTCTAGAGTGTTGTAGATTTCTCACATTATTTTATCAGAGATATTGGTCGAAGAATAAAGTGAATGCAAATATGTTTTTTTTTTTTTTGGTTTAAGGGATTACAAAAGAGCTACACGATTATAGTGTATGAGTTGTCATCATTATATAGACTATATTAGAACCCGCGTGTCCGCGTGATTTGAATGTTTCAATCAGGTATTATTATCAAAGTAGGCTTGGAGAGTGTTGTAGGTTCCTAATTCCTTTATGTCTAGATACTTGTAATTGTAAAGCCGGTACTTAAATCAATATGTGTTCGTGCCCTCTGGTCTAGGATATAGATCGTCCTTTTATTGGAGAATCATTCTCCATGGTAGGGAGCTTTTGAAAAAGGGGTTGAAACAATTGGTAGACAATGGGAAAACGTTAAGAGTTTGGATGGATCCATTTGCTCTTTTATGATGGGATGAGACTGTCATGGATAAAGAACACTTTTATAGACCTAAACCTTATGGTTAAGGATATCATTGACTTTCCCAACAGAGGTTGGAACAGACACTCATTTGAAAACCTTTTCTTCTAACAAGATGTTCACAAAATTTGGCTTCAAAACCAAGAGTGTCTCAAGAAGATTTTTGGTGTTGGCAGCACAACAGTAGTGGAGGATACTCGGTCAAGTCTAGGTATTGGTTAGCCTGTCAAACGAATAAGGGTGAGATCATATAGGAAGTAATAGCTCAACAGTTTGTTAACATTCTCAAAAAACAGATTTGGGCTCTTCAAACGGCTCCCCAAAAATCAATTTTTTTTTCCTTTGGAGAGCGGTTAGTGGAGCTATCCTGGTAGCACATGAGATTGCGTCAAGAGGTATGGACATTGATCCGAGATGTCAGATTATTTTGTTTCGAATTATTTTGTCTATTAAATTGGAGAGTGTTGTAGGTTCCTAATTGCTTTATGGCTAGATAGTTGTAAAGCGGGTACTTTAATCAATCTGTGTTCATGCCCTTTTGTCTAGGATATAGATCGTCCTTTTATGGTAGGGAGCTTTTAAAAAAGGGGTTGAAACAATTGGTGGACAATGGGAAAACGTTAAGAGTTTGGTTGGATCCATTTGCTCTTTTATGATGGGATGAAAGTGCCATGGATACAGAACACTTTTATAGACCTAAACCTTATTGTTAAGGATATCATTGACTTTCCCAACATATGCTGGAACAGACACTCACTTGAAAACCTTTTCTTCTAACCAGATGTTCACAAAATTTGGCATCAAAACCAGTAGTGTCTCAAGAAAATTCTTGGTGTTGGCAGCACACCAGAAATGGAGAATACTTGGTATTGGTTAGCCTATCAAACGAATAAAATGAGATCATATAGGAAGCAATGGCATAACCGTCTGATAGTGTTAACATTCTCAAAGAACATATTTGGGCTCTCCAAACGGCTCCCCAAAAATCAAAATTTTCCTTTGGAGAGCAGTTAGTGGAGCTATCCTGGTAGCATATGAGATTGCGTCAAAAGGTATGGACATAGATTTGAGATGTCATATTTGTGGAATGGAGGGTGAGTGGATAAACCATGTCTTGATCACTTGTATAATTGCTAGATAATTCTTGGTGTTGGCAGCACACCAGAAGTGGAGAATACTTGGTCAAGTCTAGGCATTGGTTAGCATGTCAAACGAATAAGGGTGAGATCATATAGGAAGCAATGGCATAACTGTCTGTTAATGTTAACATTCTCAAAGAACATAATTGGGCTCTCTAAACGGCTCCCCAAAAATCAAAATTTTCCTTTGGAGAGCAGTTAGTAGTGTTATCCCGGTAGCAGATGAGATTGCGTCAAGAGGTATGGACATAGATTCGAGATGTCAGATTTGTGGAATGGAGGGTGAGTCGATAAACCATGCCTTGATCACTTGTATGATTGCTAGATAGGTTTGGAAAATATCCGATTTCCCATGGCTAAAAGATGGTTTTGATCTTGTAATTGTATTTGCTAATTTTTATCAGTTGCTTGTTGCTTTAAAGAATGTAAAATATTATGTGGAGATTAGGAAAAGGGTTCCTTGAATTCTTTGGATCATATGGAAAAACATAAACAAATTCTTCTTTGAAGTAAAATAGTATTTGGCAATTAAAACTGTGAAAAAAAACCAAAGAGAACTCGGATCAATGGTTTCTAGCTCTAATGGTGGAAAGGAATCTTGAGTATCAAACTTCTACTGAAAGAACATTGGATAAAGAGAAAATGGGTTGCTCCTCCCGATCCTTGGCTCAAGTGCAATATAGGAGTATCCTGGTAAAAAAAAAGAAGCAGTTAAGAGGAGTCGCATGGGTCCTTAGAAATTTCATAGGGACCGTTTTGATGCACTTCGAATGTGCTTTCAGCTACATTGAGAGCTTGATGGAAGCTAAAATGAAAATTTTTGTGTGGGCAATGGAAAATATGCTCAGCCACGATGTTTCTAGAGTGATCTTTGCCACTGAGGCATCAAATTTGGTAGGAGTAATTAATAGGTCGCATGCTTGGCCATCTTTGACATTATATGCTGAGATCTTATATAATTTGGGTCCTTTTTGGATTGGAAATTGGAGGTTGAAGGTCCGGTTACAAATAGAGGGGTTTCTCTCAGCGTTCAAAGTGTCACGATATAAGATCGTTACCACCCTATGTCGCTAGTCGCTAGAAGCTATCCTATATGGCGGTAAGAGATCTTTGATGTTGAGAGTGATTACCTCTTTGTAATTGTTGGTGGAGGATCTCTCATAATGGATCTGGACTGCCTTCTCGGAATCCCATTATCTCTATAAGCCCAAGAAGATCCATTTAATTTGGAATGGTCAAAGTGTCAACGGCCGATGATATTTGAAGATGGTCAATGGTCATATTTCACCATTAATTTGATGATTGATTCACAAATTAATGGCTGTGAATGAGGCATTAAAGGACGAGAAGACGTTACACAAAGGCACGTTCAAAGGTAGGAGAGAAATATAAAAGGAGGAGAGGTCGCCATTGGAGGGGGAATTCTCCATGGGAAAAACACGCACTAATACTCAATCTTTTCTATATGCAGCCCAAGTTCTACAGGAGAAGTGGAATTATCTTCTTCCTAAGAGAACCTTTAGCGAAAATCCTTCTTCTGTGAATAGGATCATTGTACCCAAACGAACTACGTTATAGCTCGATCCCGAAATGGGTACATAGGCAACTCGAATTCCGAGTGCAGCTAACGCTATTATAAACACATTTTTCATCTTATTTCTTCACTTTGGGCTGAATTCCTCTGTTCATTTCCTACTATATTTCACTCCGGAATCACTATAGTTTCCCATATTCGTAATCTAAATTTACTTTAATCATTACCAATCTCATGATACCCTTGTTTACCATCAAACTCTCCAACATAGTTGATTTGCTTGCAAGACTTTATCCAATTTCTCATCCAATGCCTTCATCTCCTTTCTTCTTTGATCCTCACAGTCCCCATTTCCTCTTGGAGCTCGATCATAATCCTCAACTCCTTGAGAAACTCTGTCTTGTTGCTCATTCTCAACTCCAAGCGGTGGGTTTTGACCATTTATTATTCCCAACCGCTCCAACAATCAAGTGCTCTTGCCCGTGACTTCTCAAGTTCATACACCTATAAGATAGAGGGAAACAAGCAAAAACGGTTAAATATCAAAGAAAACATGAAACTTAGTCGCGAGTAGAATCCAAATCCTAATGGCTATTGCTAAATCTCCCCAACAACGGCGCCAAATTGATTAAGGTATCAATTACCTAGCGGACATACATCGTTGTAGCACCTTAAGTTTGAACCAAGGAGATTAAAAACAACTACACTAGGAATCCAAGAAAATATTCAAGCTAAGCAAATAAGTTGTTTCGTTTTTCTACTATCCTAAATGAAACAATGAGTAAACAAGCAAGATTAAAACGATAACTAAGCAAAAACAAAAGACTAACAATATTCAAATTCAAACTAAGCGGGAAAAGAAACTAAAATGCTTAAGCGTTGTGAATCAAGACTAAACAAGCGGACTTCGGGTAATGGTAATTGATTCGGGCAATCCATAGCTAAACCATGATGCTTATTCAAACAATCAATGATAATACTTAGGTCTAAGATCACTAATTTAGACTAATCCACTTCCATGACACTAATTAATCACTTTACTAATCACTTGATTGACATAAATTTCTATTCGCAATCAAATGATCAATAAGCATTAATCTCAAGTCTAATCAACTATTAAACACCATAATCATCTATTTCCATATGCTAGGAATGTAAAACACGTAATGGGTTTGGTTGGAGCCTAAACTATAGTAAAACGAGTCTTAAAATGTAACAAAAATAGAATTATTATCCATTGTAACAAAAAAAATTTGATTTATGTTTTTCATATTAGAAAAAATTAGAAAAAAAAATTAAGTGGGGAATAATAATTAATTTACTCAGATTTTTAATTTCGAACCCATCCACACTATTGCATCCACCGTTCTAGTGTACACGCATGGCAATTTCGGATTAAAGAAAATAAATAGTGTAAAAAGTGCCTCAATAGCACAAAGTGCCTTATTTTGTAATTTTAAACTCAAAAATTGACTTACAAGAAAAGGTATTTTATTCTTAAAAAAAACCTTTTCTTCTCCCTATCATGACCTCTCTCTTCCTCTCTTCCCCACGCGACCACCATTGAAGCACTAGAAGATTTAAACTAAAGGTGAGTTATTCCCATTTCTTATGCTAATTTCGTGTTTATGATTGAATTAATGAGTTTGTGTGATACGATCCCGGGAAGGATTTTCACTCGAAGGCGGTAGAGGGGATAAGCTTGTCTCTTGAGAAACGATGAAGCTTCTAAGAACAAGGATGTGGAGCGGTTAGTCGCACAGAAGTGGCGGAATACTTCTGATTTACTGAAACGAATCTCTTAGATATAACTCACTAAGGGAATCGGTTTTGAACACTAGATATGACACACTAGGTTCTGTTTTGGATCAAGGATATTACACACCTTAGATAAACTTTTGAGAATCACTCTCAAAGAAAACAAGAGAATCTCTCTCTCTCACAAAGTTGCTCACGGCAAAAGGGGGTTTAATTTCAAAGTTGTTCAATCTTTATTTCTTTGCTTATGTTACATATTTAAACACAAAGATATAAACTAACTCTAGTTTATAAACTTACTCTAGTTAAGAAGACAAGTTACAGAAATTAAGCAAAGGTGAAAACAAGTCAAACAAGTTGCAAAAGACATAAGAAAAACACACAAAACATCACTCTCTAATTGTTGGTTGCGGAATGAACAGTACCCGTCGTGAACAGTGTACGTTTTTGGCATTGACTTGCAATAGTGTTACTCACTTTGAATTATCTTTGCTGTGCTTGAGATCATTGGTTTCTTGGGCTTGTTTTGGGCTGTAGACTCACAAACAAGTGAGGGAAATTGTTGGGCTGCTGTTCTTGGATCTTGGCTTTGATGCACTTGTTTTGTGGACTTGTAATTCAACCATGATCCACTCTTTCTTCTCTTGTAAGGGCTTGGTCGAAATTATTGTTGCTGGGCCAAGACATGATCATGTATGAAGTGCCAAATTCCCTTGATCAGCCCAGAATTTTCCTTAGTGAATTTTCTGGTTCTTGAAAACGTTTTTAGTGGCTTAGCTCCCTTTGGATACATCCTCATTGTTCGACCGTTATAGGGCGATTGGAAAGTCGGATTGGGACGATCTTGGAGGTTCTGGAAACTAGACTCCAAGAGCTTGAAATTGATATGTGTCTCGTTTCCTGAAGTGGCGTGAGCTGGTAGCGACGTTTATTTGAATAGTGCCTTCAATCGTGAGCTCTTTATGCCAACGTTTTGTTCTTTTGTGCCACGAATTCTGACCATCATTTGGTCTTGCTCAGGTTCAAGCTTCTCCTCGGCTCTAGACACAGCTAAAAGATCATCCTCCTTGCTGAGGCTATCCATGATCACATCATTGTGTAATGTGCAAACCAATTTATGTAATGTTTCTTCTCCATTTGGAGATTTCATTGTAGATTTTAAAATTTTGTTCTTTTTGCTCATTGGGTTATTGAAATTGTTTTCCAAGTCTATTAAATCCTTACATTGGTAATTAATGGGGGGTTATAGCGGTTAAATAGGCAGTGATTCGTAGCTAAATATAGGCATTCTGGGTTTTACTGAGACAACTAATATTATTGAGACAAAACTGGGTATTATTGAGCCAACTGGTATTACTGTGATAAAACTGGTATTAATTAGAGAACTAGATTACTGATACAACTAAAGTACTACTATAATTATATACTAATGATATTTGTTTTTCTTTTTTAGGGGACAATAAATAAAACTCGTTGCATAATCATATGTTTTGATTTTGGGGGATGTTATTCAAAGGACGGTGATTACATGAGATGGATCTCATGAGAAGATGAAATACACACATTAGTGATGAAGACATCTATGGAGGAGGTCGCTTATTAGGGGTTGGTTGATAGAATTTGCACGAAGATTATGATAGATGAAGCTACGACGCAACTGAGAATTAGTTAATTTCCATTGGTAGTGGATCCCAAGAAACCATCAAATATTTGGAATGATGACGATGTTTTTGGTTATCTAATGCAAGTGAATAAAGATCAATGTAGAAGTGTTTTGAATGTGGAGCTCATCAAAGATGCCGATCAAAATCAGGGATGTGTGCAACCTTCAAGAGAGGATCCTGAGCTGCAGAACGATGTTGTTAGAGATGTGAACGATGGTATGATTACTTTTTACACAGGCGAACCATCGGAAGACCATGAGATGCAAAACGATTTTGTTATTACAAATGTTGAAAATGGTGTGCGTGAAGAATTTGGTATGTTTGAAGATATTGAGGTCACACCTGCTGTAGAAGGAGATCAGTATGAAAATCATGCATGGGAAGATGGTATTGATATGGTTCTAGGTCAAGAATTTGGAAGTAAGCAGACATTGCAAGATTTAGTTTTCGCGGCCTCCGATCAAAATTGTTTTGAGATTGATATACTCAAGTCAGATACAACGCGATATGTGTTAAAATGTCGTGAAGCAAAATATGGTTCCAAGTACTTTGATATAGACAGATACCCATGTGTGCATGCAATAGATGATGCCATCTTTATGAGCGGAAGAGGGGAGCTCCATCTACAAGAGTTTTGCTCTAAATATTTTTGGATGCTAACTTCATAAGTACAACTATACAAATTATAATTTGAACATGGTATAACTATATAAACCTGAAAACATGGGGTTTGTACAACTATGTACATCTTAGTACTACTAAAATAAATGGGACAACTATGATAAAATTTATATTATTTTTAAATGAATGACAGCATCATGTGTTAAATGAGATAATATTTTTTTTTGTTTAATCATGTGTTATGAATGACGGCGCCATATGTTTTATGAACATGTATTTTTTGTTCATAATAGTACCTAATAACTCCAGTAGTACCGAAATTATTACTAAAGTGTGAAGGTATCTAAAAACACAAGTTCCAATCATGTACATAACAAGAAATTTCACAAAGTTCCAACAACTTGAAATTTCACAAAGTTCCAAAAACCAGGAATTCAACAGAAACATCCTAAAACCAGAAATTTCAAACAAGTTCCAAAAACCATAAATTCTACACAACCATCTTAAAACAAGAAATTCAGGTTGACTTTCAAAAGCCAGAAATTCGAAGTCTTTTGTTTCTTCTTGTCTTTTTCCCCCTCTGTATAAGGGTTCTTCTTGAACTTTGATGGTGCTCCTTTTCGCTTCCTATTTGACATATTCCTAGGTGGAGTTGCATTCTTGACAGACACACACTTGTACCTCTTGAACGGACCTACGGGTTTTTGCTCCTCAGCCATGACCTGATTTGTTTCTCCTTCTCATTCAGCAACAACATCGGCTCCTTTCTCCTCCTCAACAACAACATCGGCGTCTTTCTCCTCTTCAACAACAACATCGGCTTCTTTCTCCTCCTCAACAACAACATCGGCGTCTTTCTCCTCCTCAACAACTACATCAGCTTCTTTCTTCTCACCATCACCCATATTGGAACGCCATTCACCACAAACCAAATGACTTTGCTCTCAGTATTTACTGTGCAAAGCAGTATAATCCACATACCCAATATCTTACAATTGTGACGAAACTGAGGGTGACTTTCGAACAATGCCAACTCTTTTTTAGATTTCTTTTTTATTAAGTCCACTGTCTTGAACACTAAACACTTCATTTGTATCTTAGGAGACTTGATGTACTCGGTGTTTTTTAAGAAAAGCTCAAGAGGATGCATTGATTCCATATACTCCTTGGAATCCTGCAATCCAAATACAATTTCAATAAAATAGTTAAACATAATAATACATAGTTTCCCCAAGTAGTATCAATTGACCAGAAATTGTGCTAGTTGTCCTTAGTACTACCAGTTGTTCAAAATTGTGCTAGTTGTCCTAAGTACTGCTAGTAGTCCTTTTGAATTTTAAATTTCACCAAAATTTACAAGTCCCACCCAATTATTGTAGTTTAAATTTGTACATACCTTCGACTGTCCTTCGACTGTGAAGACATAGCCTCATTTTTAGACCCATTATCTGAGTGACTCTCTTCTGGAGTCGCGTCTCTTTCTAAACTCATATGATCCTCAACTTCTCTTGGTGCCTCAAAGGAATCTGTCTCTTGTGTCCATTTCTTACAGACAATCCTTTTCTTACCAACCATTAGCACGATCCTGGTTTGGACAGCAAAACAATTTTTTTGAAAAATGAAAAATACAAACACATAACTCATGTTCATCTTTCTTTAGGACTACGTTAAAGGCCAAAAAGGCTTAAAGACAGACCAAATTTGATTCGTGTAGATGACATGATCAACCTAAAAGACAATAGGATGATTGTAACACCCGTGCCAAACGGGAAATATGGTGAAGGCTAGAATGTGTCTTGCCGAGAAGAAGTAGGAAAAATCAAAGGGGTTTTCTGAGGGAAGTTGAAATCAACTGAGGGAAAGCTTGAAAAAGGCTAAGGGAATCCGAATGTCGAAGAAAAACTATGTGTTTCAGGGAAAACTAAGTTTAGCCAGGGAAGATTGTGTTTAGCTGATAACACCGGGTTTTGACCATTTTTATGGATTGCTTTGATATCTTATGCATGTGTTTTAACTCCGTTTCCAATGGTTTTCAAAGTGATTTCCATGTTTTAGTATTTTGAAAGACGTTTTAGGTAACTTGTGATAAAGGAGTGCATTTCGGAACAAAAGCATGTTTTTGGATAAACTCGGACCGTCAGAAGTCTTGCTATCAAAGAAAACCTTCTCACCGTATGATCATCACCAAATTTGGGCACAAAAAAGTAGATACAACCAGCTTTCAAATGCAATTAGATTGGAGACGATCCAATGGTTGGATCCTTAAATATACTCGAAGCACTGAAGGCAGATGAAACTGCCTCGACGAGAAGTCTACCACGCCTGAGAGAGTTCCACCCGCGGCCAAGCCATGATCTGCCGCGCCTGAAGGAGCTCCACCTGCGGCAAAGGTCATGTTCGCCGCACCCATAAAGGTCGCGATCGCGGCCACCCCCTGCTGCGACCAAAGCGCTTCGTTACTTCACCCAAGGCTGATTAAAACCTAAACGAAGTAAAGGTTATAAATACTCGTTTTAGGTCATTCCAAGAGAGCAGTTCGTTTGGAGACCAGAGAGAAGAGAGAGGCGGCACCAAGGAAGAGGAGGAGGCACAAGGAGATCATTCGACTTCCGTCTTCACACGTGTTCTTCCTTCTTACTTTCCTATCTCTTTGATTCTTCAATACCCTATTACTTTTGAGATGTTTTGTTACAGTATAATTGAATAGTTCCCTCGTTGGGCATAGGGATCCCGAGAGGCTCTCATGAATCGAACTATTATTAAGTGATATGCTCAAATTAATACCCTATAAGTACTAAAGCAGTTGTTGTAGTATATGTAGGGGTCGAACACAAGAACTCAAGAAAGTCACACAATAGATTATATAGACTCAAATTAAGCTAAACCAAACAATGTAATTAAATGCGAGTGCGTAAATTAAACAAGTTGTAAGTCAATTGGAAAGAAGATAGGCTCAGGGTATTTCTCAGGAATTCAATGAATGTAGATAAACTAACTAACAAGATTCAGATTTAGCGCGGTTCTTGAACTCAAATCACTAAAGTATAACTAACCAACTCTCGTTGAGAAAACTATCTAAGTCTAAATCCTAGAATTCCAAATCTCTTTGCGAATCCTAAAGTCTAAACCAGCTTTTAGTTCAAGTTTGATTTGTTCACAAAACAACTAAACCAAATTTCTTTGCGAATAGTTATTTTGCTCACCTTAAGTTCTATCAGGTAATTAATCGCACTCTCGTGCCTAATCAATTATCCTAAGATCTAAGTTCCAGATCCGTCAACCTAGACTTATATCATGGCTTAAAAGGGGTAAAAACCATGATATATATCAACTCCCCCAGACTTAGTCTTTGTTTGCCCTCAAGCAAATAGAAGACTAAACCAGAGAAAGAGGTTTGAAAACACGGAGACTCACCTGTTCATGAAACATTGCAATGACCCTTTTCCCAAGCACCCAAATGTCACATAACCAGTTCCAAGACTAACCACCATGTACTTCTCCTTAGGCATTCGCAGCTTCCCCAGACTACACACATTATTTCGCAGCTTCATTCAATTAAACCCATCATCGCCAGTTTCATCGCTGTGATTAATACCAAGAACCTTCTAGGTTCTTTCCCATACAATATCATGACAAGGAACCACCTCATTTCACACTTTTTGTATCACTTTTCCTCTCCCCCATACTTATTTCTTATCATATTCTCCTTTTTTTTTTTAGATTCGCACCTACACATCAAGGTATGAGACGCGAGTATTGATGGTGTTTGCCACCGAATCCCCGGTTCTTCCCTCTCAATGTATCAAAGCGTGTAAGCGAATAATGGCATCATAGGAAAATCCTAGCCTCGCTTCCAACCTTTGTGTGATCATTCCTCACCAAGTAGAATAATGAGATCGCTGGAAACATTCATAACCCTCTACTTAGGAGAAAAGCATCTCATCTTTTCATGCACTTATTTATTAATTAACAGAAGGGGAGAGAGATACTATTACTTTTAAACACATGGGTTCCTTTGTCAGATAAGAATGAGGAATCAAGCTCTATGAATACTAACCACGTCGATGAAGTGCAAAAATTTGGCTCAGGCTTTAAAAGAACTCTGCTGGAAACATGTGTGTCTTCTAGTTAACTGGTCAGCCTTTGGATTTTTCATTAGTCGATCTAGAACTGATTCTGTAACAGCGGTCACTTAGAAGCAAAGTCAGAACAAAAAAGTCAAGAACACGATCATAGTCTCCAACAAATTTTGACTCAATAAAACAAATTTGACACAAAACCGACTGATTCTAAGAAAAACAAACACAATGTCAGCGACTACCTCCCCCAGACTTAAACAACACTGTCCCTAGTGTTATTTAGCCTTGAGTTGGTAAAAGAAAAACATAAGAGCTGAGTGGAATGGTGAAAATCGAAGGAGACGTACCTGGGTGATGGGTATCGACCGATACCATGCTTGTATCGATCGATACGAGGGATATTGGTCGATACAAATTTGACCTCGATCGATCTGTAGCTCACGGTCCCTTAAGAAATACCCAACTCCTTTGTCGTGTGGATGGTCTCGATCGATACCGGGTGGGTGTCGATCGATACTGCTCTTCTGAATCTGCTGCACATGAAACACAAGACACAAAACCAAAAACAAAAATAATAGAAAAACGTATGTACAGACTTACCAGTGGGTTGCCTCCCACCAAGCGCTTGTTTAACGTCACGAGCTTGACTTTGCTTAGGTGATTAGTCAGAGCGAGGTTGAGAACTCACTCCCATGCAAGTTCTACAACTGGACACTTCCAGCTTCAGAGTTCTGCTCAACATGCTCTCCACAACCTCCTTTCCTTTCTCTTTCAGCTCCGAAGTAAGAATAACTCTAGCCTTGGAGAATGGTTTTGAGGTTCCTTTGCACTTCACCTTGTACTCAATCGAGTCCCCATCACACTTCTGAGGGATTAAAGTCATAGAGGGAGCACCTTTTACTCCTTTGCTCTTTACCTTCTTCTTTGCCTTAGCTGTTTTGACGTCTTTCTTGGTGATGACAGAAGGACCATCTAAAACGTCTATGACAGTTGGCTCATCATAAGGCTCATCCAAAAGATCAACCATCAACGTCTCTCCTGTAACAACGGTGATGCAAGAGATATGTTTGGGAGCTCCTCTAGAAGGAATGGCTTTATAGGAGATCTCCTTGTCAATGTATGAGAATGAGATTCTCTTACTGGGCGTGTCCATAACTGCACCAACTGTAGCCATGAGCGGTCTTCCNCCTGGATCGACCTCTTCATCACTTCTTAAGGTGATTGCATTGACGCATTCCCTTGGATTCACTGTTTTCCCTGGAAGAAAACCTTCTTGCCTTTTCACAGCTGCTGCAGTCTGAGCGACCTGAGTTTCTAGCCTCTTCTGATGAATGCTAAGAGCTTCAATCTTTCCATTTAGGTCTGTGTACATAGCATCCATCTTCCCATTGAAATCCACTGTCATCTTCTACTGTCCCTGAAGAAGCTGTTCAAACATGGATTAAACCTTGTTCTCTGGAGATTTGGGTGGGTGAGGTGGGTATTGATACCTTTGACTTTGAAATCCAGCACCACCAATGTAGTAAACACCTTTCACTTCATCATCATCAGCAAAGTGAACAACTTTCTTTGTCTTACCCATCAGGAGATTGTGCACTGAATCCAACTTAGCTTGAACCTCAGCAATCTGCGATCCATCCAAATTCCCAGCCTTCTTCTACCGCTCAAAGTCTGCATTCTTGGTGCTATTGCTAGACGCCAAGTTCTCAATCAGCACATAAGCATCGTATGGATACATGGTGTTGAAATTCCCATTACTCGCAGCGTCCAGAGCCATCTGATACCTTCAATCGATTCCTCTGAAGAAAATACCCAGCAACTGAACCTTAGTGAACCCATGATGTGGACAGTCTCTCTGATACGACCTGAATCTGATCCAAGCAGCCTTAAACGCCTCAGTCGGTCCTTGAGAAAATTGGGAGATCTTGTTCCTAAGCTCCCCGGATCTCGCATCATCATAGAAATTATTGAGGAAGGTATTCTTAGTCTCTTCCCAAGTAGTTAGTGATCCATGCGGCAACTGCTTAAGCCAATAAGCTGCATCCCCACCAAGAGAGTATGGGAAAAGCTTACAGAGGAAGTAATCGTTGGACACTCCATTGTACTTGATGCTAGTGACCAAGTCCTCGAACTTCTCAATATGATCCATGGGGTGCTCATGACGAAAACCATGAAAAGGGTGCTGACCCACAAGAGTGAAGTATGCAGGTTTCAGCTCAAAGTCATTCCTCGGGAAAGCAGGTGGACGAATCGCTGATCGACTGGCATAGAACTGATCAGGGCTGTTATACTCTCCAATTGTCCTACCACGATCAACCACATTATTCCCAACATTCACAACAGCTGGAGGGACAATGATGTTTCCATCTCCATCAAGTCGTTGCCCCCTCTCATTGCACAATTGACCCTCGTGGTCTCTCAAAGCTCCAGCATCGTCACGAATCAAAACCACTGGATTGTTCATTTATGCTGGCGTCTTTGCTTTCCTGTTTGTGCGTTCCAAAAGTGCTAGTTGCTCGTTTGACAGATTAACTAGCAGAGTGTTCTTGTTCCTTCTGGTTTCACGAAGAGGCATGCACCTGAAACAGGGAAGTCAAGAACGTAAGTAACCGAAAAACGCGATGGGTATCGACCGATACCACTAGGGTGTCGATCGATACTCTACAATTTAGACGAAATTCTTAGCTAAAATCTAATGGTGAAATTGAGTCCCCGGCAACGACGCCAAATTTGATATGCTCAAATTAATACCCTATAAGTACTAAAGCAGTTGTTGTAGTATATGTAGGGGTCGAACCCAAGAACTCAAGAAAGTCACACAATAGATTATATAGACTCGAATTAAGCTAAACCAAACAATGTAATTAAATGCGAGTGCGTAAATAAACAAGTTGTAAGTCAATTGGAAAGAAGATAGGCTCAGGGTATTTCTCAGGAATTCAATGAATGTAGATAAACTAACTAATAGGATTCAGATTTAGCGCGGTTCTTGAACTCAAATCACTAAAGTATAGCTAACCAACTCTCGTTGCGAAAACTATCTAAGTCTAAATCCTAGAATTCCAAATCTCTTTGCGAATCCTAAAGTCTAAACCAGCTTTTAGCTCAAGTTTGATTTGTTCACAAAACAACTAAACCAAATTTCTTTGCGAATAGTTATTTTGCTCACCTTAAGTTCTATTAAATAATTAATCGCACTCTCGTGCCTAATCAATTATCCTAAGATCTAAGTTCCAGATTCGTCAACTTAGAATTAGCTATGAGAACAACCTCTGGTGAAGAACCAATTCAGATGGTGAATCCTAATTAACTAATTAACCTAACATTCAGAGAAAATCCTTATGAGAACCCTGAACCTAACAGTGGATCTACTCAGACATGGAGATTGAAACAAGCAACATGATTGAATAGATCATCAAATCAAATAAATAGAAGAGAGTAAAACAAGGGTTCGAAATCTTCTCTCAGGCGAACAGAGTTTCAGACTTGTTTCCCTCCAAAGCTCTCTCACAGAAAACTTAAGTAAAATAAAGCTTAATTAGAACGTCATAGCCAAAGTGGCTTAAACACCTAACTTAAACTCTTAAAACACGTTTTGGGCTAAATTGTAAATAATAAAGTCTTCTAGGCAATTTTACAATTCTTCAACTCTTCATAAAAGTCGCGACTCGTGTCTTGCTGCAGTGAGTATCGACCGATACTAGTAAGTATCGATCGATACTGAGGCTTCAAATCGGGTACTCAGCTACACGAACTTCTGCTTTGCTCCAAAATGCTCCAGAAAGCTCCAATTATGCTCCAAACATGCTAAAACCTGTAAAAGACTCTAAAACACTACAAAAAAGTAGAAAAACTCTATAAAACGGACTTATATCATGGCTTAAAAGGGGTAAAAACCATGATATATCATTAAGCTATTGGATTAAGACTTCGATTAGCGTTCTTCGTTCTATCCTTATTGTTAATGCTTTAACTTGATTATTCGTCTAGCAATTGAACTTAGGTATTTTTAGAACTATGAAAGTACTGGATCCATATGCTTGACCTAGGGTAGACGAACAATACCGTCACAAGATCTCGAAAGTATACTTGTGGAGGGATTGTGAGCGTTAATGACTTTTGAGTATAACCGCTAACTTTTTGCGCGGCCGGAGACGAAAGCTACCGGTCGAGTACTAAAGTTGTAGGTGTATAGGGTGTATGAAAATAGACTACACGTAGTGTCCGTGTTCCAAGTTCAAGAACCCAAAGACAACAAGTAGTTGTCTAAAAAAAAATCTTAGCCAATTTTTTACTATATTCGATCATGATCCCTAAGGAGTTCCCGAATGCCTAGCGCTCCGTTTAATTGCTTACAACCTTAATTATATTATTCCGTAGTATAGACTTTAGTGACACAAAACCAAACCCCAAATTTATTTATGTTCTAGTTTAATTTAAGTATCCGATTAATTAGTATCAAAGCAACAAAATCTATGTGGTTCGACCCCTAAGTAATACAACGCACGTCTGTGCACTTGCGAACATTTAGGGTTATAAAAATAAAATCTGAAGCTTAGTTACAATTTGTACGCATCATGTTTTTGGCGCTGTTGCCGGGGAGAGGTTTTGATTTGTTTTCTTGCGAATCTCTGCTTAAATCCATAGAACGTTTTCTTACTTTTATTTAACTTTTGCATTTTCTTATTTTTCTTTAGGTACAACCCGATGGGGGGACCGAGATTTAGGTCCCAAGCCTCTCGAAGAACCGCCACCTTTGCACGATGGATATCCACGTGATGACGAGCATAACGATCCTCTCGAAGACGACAACGAAACTGTAGGCGAAATGAAATATGCCGAAGAAGGAGAGCAAAAAATTGGCGAATCCGATGCGCCCCATAAATTTCTTTTGGATCGAAGCGCTATTCAACCGTCCTCTCCCAAGGATGGCGAGTCTGAAATCAAGGTAAGCTACTTAGCTATGGTTCAACAATAACAATTTAGTGGGTACTCGACGGAACGTCCGATAGATCATATCGAACTTTTTGAAGAAATCTGTTCAACCATAAAATCAAATAAGAACTACCATACGTGTAAACTCTTCTCGTTCTCCTTGAGCGGTAGAGCCAGTAAGTGGCTGAAAACTTTGACACCCGCGTCTATCACAACGTGGGAAGAATGTAGAATGGCTTTCCTAAGTCATTTCTTCCCCAAACCTCCTACTTATCTCTTTAGGGATAAGATACAAAACTTCCAACAAGAAGAGACGGAGACATTCTACTATGCTTGGGAGCGTTTCAGAGAATACGAAAGAGACTGCCCGCACCACGGATTTCCCGAAGAACGCTTGATGAGCATCCTTTATCAAGGAATCCACCCAAAGTCACAAGAATCACTCGATACTGCCAGCAATGGGGATTTCGCCACTACATCCGTAGACGACGTTCGCACCCTCATAAATAACTTTGCAAGAAGTATCAACAATCGGGCGCAATTCGCCCAATTCCGGAGCGCGAAAGAGGAACGAGAGAAATCAAGGGAGCCGAGATGCCTCACACTAATGGTAGATCATCTTGGTATAGAACGACCAGACGAGTCACGCAAAAGGCGTCGCTTTGACGACTCGAGAGGTCCACATGACCCTCAAGGTTGGGAAGACATGAACTATCTTGAAGTACGAACAAACCATCTCAACAATGAGATGACGAACACAGCTGGAGCATGCCGAATCCAAGAGCACATGCAGAGGCCCATCGACCGCGGGTGGAACCCTCATGACCGCGGCCAGGAAAGACTTCGCCATGGGTCTGACCATCACGACCGCGGCCAGCATTCACTTCGCCGCTGGTGCAATCCCTCGGGGCGTGGCCAAACCCAGTTCCCCCCGAATCGTGGCCAGCCTACTTACGAGCCAATATCGGCTATCCGAACCCTACCAATGCTTCCTGCAAGTCCACCTATCTCTGATTTTGAAAGACTTGAGCAAATGATACCGGGACTTAAAGAATCTCAATATGAATTGAGCACCAAGGTGGATAGAACTTGCGAGGATTTGAATAGAAAAATAGACAGTCTCTTCGATGCTACCAAGGAGGCTAAGGATGAGTGGACGAGAACGAGTTCATTCGTGAAGGAGCTGCATAAATTTCTTCCAAAAACACAGATGACTTACAAGCTATCATACTTAGGAGTGGTACGACCTACAAGGAACTGAAGTTCCCGACGAATCATGAAAAAGAGAATACGATAGAAAAAGAAGAAGAAATAGTAGTTGAGGGAGAAGAAGAAGATGGAAGAAAGGAAGTTCCCCGAGAAATTCTCGAAGGGGATTTGATACCTGCACCACCAGCTCGTGTTTACCAACCTAAACCACCATACCCAAGAGCCTTGAAGGCGCCAAAGAAGGAAAAACAAAGAGCTAAGCTGAAGGAGTTAATCGAACAACTAACGGTTAGGTTACCTTTTGTAGAAGCTTGTGCAATGATCCCCCCTCTAAGAAAATTTATGAAGGGCATCCTAACTGATTCCCCGACGCTTGAAGAAGGCGTTATGATGATCACTCACGAATGTAGTTCCATCTTGCAAAACAACGTCCCGTAGAAGATAGGAGACCGAGGAAGTTTCGTACTCTCATACACTATCAAGGGGGTAACGTTCAAGCGTTCTTTATGCGATTTGGGATCAAGCATAAACATGATACCATTATCAGTAGCAAGACATTTAGGATACCACACTTTCCAACCCACTAAGATTTCACTAATATTAGCGGATCGATCGGTTTGACGACCAGTAGGCGTCTTCATCGATGTATCCATCATGATTGGAGAATGCTGTATTCCTACCGATTTCGTGGTACTCGAGCTAGAAAAAGAACCTGCATACCCCCTTATACTCGGCCGACCATTCCTATCTACTGCAGGGGCGATGATCAATGTCCCGGAAGGAAAAATCGATCTACACTTAGGCGATCTCGTGATGCGTTTTGATATGAAAGAAAGTCTCATTAAACCAACCCTAGACGGGCAAGTGTTTTGGCTCGATGAAATCGACAAAGTTACTGAAGAGTTCTATGAGGAAGTACTTCTCAGTGACCCGCTGACAGTTATGCTTACAGACGGAGAATATGAGTGCAGCTCCCTCGAAGAAACATTGAGAGAATGTGCAAAAATGCTCGACAAGGATGAGATTTATAAAAAGGTAGTGAGCTACCTTGGTTTAAAGGACGAAACACATATCCCAACACCAGCTAAAGACACTCATACGGCAGTGAATGACCCATGGAGCGAGTTGAAAGCCCCCTAAGGTGGAGCTAAAACCTCTATTCGTCGAACTCAAATACGCTTTCCTTGGACCGAATTCAACTTATCATGTCATTATAAATTCTGGTCTGAGTAAAGCCGAAACAACGATGCTACTAAGCGAATTGAAAAAGCATACATCTTGATGACATACCAGGGATCTCGCCGGATCTTTGTATGCACAAGATCCATCTCGAGGATAACGCCAAAAATTCGGTCGAGCCCCAAAGGAGATTGAACCCTAACTTAATGAACGTTGTCAAGAAAGAAATTATGAAACTTTTAGAAGAGGGAATTATCTTCCCGATCTCGGATGGCCCTTGGGTTAGCCCAGTTCACGTTGTCCCTAAAAAGGGAGGAGTCACGGTAATCAAAAATGAAAAAGACAAAATGATCGCCACAAGAACGGTCACCGGACATCGTATGTGTATCGACTACCGGGCTGAACGCAGCAACAAGAAAGGATCATTTTCCTCTGCCTTCATCGACCAAATGCTAGAAAGGTTAACTAACCATCAATACTATTGCTTCCTGGATGGATATTAAGGATTTTTCCAAATCCTTATCCGACCGGAAGACAAAGAAAAAATGACTTTTACTTGTCCTTATGGGACGTTCGCCTACAGGCGAATGCCATTCGGCTTGTGTAATGCGCATGCGACTTTTCAGAGATGCATGATGTCAATATTCACAGATTTCATCGAAGACGTCATGGAAGTGTTCATGGATGATTTTTCCCTCTACGGATCTTTGTTCGAAGCATGTTTAGCGAACCTGGGTAGGTTTTACAATGATGCGAAGACAAACATCTGGTTTTAAATTGGGAAAATGTCATTTTATGGTACGAGAAGGAATCGTGCTCGGACATTGAATTTCAGAAAAAGGGATCGAAGTGGATAAGGCAAAAATTGAAGTGATGACGAGCCTACAACCACCTACAAACGTGAAAGGTATCCGGAGTTTCTTGGGACACGCCGGATTTTATAGGAGATTCATTAAAAAAATTTCCCAAATTGCTTGACCCCTTACGCGTCTTTTGTGTAAAGAGACGAGCTTCGAATTCGATGACGAATGCCTAGCCGCGGTTAATAAATTAAAAGACGCTCATGTGTCCGCTCCAATCTTACAACCAACAGATTGGGAACAACCATTCGAGATCATGTGTGATGCAAGTGATGTTGCGGTTGGAGCAGTACTAGGTCAACGAAAAGACAAGAAACTGCACGCAATCTACTACGCGAGCAGGACGATGGATGAGGCTCAATGTAATTATGCGACAACAGGAAGGAACTTATGGCTGTCGTGTTTGCTTATAAAATACTACCTGGTCGCATCTAAGGTAATAGTCCACACAGACCACGCGGCAATAAAATACTTGATGTCTAAGAAAGATGCAAAACCTAGGCTAATAAGGTGGGTACTTCTATTGAAAGAATTCGACATTGAGATTAGAGATCGAAGAGGAACAGATAACGGAGTGGCATATCACATTTCGCGAATACGAGTAGAAGACGAAGTGCCATTGAATGATAGTTTGCCAGATGATAACGTCTACGCAATAGATATGGTACCTCTAACCGCACATGCACGCGAAACAGCCTCGCGACCCCTTGTGCGACGGTCCGATGCTTTTAACACCCCGTGGTTCCGACACATAGCCAACTATCTAGCTGTAGAAATCGAACCACCACAGTTCTTTGGTTACAGGAATAAGAAATTCTTGCGAGAGATAAGACATTACTATTGGGATGAGCCATACTTCTATAAGAGATGCGCGGACGGCCTTTACCGACGATGCGTGGCTGAAGAGGAAATGAACGGAATATTGTTCGGATGTCATAGCTCACTTTATGCAGGCCATTTCGCTACTTTTAAAATTGTCTCTAAAATTCTACAAGCAGGTTTTTGGTGGCCCACTTTGTTTAAGGATGCACAAGCATACATCTTGCGCTGTGATTCATGCCAGCGTATGGGAAACATAAGTAAGAGGAACAAGATGCCTCAAAACTTTATTCTTGAAGTTGAAATTTTTTATGTATGGGGAATCGACTTCATGGGACCGTTCCCGACTTCCTTTGGGAACCAATACATTCTGGTTGCTGTAGACTACGTCTCTAAATGGGTGTAGGCAATTGTCAGCCCCACGAACGACGCAAAGGTAGTTATCAAGATGTTCAAATCGATCATCTTTCCGCATTTCAGAGTTCCTAGAGTCGTGATAAGTGACGGGGGATCTCATTTCATTAACAAAGTCCTCAAGAACTTATTGTAAAAGAATGGAGTTACGCACAAACTTGCCTCTCCATATCATCCTCAAACAGGCGGCCAAGTGGAAATCTCCAATAGAGAGATCAAGTCGATTTTGCAGAAAACAACTAGAGCTAATCGCAAGGACTGGTCCACGAAACTCGATGACGCACTTTGGGCATACTGAACAGCATTCAAAACACATTTAGGCACAAAGCCATTCAACCTTATCTACGGAAAAGCATGCCATCTGCCTGTGGAACTAGAATACAAAGCACAATGGGCTATCAAGGAGATGAATCTGGACATGAAGACAGCGGGAGAAAGGAGACTACTCCAACTACATGAACTAGATGAGATCCGGCATAACGCCTACGAAAATTCGAAAATATACAAGGAAAAGACAAAAGCGTATCATGACAAGAAAATCATACACCGATCCTTCGCTATGAACGACAAGGTTCTCCTGTTCAATTCCCGCCTAAACCTTTTTCCCGGGAAGTTACGATCAAGGTGGTCCGGTCCTTTCACGATAAAGGAAGTTAAGCCATACGGAGCAATCGTTCTTTGGAGTAAAAGTGGAGACACATTCACAGTAAACGGACAGCGTATCAAGCCATACCTAGCGGAACCAGAAGAAGACAAGAGAGAAGTAATAGCCTTGATTGACCCATCACCCGATTAATCCAACAACAACGTCGAGCTAAAAGACTTTAAACAAAAGGGCTTAATGGGAGGCAACCCATTCTTAGGTCCATTTTTCTTTTTAAGTTTTCCTTTCTTTTTCTATTTTTGTAAGTTCCAGCAAAAAAAAAAAAAAAAAAAAACATTAATAGAAAACTCTGGAATCCCGATCGACTACGTTTGATCCCAGATCGATTCCCATCCACTTCCAACTCATTCCGCACCATTTGATTGCCAAATCCATTCCCCAACCGCATCCAGGTAAGTTTTTCCTTTTTCTTTACACTTTTTCAATTATTTATATCCATCTATCTATTCGTCCTTCCTCGATTTATTTCACACTAAGGACAGTGTGATTTAAGTCTAGGGGAGGATGCTCATCCGTACTAATCTCTTTTCTTATTTTTCGCTTTATTTAAAATTTTCATGTAATCTTTCTCTATTTTTATTAAGTATTTTTCAGGAACATAAGAACAAAATCTATGATGATTTCGACCTGTGTGTCTCCACGTGCCAGCTCTTTTGTGGTTTGGTACTAGACTAGGCGGTAGCTAGAGTGCTTGCGAGGCAAAATCCCCAGAGGATTTCGACCCATAGAGATTCTTTCTAATAGGATATACTAGCTCACTTTATTTGAACTTAATCTATATTTAACTTTCTTATCAAAGGTTTTAGGCGAGACAACGAGTCATACATCTAGGAAATCTTTTCCTTTTCACCACTCTTTGTTGTCCTAGATGGCCGGTTCACCTTTAGCTGGTACCCCACCCGAAACTTAACCATTGTTCAAACCTCATGCAACTCTCTTTGTGTCTTATATGCAGATATGTGCAAGAACGCCGGAGAGGGAGGAACGACACAGTTTTCAGTCGCTAAAGACGAAGACGATACGCGATTGGTGGAGGTGAATTCAACGAGATAAGAACTTGGATATGCCTTGGAAAAACTCAAAATCATGATAATTTCCGTGCCCCCTAAGACTCTGTATCATTAAGGCGTTTCCCCCTTTACTGAAAAAAATAATAATAAATTAAAAAAATCGAAAATAATCGAAAGGGAAAGGAAATAAAATCCTAAAAAGAGTCTAGGTTGGTCGAAATACTTATGAGGCATCCATGGTTCGTTTGTGAGAAGTTTGTCATTCCGAACCCACAGAAAAATCTAAGTCTTGGGGAATGACAGAAAACTTCTGTTTTTGGAGAAAGGAGGAAGTGCAACATTTTTTACGCAAGAAGAAGTGACTGGAAACTGTGGATATCAACAACTCCATCCTCTCTTGCTGTTTTGCATAATATTTAGCACCCTCCGACAAAAATACGGTAACCCGAAACGCTTTTAACCTCACCTCTAAATGCCCTTAATACCTAGCCTCGATTGTCTTGTTTAGAATTTTTGATAAGATTCACGCAACCTTTTAATGAATGTGAAGAGCTAGTTGACTGGAAGTTAGGTTTCGAATGGTTAGATTTTCGTATGACGGACACCGTGGACTAGCGTTACAGTACTTTAGTGAGAATTTTCTAGGCTAAGCCCGATTGATGCATTACGTTGGTTATGGTTTAGAAGGACGGTCACTGAGATTTTTGTTAGTTCCTATATTTTCGAAAACCTCTTTCCGAGTTTAGATTACTATTTTTGTTTGAGGACAAGCAAATGTCTAAGTTTGGGGGAGTTGATAACACCGATTTTTGACCATTTTTATGGATCGCTTTAACCGCTAACTTTTTGCGCGGCCGGAGACGAAAGCTACCGGTCGAGTAATAAAGTTGTAGGTGTGTAGGGTGTATGAAAATAGACTACACATAGTGCCCGTGTTCCAAGTTCGAGAACCCAAAGACAACAAGTAGTTGTCTAAAAAAAAAATCTTAGCCAATTGTTTACTATATTAGATCATGATCCCTAAGGAGTTCCCGAATGCCTAGCGCTCCGTTTAATTGTTTACAACCTTAATTATTTTATTTCGTACTATAGACTTTACTGACACAAAACCAAACCCCAAATTTATTTATGTTCTAGTTTGATTTAAGTATCTGATTGATTCGTATCAAAGCAACAAAATCTCTGTGGTTCGACCCCTAAGTACTACAACGCACGTCTGTGCACTCGCGGACATTTAGGGTTATAAAAATAAAACCTGAAGCTTAGTTACAATCTGTACGCATCATTAGCCGGGGAAATCAGTCAGCTCGGGTGATTGCCGAGCTCAAACTGACTTTTGCCGAGCTAGATGAGTTTTTACCGAGCTAAAATCAGCTGGCCGAGTTTTTCTGGACTTGGTCGGAATTCGGACAAGGCTGGTCGGGATCAGACATCTTGTGTCGGCTTCAGACAAGGTTGGTAAGTAGTTATCGGTGAAAGTTGATAATCCGCGGAGGATTTTAAGCGGGAACGGTTATCTGACTTAAACACTCGAGGAAAATTGCGCAGGAGCGGTTACTAATCTGATCGATCAATAAACTCGCGGGAACGATTATTCCGGGAGAAAATAAATGCGCGGGAACGGTTATCGGTCTGATTGATCGAGTAAAGTCGCGGGAACGATTATTCTCGGGGGAAAGAGATGAGCGTGAGTGGTTAACCATTTGATCTATCAATTAAACTCGCGGGAAAGGTTATTTCTCGGTGAAACGAATACTCGTCTATAAAAAGAAGATCTCTGTCTCATTTTTACACCTTCGCGCGACCAATAACTTAGAAAGATCAGAGAGAAAATCCGAGAGAAGTTAACCGTGAGAAGTTAGCCGAGAGAATCCGATTCTAGCCGAGAGAATCCGATTCTAGCCGAGAGAATCTGATTCTAGTCGAGAGAATCTTATCCTTTCAGAGAGAAGGAATTCTATCCAAGAGAGTATCCGAGAGACTTTTTGGGGAAAATCTGTGTGGGCGATCGACCGATCTGAAAGCGAGATCAACCGATCCAATAGCAGCAACAGGTGTCGGAATCCGTCCTTACCGAATCTGAGAAAACCTTAAGTGAGTGTGTGACCGTGGCCATTAGTTTGGGTCGTTTTCACGCATAGATACTTAGTCTTGATTTCTTGATTGTTGTGTGTGTTTGCTTGTCATGTTCTGTATTTCTGCTGGCTAACCGTGGTGATTGATTCACCTTATCGTCGATCTAGATCAGGAAATGTGCTCGGGGCTGAGATGCTTGCCCGGACTTGTCTGGTTGCGGGATGATCGGCCGGTAAGCGTGGGTGATTACGCTCGGCTAGTTTTATGTCATGATAAGCATATTATGAACTATGTGTTGATTTCATATTGTGGCTCGGTGAAACGGGATGACCGCTCTCACTAAGCAATTATGTTGCTTATGCCTCCATTTTTGGATGCATATTCTGAGTTTAGCAGAGATGGTAATCGTGATGTCTCATCACTATGACTTGTCTGATCGAACCAAACGCGAAAAAGTTAAGTAAAGTGTTAAAAAATTATCCGGCTAAAATTTTGGCTTAGTGTTGGCTAAAATGAAAATCCGGATTAGGGTGCTACAAGTTGGTATCAGAGCGTGGTCGATTCTAGGACAGAGTCTAGCATAAGTGGGTTAGTGGTTACATCCATTCTTCCAATGCCTTGTCTCTCGGTAAGTCTGATTTTTTGTGGTTGAATGTCTAAGTTAGTTTGCCTGCTAACTTAGTAATATTTGTTCTCGTCATTGTAGATGGCAAGAGGTAATCGCAAAAGGCAAGGCGATGGTGAGAACTCTGGAAACAATGCGGCAATGAATGTCAGAGATGGGAATGGGGAAAATCCAGTTGATGGGATTGCCGAGAATGTTGCCAATGCGGGAAATTTGAATGTTGATGCTGCTGCTGCTGCGGCTACTAGGAATGTTGTTGCTGCTCCAGTGGGTCTGGAAGCAGTGCTGGGACTGCTAACTCATGTGGCGGCGAGACTGCCGACTGTTGCGGCTGCTCCTATGGCACCACCGTCAGTCGTGCAGCCAGTGATTCCACCAGTTGTGGAAGTTGAGGAAGGGAACATCAATCAGAGGATTCCATCTTACTTGAAGGTGATGGATCATATGCAAAAGTTGGGAACAAAGTTTTTCTCGGGCGGAACGAAGCCCATTGAGGCGGATGGCTGGATAGACCGCTTGGAGAGGCACTTTGAATCAATCCGTTGTCCTGAGCACTATAAGAAAGACATTGCCGTGCACTACCTAGAAGGTGAACTTTTAATCAATCCCTCAAGCTAATGCACCGGTTCGACAAGAAGACAAACTTGAAGCGATGATGAAACAATGCATCGAAGGACAGAAACAAGCCAACAAAGAGATCCATGAGAAGATGGATAACATCTACAGTAATCTCAACAACAAGTACGATTCAATCGTTGCTCATGTTCAGAAGCTAGATGTTCAAGTTGCTCAAACTATGGAAGCCGTGAAGAAACAAGCCGAGACAAGTGCAAAAACGTTTTGCAATGTTGTCTCCTCCAATGAAGATGAGCTCGTGCCAACCTCTACACCACCTCCTAAGGATGATGAGTTAAACAAAATCCAAGAACAAAAGCCATACCACGGAGAATCGAAGAGAGCTTTCAAAAGGAGGCTGAAAATGAGGCCACTCGAGAAAATAGAAAGTCCGGGAAGTTTGTGGTGCCATGTACCATCAATGGTATTGAAATCTATGACTCTTTGTGTGATACAGGAGCTAACATCAATTTCATGTCATTGGCAATGGCGGAAGAGCTAGGACTCTCGGAGTTCAAACGATCTCAAATCTCGATAGAGTATGCGGATTCGTCGTTCGATACGCCTTATGGATTTTTGCCTAATGTGACAGTTCATGTAGTCAATGGTCTTATCCCTACTGACTTTCAAGTCGTGGTGATGAAAGGGAATGAGTGGAGACCATTGATACTTGGATCTCAGTTCTTAGCTACCGCCGGAGCAATCTTTGATTTTTCGAACCAAAGGATCTCCTTCGCGAGAATCAACAAGAATGTCTTCTATCCGGCGATTGACTTCATCAAGATGACGAAGGTAGCTGAGATGTGCAACAAAATATTTCTCTTAGAGCCTGGAGACACCAAGAAAGATCTCCAAAACGTCAAGGAAAGAGATCCACACGTGAAACCGAAGCTAAAGGCCAAACCGGCAAAAATGGACCGTAAAGGCGTCTTCAAGGATATTTTTTCCGTCTTGACACCTACTGTGGTAAAGAAGGACGTGGGAGTGACTAAAGTGAAGCCTAAAGATGTGCCAAAGTCTTTTGCAAAGATACAAATCGTGCTCCCCAAAGAGATGGATGCAAAAGACGAGGAAACCATTAAGAAAAAGCTCGAAAACACTTTGAAGCTTTTCCCGAAGGCGTTCGTTCTTAAAAACGACATTGGAGGCAAGCTTGAGGAGCTCAAAATCCCTCCCGACCCTCCGAGTGCAGAGACAAAAGAAGCTAAAGGAGATTCACTTCCTTTACCGGAGGATAACGTACCTCATGTCCAAAGTACAAAGAAGACACAAAATCAACGAGGAAAAAGGCATGGAAAAGATGTTGTGCAAGATAGTGAAGAGACATTGAGTTACCACTTAAGAGATGAGAATGATGAGTTGGAAGAAGCGCAAACGCAGTTTGTGCCGGTCGATCAAGTAGCTGAACCGCAACAAGCTCCTAAACATGTGCGCAAACCGAGGAAGCCAAGAGCTAGTCACGGTAGAAGAAGGAAAAACATGTTGAGTGTCGAAATGAGACTCGTTGGACCAGCTCTAGAAGAGGATACCGATTACATGGCGGGGCTGAACAGCATTAAGATCATACCGACACTTCGTCTCGATTGGGAAACAATTGATCATCTTGGACTTCGCGATGATATCGAGTGGTATTTAGATGCGCTTGGACTCCGACGTTTCATGGAGCTTTCTCACCCGACTTATGAGAAGTTGACAAGGGAGTTTCTCTGTACTGGATCTCTAGCTTATCCGGTTGGACAGAACTTCACGGCAAAAAATGAGATCCTTTTGTTCTTACTTCATAACCATCGGTGATCTTTGTTAACTATTTGGATTTGCTTGTGATGAGAAGAAGACTTTCATAAGGAGCATCACTTCCTATGGCATTTGGAATCGATTTGTTAACGAGGAACTCAGCCCCGGCTCATCAAAGGAGTCACGAATCACGCATCCCGCTGTCCGCTAAATGCATCGAATGATCGCGCAAACGATTTTCAGTCGGAATGATCATAGTTCGGTCCTTGGAGATGAGTTCTTCATTCTTACCGCCCCTTTTGTGGAGGTGCCCGAAACAGTAAATCTTGGCTCAATCTTGCTAGACATTTCACCACAATTAAGCATAACGCTTCAAAAGAACGCAAGGAAAGCAATGCCTATAACAACTTTGGAGGCATCATCACCGCGATTCTTCTACATTGTGGAGTCAACTTCGGGAATGAAAAACCGCTTCAATATGAGAACAAACTAGACCTGGCCGGGCTTCAACGGAAAGGTTATCTAGCTGGTTGGCTTGAAGAGGCTAAGCTTTTCGCTTACTTATTCACGCCACCTTCTTCAAAAGAGACATAATGCATCCTCCTTCCACGCGAGAACGTTCCTCGTTTACGTGACGATAACCCTTCATTTAACCTTCCTAAAAGTATGTGGTTCTTGCGTACACCGAGGGATCCTATTGTAGGGATGAGTTTCTTCTACAAATCTCAAGCAAAGCCAGCACGCAACTCTCGCGACTATGTAGAGCCTCGACACCACGCGATCTCAGGTGCATCATCATTCGGTATTCCTCCTTTGGTTCAGCCTATCACCGCACCAATGAGGAACCGTACGGACCAATGGTTCTATGCCACTATCGCGAAAGAACGTGAGGAGAGGATACTTCTTCAAGACCAAGTTCGCACTCAAGGAGAGATGATCTCCAAACTCGTTAAGGTGGTCAAGAAGTTTGCGCCACGTTTCTTCAAGAAATCTAGAACAACCCGAGGAGCTGAGCAAGTTGACAACGAGCTAGGTAGTCTCTCACTCATCTCTGGTTTCGATCAGACCGAGGCTGCCAATGACGACGCCACAAACCATACGCCACAAGAGGATGAGTTCGTAGCTGATTCCGACGAGACAGGTGCTTTCTCGCGAATCCGACGACAACGAGATTTCATTTTCCGTTTCTAAAACGTTCTGATCCAGGTCCCTTTGTCAAATTTTTCTTTTATTTATTTTCTCTTTAATTATTATTTTTATTTTATTGAGTCTGTCCGCTCCCTTCTATCGCTCACTTTCACACCGAGACGGTGTGAAGTAAGTCTAGGGGTAGATTTATCATTTACTAACGCATTTTATTTTTCTTTGTTATTTTTATTTTTCTCGAGTCATTTTAATGATTTTTCTTGAGTCGTTTTATTGACTCAAAACTATTATGTAGGAAATTATGAACTTTTCTTGGAACTAACCGTGTGACACCAACTTTTAGTGACAGTTTTAACAGAGATTGACCGCAGATTTTTACTAATGGAAAAACCCGTGAGTGGACCGACCTACCATAAAAACGCCCATTTCTCTAAGGGAACCAAAGGATTTAGTGCTGGCTTCAACCTAATGAACTTAATTTTTCTCATCTTGGGGCTTGGTATACATCGACCGAGACACCTTTTTCAAGCCCGCCATGACAAGTCTGTGTGAGTACGGTTTCCCTCTCTCTTCCCTTCAGTTAAGTACTTCAATGAAGAAAGGATATAGATGGCGCGGAAGTGAACCGGGGATTCGGTGGCAAAAACCATCAATACTCGTGTCTCATGGAAGTATGCCAAAAGAAGTGAAACGGGGATTCGGTGGCAAACACCATCAATACTCGCGTCTCATGGAAACTTATCCAAAGAGGTGAACCAGGGATTCGGGGGCAAACACCATCAATACTCGCGTCTCGTATTCCTTGATCCCGTGAAACAAAAAGAAAATGAAGAAATCGATCTAAGGAAGAGAGAAAAAGGGAGAGGAAAGAAACCGGAATTAAGACTGTCTAGTTAAGCATGAAACTTGATTGAGGAAAGTCTACATCTTCTTTGATCGATACTCCCTCGATGAGGCCGCACGCCTTTAGCTTTAGAGAAGTTAGCAATGGAGAATTCGGGTAACCTTATGAGAATGTGGATCAGACTTGGGAAGTTGAGAAGCAATACAGCGAAGTACATGGTGGTTTTTATCTAACGTCAAACATTTTCTAATTGGTTTACGACAATGAAGGTTAGTACGACGTTCTAAAGAATAAGTGAGTTTCCGCGTTTTCAAACCTCTTTTCTATTCTTAGTTTCATTGTTTGCTTGAGGACAAGCAAAAGTTAAGTCTGGGGGAGTTGATATACTCTATATTTTACTTTATTTATTATGGATTTTAGTATTTTATCTAAGCATTTTTATTCGATTTTGTGCTTTTTGAGGTAGTTTTCTCGTATTTGTAGTTTTAAAGTCTATATAGGTCAAATCATCAAAAAGGATGCCAAATGGACCCAAAAAGGAGTTGTTCACGTCCAAGGCATGTTTCCAAGTCCAAGAGATCAGCCAAGCACCTACAACTCAAGAAAAGCGGATTCCTCCAATTGGATTGCACAGATGCATCAGAAGTTTCATCTTCGTTGGATGCCTTCCCGTTGATGGATTGAGATGAAATTTGGTGCCAAAATAGAATTTTGAGTTAACTTTCATATGGAATTGGTTTCATGTCATTTGAGCCGTGTTTAGGAAGTTACATCGATTCTATTGGAGACATGTCCGTCTGGCTCGCAAAGGAGGCCAAGGAAGAAATAAGGTCCAGCATCGGCCCAGGGAGAGAAGCCTCCGGGCCGATGCCTCCTGGCCCGATATTGCACCTCAAACCAGAGCCAATCTTGACCGCCAATATCGATATGATACATATCCTTGGCCGATGCTGCGCCCCTTGCGAACCGAAACCGTCCTTTTTCGGTTTAATGAAACCCTAGACAATTTTAGGGCTATAAATACTTGTTTGTAGCCTCACGAAACAGAGAGACACCCTAGAATAAAACCCTAAACGGCAGTAGCCTTCTCTTTCATAGTTTTTACAAGTTTTTCATTGATTTTGGATTCTAAGAGGTTTAAGGTGAAGATCTCGACTTTGTACTTCAATATAGAGAAGTTTTCTCAACCTTACTCTTTTAATACAAGTATTCTCATCATGATATCTATTCATACTTGCTGTATTTCGTTCATCATGAGTAAGTAGTTCGTTTTTTAGGTTGAAGGGGATCTATGGGTGCATAATTCGATATTGATATGATGATTGTTTAAAAGGGATATTAATATGATTCTTCATCTTTATTTTTTCTCAATGCATGATTACTTTACCGCGCATTTAGTAATCTGATCTTAGGTTGATATACTCTCCAAAAGCTTGTTATATTGCCAGAACTAATATTTGATGAGTTAGGCGTCTTAACCTTCCAAAAGTCGAGTTAAGGAGTCTAGTGAATTTTATCAGTACTTGCTCGATTTAATGCATGTTTTCATTCTACAATAACCAACGAAAGCTGAGTCTATTGGTTTGTAAAACATAGTGGTCGGAGCCACGACAGTGGAAAAACTATAAATTCATGTTTTGTGTTCAAGACGGCTTTTACTTAAATCCCTATCGAATCATCTATCTTATCGTTGCATGTTTTCCATGAGATTTCCCTAAAACCTAACCTTTTCTTTATTGATTTAATCTCGTATTTTTATTTGCTTATTTACTTTATTTACTAATCACCATCGACACCTCTCTTTTGTTTTGTTTTAGCTTGATTAATTTTCTAACGTTTTCGTCGTGCAGTTTACAAGTCCTTGTGGATTCGATCCCGTACTATACTAATTGTGATTGCTGTGCGCTTGCAGCTAGGATTAGTTGGGTGAAAACTTTACCCACATCATGGCTCGGTGAGGCGGGATGACCGCTCTCACTAAGCAATTTTGTTGCTTATGCCTCCATTTTTGGATGCAAATTCTGAGTTTAGCCGAGATGGTAATCGTGATGTCTCATCAGATCGCGGGACTTCGGATGTAAATGGATGGATGGTTTACCGTTGGGTAGTTAGATCTAGTATGATGTAATAGCTTATTGGCGAACCTTTCATTGTACTAGAACCTCGTTTAATCAATTCAAGTATTCAGTTTAATTCACTTATGTTCGCTAAATGACTTGTCTGATCGAACCAAACGCGAAAAAGTTAAGTAAAGTGTTAAAAATTATCTGGCTAAAATTTTGGCTAAGTGTTGGCTAAAATGAAAATCCGGGTTAGGGTGCTACAATGATCCTACATCTAACATGGTACACGTTATTACCAAACTAATTAAGATCCAACCAAAACAGCCCAACTCCATTCTCGTCCACTAATTAATATCAAACATGAGATCTCCACTACTTTTAGACCGGACCAAGGATAAAAAGGAAAAAAAGACGACAACACATGTAATCGGCTTGGCGAGAGTTGTTAGCGATTCAAATGCACAAACAGAACACTAGTAAACATTGTAAGACAAACAATTGTCTACAGAAAGAGTGTCAAAGAGCATAAGGTAGTCTCAACAAACATCATACACATCATATCTCGCAATTACAACCTCAATTTAAACACAGGAGAGAGAAAAACCGATAAACGTTGTTGAGAGAGCAAATTGAAGATCGAAGAGAACAAACCCAGAAAAGGAAATCCCTCATAAGTTCAAACAACCAATATAATCGAAATCACTGAGAAAGCAAATTGAAGATCGACGATAACATGAAGGAAAAATGATGGCAAAGTTCAGTCACCTGCGAACTTTTCTCCTTCACTTTGATAACACCGTATTTTTACCCATTTTACCGTCTATTTTAGAGCACTTTAATAAGTTTTTCATTTGCTTCTATATGTTTTTATTACGTTTTCGTATATTTTTTGTGTAATGACTTTTTTCATGTTACTTAGGCAAAAATGATGCAAATTGGAGAAAAACCAGATTTTCGGTTCAAAGTCAAACCGTCAGAAGTTCAACCCTCAAAGAAGATCTTCTCATCGTCTGAGCCATCCCAATTTTGGAGACATCAAAGACGAACCAGCTACATTTCCATTCCAACTGATTTGAGGACGATCCAACGGTTCAATCAAAAGATACATGCATATCAAGAAGTCCCGTCAGTGCAGAGTCGGAAGCTCCCAGCCGCGGCCAAGCAGCATTTGGCCACTCCTGGAGAAGCTCTGCCCGCTGCCAAGGAGCAGTTCGCCGCGGCCAAGGAGCAGTTCGCCGCGGCCAGAGGTCTTGGACCCGCGGCCAGCCTCTGTTTCGATCCCGAAGCCCAATTTCAAGTCTGTTCAATTCCCGTCAAGTCCAACTACGGAGAAACCCTAAAGACCGACGAAAATAAGAGCTGAAGACCTATAAATACATGTTTTAGAAACCCTATTTTGTGTGCCCCTTCCGTGCACCACTTTAGTTTACTTTTTGCACCAAACTTTTGCTCTTAGTTTTTCCTTTTACTTTTCGAGATTTGTAGGGAAGTTTTCTCCCGACTTTGGTCTTAAAATCGATAAGCTTCTTCTTCAATATCATGTTCTTTATTTAATCATGTCTTTGATTTCATTAATCATGTCCGAGTAGTTTCGTCGTTGGGTTTAAAGGGATCATCAAAGGGGATTCACATGTTCGATAAGGATTTTCACGAGGTAAACTTAGCCGTATTCTAGAACTCTTTCCTATAGGTTGTTGTTAAAACATGGATATAGCGTCATGAACTAGAGATTGATCCAAGGTGTATTAAGAGACACGAAAGTGCTGAATCCGATCACCGGAACTATAGTCTATATGGAGCGTGTTGTGCTATAAGATACGAAACTATACTATAGAGTACCGTGAATGTTTATGAACTTGCTGTCATCATATTTTTTTGCGTGGCTATCAACGAAAGCTGACTAGTTAAGTATATAAATTATAAGTGTGTAGTGCTACGACAGTAGGCTATGCATATTTTTGTGTTCCANCGCCGCGGCCAAGGAGCAGTTCGCCGCGGCCAGAGGTCTTGGACCCGCGGCCAGCCTCTGTTTCGATCCCGAAGCCCAATTTCAAGTCTGTTCAATTCCCGTCAAGTCCAACTACAGAGAAACCCTAAAGACCGACGAAAAATAAGAGCTGAAGACCTATAAATACATGTTTTAGAAACCCTATTTTGTGTGCCCCTTCCGTGCGCCACTTTAGTTTACTTTTTGCACCAAACTTTTGCTCTTAGTTTTTGCTTTTACTTTTCGAGATTTGTAGGGAAGTTTTCTCCCGACTTTGGTCTTAAAATCGATAAGCTTCTTCTTCAATATCATGTTCTTTATTTAATCATGTCTTTGCTTTCATTAATCATGTCCGAGTAGTTTCGTCGTTGGGTTTAAAGGGATCATCAAAGGGGATTCACATGTTCGATAAGGATTTTCACGAGGTAAACTTAGCCGTATTCTAGAACTCTTTCCTATAGGTTGTTGTTAAAACATGGATATAGCGTCATGAACTAGAGATTGATCCAAGGTGTATTAAGAGACACGAAAGTGCTGAATCCGATCACCGGAACTATAGTCTATATGGAGCGTGTTGTGCTATAAGATACGAAACTATACTATAGAGTACCGTGAATGTTTATGAACTTGCTTTTGTCATCATATTTTTTTGCGTGGCTATCAACGAAAGCTGACTAGTTAAGTATATAAATTATAAGTGTGTAGTGCTACGATAGTAGGCTATGCATATTTTTGTGTTCCAGTTCGTGGAGGTTACTAGAATTGATTTTACTAATAGCTTTGTTACCGTGATTTGAACCGAACATTCCCCGAAGATATCCCTAGAATATCTCTGTCGACCCAACATCGTTTTATTATTGTTTCCAACCGATTTTCTCATTTAGTTTTTCACCATTGATTTTCTCTTTACTTTTCAAGCAATTTTACTTTTTACGCACTTTACAATTTTTGATACTAAAACCCCATTTTCGTTTTAGACTTCCTTACTAACTCTCTTTCTAAGGTCTCACAGAAATGCGTGCTCTCCCTATGAATCGATACCTAAAGTTCTACAACGCACATATGTGCACTTGCACACTTTTAAGGTTATAAATTTAAAACCTTAAGCTAGGATTAAACCTGCACCGCATCACACCTCGTTACCCTCTAGATATGCCTACAGAAAATCGGAGAAGGAAACCGGTGTGTCGTATTGAAATTGAAGACGGTGTGTCGGATTGGATTTAACGCTGAAGAAGACAAAGAAGAGAGAAGACGAAGAAGAGAAAAGACGAAGAACGACGGTTTCGTTTTGGGGATTTGGCGTTTAGTTTAGGTTTAATTGTGATCGGGACTGGGTCCGGCTTTAGTATGGTTGGGTATGTAATTTATTAGATTTGTTAAGGGTTTTACTGTATTTACTCACGTTTTGGTTTAAAAAGAAAATCAAAAATAAATCATTTGTTATAAGTTATAACAGGGACGTATCAGCGTTTTTTATTATAGAGAGTGACATATGAGATTAAAGTCCCATATGACACGTCGGAATGAGTACTGTCGTGTTGGGTTTACCCAATTACTAGGGTGCAAGAGTACAACACGCGAAGTAGTATTTAGGGATCGAATCCACGGGGAGGTGTTGTCTAATTTCTAACGACTCCTAACTTGTGTCTAAACGTAAGCTATATTTTTATGGATTTTGTTGTCACGATTGTAGCTAGGGAAAAATAAACTAAATTAAGCAATTCAATAAAACATAAAGTAAGCAAGCAAATGATTAAAACGATGTTGTAAAACAATTAAACAAAACGTTGGGCAAAGGGTGTTCTCTAGGGTTCATGGCCGATTTCTACTAAGACTTTGCTAGGACTTCTAAAGCGAATTTTTGTCGTCTTTGGATTATTGAACTTGGAACACAGACACTATGTGTAGTCTACGTTCGTACACCCTACACACCTACAACTTTAATACTCGACCGGTAGCTTTCGTCTCCGCCCGCGCAAAAAGTTAGTGATTATACTCAAAAGTCGTTAACGCTCACAACTCCTCCACAAGTATACTTTCGAGATCTTGTGACGGCTTTGCTCGTTTACCCTAGGTCAAGCATATGGATCCAGTACTTTTGTAGTTCTAAAAATACCTAAGTTCAATTACAAGGAGATCAATCAAGCAAACATGCATTAAGAAAGAGGATAAAACGAAGAACCCTAATCGGTGTCCTAGTCTAAAAACTTAATAAGAAATCGAACCATGAGAGCCCCTTTGAAACCTTACACCCAACAAAAGAACTACTCAGACATAGCTGGAGTAAACATAATCAATAAATAGAAAAGAAAACAGTAAAGAAAAGGGATGAAGAAAGCTTCTCTATCGAAGAACTCGAATTGAGAATCCTTGCTCCAAACCGAAGAACAAAGTGCAAGAGTATTGCTTCTGCCTCAAAAGCGTGAAAGTAAAATGTCTAATGTTGTGTGTCTAGCATAAAAGACCTAAAAATGAGTTTATATAGCCTTGGCTTCGTTTAATTAGGGTTTGATGTGGAAAGACGGTTTTGACCTCGGGTGAAGAGAAGACTTGATTTGGTCGCAGCAGGGCTTCGCCGCGGGTGCGTGCCTTCTGGGAGCGGCGAACAGGGCTTTGACCGCGGGTGGAACTCCTCCAGGCGTGGCGGATCATGGCTTGGCCGCGGGTGGAACTCTCCCAGGCGTGGTGGACTTCTCTTCGAGGCAGTTTCATCTGCCTTCAGTGCTTCGGGTATATTTAAGGATCCAACCATTGGATCGTCTCCAATCCAATTGCATTTGAAAGCTGGTTGTATCTACTTTGTTGTGTCCAAATTTGGTGATGATCAGACGGTGAGAAGGTCTTCTTTGATAGCAAGAATTCTGACGGTCCGAGTTTATCCAAAAACGTACTTTTGTTCCGAATACACTCATTTATCCCAAGTTACCTGAAACGTCTTTCAAAATACTAAAACATGGAAATCACTTTGAAAACCATTGAAAACGGAGTTAAAATGCCTGCATAAGATATTAAAGCAATCCATAAAAATGGTCAAAAACCGGTGTTATCACCATAGAAGCTCTATTGGAAATCACGTCTCTTCGAACTCTTTCGTCGCTAAAGTAAATATAAGAGTTTGTAAAGAGAAAAGAAAAAAAACAATCAAAATAATAGAATGACATGTTCTGTAAATAAATTAAAGAGTTAGGGTCTAAGAAGGAAAGTAAACAGCTTACATACTTCCAAACTAAACTAACCATTCCTCAAATAAAAACTTAAAAAACTACCCATTGAGCAACTTTCCCTAAAAATGTTACATTGATTTTGCAAACTCGCTAAATTTAAGAACATTAACCAATTTTACGTTTGAATGACAAATATTTTAAAATGGTTAGGGTAACGATTGGGTGTCCAACGATGCCAAGTCAGATGACAATTTGTTACCACCGAACATAGGCCCAATTAATTTGTGTCTTTGGGTGCCGCATCAAGAAACTGTATCTAGACGCAGTAGCTGTATGCAGCATCCAGATTTAATTCGTTTCTATGTTTTGTTTTGTATTTAGAAATTGCATCCGGATAAAATTATGTTTGTATATATTATGTGGATGCATTTTAAAACCAAATGACTAAAAAGTACATGTTTTATGTTACTAAAAATTTGTTTGTAATCTAAATTATATTTATAAATAAATAATTATCAAATTAATATTTAAATACATTATAAAATTTGATTTAATGAAATAATTAAATTAAGAAATATTTTTTAGATTATAGAATATTTTTTTATAATAGCTATTTTGCGGGTTTGACAAAAAAAACGGCTATTTTGTAGTTTTGAAGGCAAAACTGTTTTTTTTGTTGTTTTCAAAGAAAATCGCCATTTTGCGGTTTTCACAAAAAAACGCTATTCTATGGTTTTCACGGAAAACCGCTATTCTGTGGTTTTCACGGAAAGCCGCTATTTTGTGGTTTTTGGCAAAAAAATCACTATTTCACGGTTTTGACGGGAAACACTATTTTACGGTTTTGGCGGGAAACCACTATTTTGCGGTTTTGGCGGGAAACCGCTATTATTCGGTTTTGACGGGAAATTGTCGTTTTCCTGTATTAGTGGGAAACCGTTGTTTTGCGGTTTTAGCAGGAAATCGCTATTTTGCGGTTTTAGTAGGAAACCGTTTTTTTGCAGTTTTGGCGGGAATTGCTATTGTTGCGATTTTAGCGGGAAACCGCTATTCTGCGATTTTGATGGGAAACCGCTATTTTCGGTTTTATCGGGAAACCGCGATTCTATGGTTCATGCGGTAAATCATTGTTTTGTGGTTTTTGCTAAAAATTGCTAATTTGCCATTGGAATTCGCTATTTTATGGTTTTAGCAGGAAACCACTATTTTGCAGTTTTAACGGGAGACTGCTATTTTCGGTTTTAGCGGAAAAGTATTATTTTACGGTTTTGATGGGAAATCACTATTTTCGGTTTTGGCGGGAAATAGCTATTTTGCAATTTCGTAGAGAAATAGCTAATTTACGGTTTTGATGAGAAATATGCTATGATATTGTGGAATTTAGCGATTCCGTATCAACATATTTTTTTCTTGAAAATAATAAATTTCTATTTGAAATATAAATGATTTAAATTTTATTTTTTTGGTTCAGATCAATAATTTAAGTTATGATTATGAATGAGAGTATTTTAGACCTTTGTAATTTTGGATACACTTTGTAATTGCGCTTTTATGGTTTTGGCGGGAAAATGTAATTTTGTTGTTTNATATGATTTTGCGGTTTTGGAGAGAAAATATGTTTTTTTTATTTAGGCAAAAAAACGCGATGTCGCAGTTTGACGGGAAAACGTGATTTCGAGGTTTTTGTGAGAAAATGTGATATCACGGTTTTGACGGGAAAATGTGATTTTGCGGTTTTTTGCGGGATAATTGAAAAGTATCATTGAATAAGAATAATCAAGATGATATAAATTAGCTTTTTGCTATATTGAAAAGTATTTTTATGTAATTATTTAATTTACATAGGGTCATTTTAAATTTTTAGATGCGCTTCGTGCATCAGGATGCTCTTTTCAAATTCAGCCAGATATTTTGAATTTTTGGATGAGTTTTCGAAATTCATCTAGATGCTCCATTTGCATGAGTTGTTTAACTGCGCTAAACGAACATCATTTCGCAGATGCATCTGGATGTACAAACGAACATCACCAAACTCTAGTTTCAAGTGCATCCAAAATATCCAATTATTTTTGATGCATTTCATTTCGCATCTAATTTTTGCATGCACTTCTCAATTTGCCAAAAACGAACTCAATATCATATATATCTGTATCTGGACGCAGTTGCTGGATGAACAAACAAACAGCCCCCTATTATTAGTTATCCAACAGATTTTTAAAACATAACAAATGATGAAATGAGAAGGAAATTACTTAATTTTTATTATATAGAATGTAGAAAATAGTTAGCTATATATATTTATCTTGTGCAATATGGAAGATGTTATTAACAATATGCAATATTGAAAATATTATTAACAACTGGTTTTCAGAGCATAACAAATGATGAAATAGGAAGGAAACTAGTTAATTATTATGTGGTATGTAGAAAACAGTTAGCTATATATATTTATCTTGTACAATATGAAATATATTATTAACAATCTGCAATATCGAGAATATAATTAACAACTGATTTTTAGAGCATAACAAATGATGAAATGAGAAGTAAACTAGCTAATTATTATATGGTATGTAGAAAATAGTTAGCTATATATATTTATCTTGTGCAATATGAAAGATATTATTAACAATCTGCAATATTGAGAATATAATTAACAACTGATTTTTAGAGCATAACAAATGATGAAATTAGAAGTAAACTAGTTAATTATTATATGATATGTAGAAAATAGTTAGGTCTATATATTTATCTTGTGCAATATGGAAGATGTTTAACAATCTATATAATAGATTTATAGTTTTTGGAAATATAAATAAATATATAGATAAGAAAATTGAAAATTATACGTATTGCTCTGCAATTCCTTAATAAAGAAATTAACAAACTGTATGTAACTTAACTTTTGGGGCAATTCTACAAAATAGCACCAAAAAACTTAAAGTTCAATAATTTAGCACTCAAGGGTAAACATCCCAAAACTAGCATTCATTAAAAGGGAAAAAGACTCATTTAACCTTGAACAAACACAAAATATATATATATATCACGATTCTTCATCTCGCCGGAAACCGGAAAACGTTCTCATCTTTGGATCGCCGACAAATTGTTCCCGGAGCTAGATATTCTGTCATTCTCTGATCTCGAAGCTTTCCCGACGCCATTCTGATCTCGAAGCTTCTCATAGCCCAAAATCGAGGTATTTTATCTTCTTCGATCAAAAATCTCAAATCCTCTTCTTCTAGACCTTCCTCGTATTGGGAACTCGACCAATTACTGTAACTCGCATTACGATAACTAGCCGAAACTCAAAGCTTCTCATAGTCCGAACTAGACATTACATGAAAATTTGATTCAAAACTCGATTTATAGATTTCGTTCATCTTTTTCTAGCTTCGATTTTGTCTCTAATCGCATTTTAAGTGTCTAGATTCGATTGTTGATGGAATCATTTGTTTGGGGATGTCAACAATTGTTCTTCAATCGGATAAATCTCAAATTTGGGGTTTCGTGGTGTTTGGGGATGTCGTGAATCTTAAAAGAGTAAGAAGAAACTCATGGATGGTTTTGTGTTCTTAAATCACTAGGAAACTGGTTTTTGTTGATTAGACCCAATTGTGAAGTTTTCCATGGAGCAAATGGAGAAATTTGAGTTTAGAAGTTTCATAAAGATGTGATTGGCAAAATTTGATTGATTTTAGACGAGCAAAATTTGTTGTTAAAACCTAGTGATGTAGGATTTTAAGTTTCTACTTTATACAAACAATTTGATTGATTTTCAGTAATTTTTGAATGTCTTGCAGGATTGTTAACCTTCATTAAAGGATAAGGACAAGAACAATCAAGCAACAACCTGTTAGTTCATCACAACATCTAATTGGCTTTGGCTGGAAGACTCTATCTTGTTGGAACACAATGAACGCGAATAGAGATGGACTATCTGATTCAAAAGAGTCTTTCATATCGAAGCTGGGCAAGCTCTTCCAGACATTCGAAGATGGGTTCAGTACGATCAATAGTCGCTTGACAACAATAGAGGAAGTTCTGGGAATAAACGAGAATCCTCCCAAACGTCAAGAAAAAACAAATGATGAAGGCAATTTCTCACAAACAGATGGTTTAGATCATATAAATCTCTATAGCCAGCAGGTAATGTTCTGAGGTTTTCGTTTCATTTCAAACTCTCTATCTTAGAATTTAGGAAAGACTTCTTAAAACTTCGATAAAGCTTCCTAAATATGTATAAAACCATACTAAACTCTCTCTCTATCTTAGAATTTAGGAAAGACTTCTTAAAAATTTGAAAAAGCTTCCTAAATATGTAGAAAACCATTATAAGACTGTTTTGAAATAACGGTTTTCATATTTTGTTTTTGCAGTCTAAGACAGATGGTTTGGATCAGATCAATTCCTCTAGCCTGCATCAATCCAATATGAATGAGCAGGTAATGTTGTTCTGAGGTTTTCGTTTCCTTTCAAACTCTCTATCTTAAAATTTAAGAAAGACTTCCTAAAACTTCGAGAAAGCTTCCTAAATTTGTAGAAAACCATACTAAACTCTCCATCTTAGAATTTACGAAAGACTTCTTAAAACTTTGAGAAAGTTCCTAAATATATAGAAAACCATACTAAAGTTGTTTTACACAAAACAAAACTGATACGCCATTAGAATCTCGTTCTACCCCCCAAGAACACATGGTAAATAATGATGTAAGCTCTCTGTTTTTCGTTTCCTTTAAAATGTTTTTCTTACTTGAATTTTAAACATTTAGGTAAAAAAAGTCTTCCTAACCTTGTATGAAATGTATATGCAGCCTATTGCAGAAGATCTGACTCAGATCCAATCATCTTTAGATACACCACCATATCCAAATGATTATCGGAGTCGTCATGTAAGTTTGGAAGAGTTATCTATAAATCAAGAAGTTGTTGTGTGTCACAGAGGTTGCTGGCGTAGAGGATCTGTAAATACGATTATTAAGAATGGAAAACTCTATGTCCTCATTAAGCATACACTAGAAATCTTCCAATTCAACATTGAGGATATATTGGTTCATAAGGAATGGGTAAAATAAACAAATTATGTGATCCATTATTCAGAATAGTGTTCAAAAATTCTGTTAGCCGCCAAAAGATGGATCTCACTGAATCTCAATCTATGATTTTACAAACTTTAGGAAACACAAACACATAAGGTGACCCAGACACATGATTCGACCCGACAAGGAGATTCAACTGTTGATGTAAGATTTCTAGGTTGTTTCACTTGTATATTAAACGCAATTGGTTGAATCTTCCTTAACACATATGATTTTAATGTTCATAAAACTGTTTTGTATTTGTAGTCTGATGCAGATTCATTGTCTCAGAACAGATCCTTTTTTTATACACATTCTGAGACTCATATACAAGTGGGTGCTCCTGTGGAGGTAAAATCTAAAGATGGCGAATGGTTTCCAGCAACGGTAACAAAGAAATCAACAAACGAGGGTGTTGATATATATACTGTAGAGTACTTAAAACTTTTTGTGGATCAAAAGACGAAGCTGAAAAAAATCATGGAGAGTGTCAGCAAGGAACAGATTCGTCCTCCATTGCCGGATATCGAAGGAAGTTGGAAGGGTCCACAACTATTGGACTACGTCTACGTCTTTTTTAACAACGGCTGGTGGAAAGCCAAAGTGATGAAAATAATGAGCGACAGAAGATACGATGTTAGAATGTTCTTGTCTCAGCAAGTCCGAGAATTTCGGCTTGAAGAAATCCATATTTACATGGAGTGGGTGAATGGTGCCTGGGTTTCTCAAGTAGAGGTATTGTTTCTTCAAAACGTTTCCTAAAACATTTATGTAACGATTTAGTAAGCTTATTACATAGTTATGAAGGCATTCTTGAATCATCATTAACCATGAATTGTGGTACGCTATTAATTAATTTTTTTTTTTATGTTGGTCAAATGAGAAGGAAGAGAAGGTGGATGCATCAAAGAGGAAGGCTGGTGTTGCTCCTAAACAAAGGAAAAAAATTGAAACCAAAAAACAGAAGTTTGATGATTTGCCAATAGATAAGCTTGCGTTTACAATGCAGAATAATCGCAAAACGAAAAGATCTCATCCTAAGAGGACTCCGTATCACGCAACAAGCAACCCGTCGTTATGTGTAACGCCTCCAGTACATCCGGTAATAGATCCATTTCTGACTCCTGAAATCGATAAATTTGAAAGAATGGATGATTGGATGAGAAAAAGGGGAGAAAGGTTAGTATGTATTTCACCTTTCCATTTGTTCAAATCTTAAAAACTGGTTACTCCCTAACTTGTTTCATTTAATTTATGCAGAGTCAGAATCGATGGCCGTGCTGTACTTCCATCATGGTTTACTTTTTTAGAAACTCCAGAAGTGTCTCTGAGCGAACAGGTGATCATTAGTTAGTGAAAAATTGTTTACTTGTTTTGGGTTTAAGAAAGCATTCCTAAAATGATTGTGATGTTTTCCTAAAATTTCAAAAAGCCTTATTTCCTGTTATGCTCAACGTTTATGCAGCAAATAGATGCGACATTATCATTGTTTGCTTTGAGAAGGCATAATTATGAAGCATACTTCCATAAACACCATCTCCCTCGAGCTGCATTCATCGAAACATCGTTCTTCAACGCGCTGTCATGCAGCTACAAAAGATTCTTAAAACGTGAGGCGGGTCCCATATTTTTTGGAGGCTGTGTTGAAGTCGTAAATGGGAAAGATCATCCAAATAAAGCCTAGGGGACAGATGTTGAAGTATCTACGGACTTACCTTTGAGAAGAAGAGCAGGCATTGGATTGGAATGGTAATCAATGTGAAGAAGCAAACAATCACTAGAATCAGTTGTGGGCATCCAACAGAGCAAGCTGATTCTGTCTTTACTCATGTGCAACATTTTGCAGGTAAGTATTTAGGCTTGTTAATCATTTGTTAGTTGAGAATTTTTTATATTTTAAAAGTTCCTAAAAAACATTTTTAAAATGGTGCAGAGATGATACCCGTTCTGATGTGTGTTGCTGCAAACAAAGCATTTACTGACAATGAACGAGTTGCTTACAAAGTTGACAAACAAGAAGGGAAGAGTATCCCTAAGACCAATTATGTGCAGAATTGTGCTCTTTTCGTGTTGAAGATGATTGAATGCCATTCAATGGGGATTACAGACATGTCAAAGCTTACTGATGATACTTCGGATGACATAAGAAGCAATCTGGCGTGTGATCTCTTTGAAGAGTTGGGTGGTGATAAAATCTCAGAATCTACAGGTCATCCTATCTGAAAATGGTGACTTTAGAAATATACAGTTCATTCTATCGATAAGCCTATCTTAATTTTATTTAAAGACAATATGAAGGCTAGACTTATGACAAGGCAAAACGTTGAAAATGATCACTTCCTTGAAATGAAACATATTTAGGAACCATTTCGAAACATATATAACTAATTTAGGAAAGCCTTCGCAAATGAACAAGAAACAAGAAAAAACTCTAAAAGACTATATTAACTGTTGATTATCATCCGTAAATGAAGCATCAGATTATCAGAACATGTGTTTTTGTTTGGCTACGCAAAGAAAGAAAGATACAAATGATGAAAAATGATCATTTCCTTGAAATAAAACCAATTTAGGAACCATTTCGGAAAATACATAACTAATTTAGGAAAGCCTTCGTAAATGAAACGTATTTAGGAACCATTTAGGAACATATATAACGTAGTTAGGAAAGTCTTCTTAAATGAACAAGAAACAGAAAAAGTATAATGCAGAGACGAATTATAAAAGTACTATATTACCTGTTGATTTCCATGCGTAAATGAAGCACTGACATGAGAATAACCATTTACAGTTTGCGACGCATTTTGTCTGTTGGGTGTTCTCTATTTCACAAATCTCTTCATTGCATAAAAGTCTTTGATTGAATGCTGCAATTAGGATTCTCATGAGCAAGAATGTTGCATCTGTCAGTCACCTGAACAAAACAAACTAGAAAATTATGATTTCCTAGAAATGCAACGTATTTAGGAATAATTTAGGAACATATATAATTAATTTGGGAAAGTTTTCGTAACTCGAGATAAGTTTTCTTGAAATGCAACGTATTTAGGAACATATATAATGTCTTTAGGAATGCTTTCTTAAATCGACAAGAAAATATAAAAAGACTGAACTAAATCATTAAAGCACAAATGACCCCTCATTTACCCGTTGATCTAAGACTATTGAAAAACCCCGAAAACCTTATCCCGATTAAAAAACACTTCCTCTGACGAAATTCTTCAACCTCACCGAAATTTTCATATCAGAAAGTGTTCCGAAATGAACAAAAACAGAAAACGATATTTTCATGCGTAAATGAATCATCAGAACGATATTTCCTGTTGATTTTCATATCGGAGATATCATCGCTCGATATTCCTTCGTCTTATCTTGAAACTTCTCATATCCCAAAATCGATTTACCAGAGCTAGATATTCCTTGGTCGGACTTTGACGGAATCGAAGTTTCTCTTTTCTCGAAGTTTCTCATAGCCCAAACATCGAGATAGATTTTCGTATCATATCTTTGGGGTTTTTCGTATCATATCATTAGGTTTTTCGTATCATTAGAGTTTTCGTATCTTTAATCATTTTGGAAGCATTTTAAAACAGTTATGGAGTTTCCTGTGTTAATTCATCTGAAAAGCTTGTTGATTGTTATAGGAATGTTTTATGAGGAATGTCTATTTTTTTGTTTTAACAGGTGAACGCACAATGAGTTCATATACTCAGAGTATCACGCTGCCTAAGCTTCATTTTGCCATAAATAGTGAGCCAAATCAGACTCAAGGGCCGGATATAAACCAGTTCGCAAATCTCAAGAACATCGATATAGTCGAAAAAATTCTCGGGGATGTACAGTTCCGGAGAATAAAGCAAATGTTTTTGGGACCAATTCTGAGATTCTGTTCAAGAAAACAGCATATGTCGGGAAAACTTCTCCACGTGATACTGACGAGATCATTAATCACGAAGAAAAAGAAAGAGTTGTGGTTCCACTTCGGAGCACAACCTATGAGATTCTCAATAATGGAGTTTCATATGGTCATGACAGGCTTGAAGTGTAGTGAGTGGAAACCAGAAGAAGAAGCAGAAGAAGCAGAAGAATCCGAACAGTGTGAGTATAATTGGGGAAATTTTGAAAATGGGCATACAACGAAACAACTCATTGATGTGCTGCGTGAAACTGACGTGGATTCAGTTGAGGAGAGGTTCTCTCTCGCTATGGATTTTGATTGAGAGCCTCCTACTTCAGAGATACAAGGCGTACAAGTTCACAAAAACATTAATCGACATAGCACAGAATAGGAGTGTTTTGATGAATTATCCGTGGGGTAGAGATGCTTTTGATCTACTGCTGGAGCAGATCAATAAGCGTGTTCCATCGGATCTGATCAAGACCTGGTACGATATACATGGATTCCCATATGCTTTTCACATGTGGATTCTGGAATCTGTGCCTTCGTTGCAGATTGCCTTCAGCACAGTAAGAAGTGAAGGGCTGTTGTCCCCTTTCCTCTGTGAGAAATACGTTTATACATCAAATCCAAAGATTGTTCAAGTTACGACCGTTGAAAAAACTCGAGATGTAAGTTCTTTATTTTATTAGTCAAATCTTTGAATTAGTTTCGTATTTTAGCTTGTTCACCTCACTGGATTTCTCAATTTGGGGAAGTCTTCTTAATTTCCAGGAATGATTCATAGTAATTTAGAAAAGTGTTCATAGACACTCAATGATGCAGTGTTTTTTTATTCTCTGTTGTGGAGCTGAAGGTCCACTGCATTTTACCTCCAATACCAGAAGATCTAGAAGACAATGTCTCGTTGGAAGACAGCGACGATGAGGATTTCTATACAATGGTTAATGCGCTATCAAGAAGGGCTACAGGACCGCTAAAGACTGGATGAGAGGAACTCTGGATTTTGTCGAAGCAATGGATCAAGTCAACCTGACATCTTATCAATTTTCAGACACGGAGACAGCTGGACCATCATCTGATTCGGGAGAGTGTCTCATGTCGAAGTTAAATAATCTCTGCAAGACAGTTGGCGAAGGTTTCGATAAGATCAATAGTCGCTTGACTAAAATAGAGGAAGTACTGGGAATAAACGAGAATCCTCCTTCACGTCAAGAAAAAACAAATTATGAAGGGAATCTGAATCATAACGTAAGCTCACAAACATATGGTTTGGATCAGATAAATTTCTGTAGCCAGCCTGGGGACAATACGAATGAGCAGGTAATGTTCTGAGGATTTCGTTTCCTTTCAAACTCTCTATCTTAGAATTTAGGAAAGACTTCTTAAAACTTCGAGAAAGCTTCCTAAATATGTAGAAAACCATTATAACACTGTTTTGAAATAACGGTTTTCATATTTTGTTCTTGCAGTCTAAGACAGATGGTTTGGATAAGATCAATTCCTCTAGCCCGCCTCAGCCCAATATGAATGAGAAGGTAATGTTGTTCTGAGGTTTTCGTTTCCTTTCAAACTCTCTATCTTAAAATTTAAGAAAGACTTCTAAAACTTCGAGAAAGCTTCCTAAATTTGTAGAAAACCATACTAAAATTACCTGTTAACTTTTTATTTTTTTGTAGCATCATGACACAGATGGTGATATCTATCCATCTATAAATTCTCCAACTATCCTACAGACTGAAACGGAGGAATTGACCCATACACATGGTGATTCAACTGTTGAGGTAAGGTTTCTGGGTTTTTGACATGTATTTTAAACATTTAGTAAAATTTTCCTAAAAGTCTTTGAAAAGTTCCTAAAACTGTTATGTGTTTGCAGATAGAAGAAGACAAGCAATCCGAAAGCGAGTTAAATCCTGATGACCAAACACATGAAATAAAACAAACGAATGATTCAATTGTTGAGGTACAATTTCTGGTTTTGCAAAAATAGAATTTTAAAACATCTAAAACCTATCTTGTTACAATTTCTGTATTTTTTTAAATCTTTAGGAAACACAAACAGTCGAGGTGACCCAAACACAGGATGATTTACATGTTGAGGTAAGGTTTCTGTGTTTTTGAAATTATTTTAAACATTTAGAAAAGTCTACATAAAGGTGTATGAAAGGATCCTAAAACCGTTATGTGTTTGTAGACTGGTTCAGAGCTTGTGTTTTCTCTGATACAGTCTTCTTTGTTGAGTCCATCAAAGGATCAAACTCCATTAGAGGATAGTTTTTTCTCTTGTCCTAATGGAAAAACCCAAACTCCATCAAAGGATCAAACTCCATTAGAGGTAAGATTACTGGGTTTTTCACTTGTTCTTAAAAACATTTAGTCAAGTTTTCACAATTTCTGAATTTATGTTTTTACACTTTCTGAATTTATGTTTTTACTCTTTAGGAAACACAAACAAACCAGGTGACCCAAACACATAACGCTTTACCTGTTGAGGTAACTCTGGTACGTTATGTTCTCTATCTCACTTACATTCATATGTGTCAACAAATTTTACCAATCTGTATGATTTTCAGGAACATATTGGGTTAGCGGATGCCAAATGGCAGCCAGAACAGATGGACATGGACATGGCCGATGGAATTATCCTCAACACCCTCAAAGAGATGAATGCTGAAGATAAAAAAAAACAATAGAACAGCCTCATAATCGATCAAAGCCTGTTAATACCATATTGGGCACAGGTCTTCAGAATGAAGCTGGTCAATACAATTGCTTTTTGAATGTTATCATACAGGTAGAAGCCTTCATATCATAAACTGATTGGTTTCTTGGGTATCAATGTCTATAGTATCCAGCTTAAAAGATTTCTATTTGTTGAATGCTATTTTTTTTTTTTTTTGGATATAAGTCTCTATGGAATCTGGAGATGTTTCAAGCTGAGTTCTTGCAAAGTCCAACAATAGACCACCTTCACGTGGGAGATCCTTGTGTTATATGCTCATTGCATGGAATTTTCACTGCTTTAGACGCTGGTTCGAGCAAAACACAAAAAGAACTTGTGGATCCTTCATCTCTCAGGATTGCTTTGAGTAGTTTGAGGCCAACTTTCTTCGAAGAGGTAAAAAGAATTGATTTCCGGTTTTAAATGTTTAGCCTAATATAGAGTAGAGTAAGCTTTTGTTTATATCAAGTAGCCTAAACTTGTGCGTCATATGGTGGA